>CM068965.1:84026356-84047924 GCA_035128595.1 Eptatretus atami | reverse complement strand
CCCCCCCATCATTCTTCGTCGATCCTGGTCGATACGACTTATGACTAGTTAAAGCAAATAACTAATAATTCAACATAACAGCAATGTATTCCTTATAAGGCCATAAGAGACACAAAGACGACGACGGTTAGTGCTGAACCTGAGATGACAGTATTATAAAAGAATGATTTCGCTTCAATATCATCATCATTTGCACCGATTGCAGCTGCTGACGTTGCGGCTCTCACTGTGTGAATTATTCATTTATTGAGGATCATCTTTCTGATGGAACGAGCCTGGACACGTGCCAGGTGTTCACGGTTCAGGTAATCCTGCAGATTACAAGAAATCAGCAAATAATTAAATTATCGAAAATAACGATGACCGAAAGCCCTAAAGAGAGTGGCAGCACGGATGTTGTTAATAACGTGAGCTTATTATAATTACAGGAGTCCCCACACGCTGCACTCATTACACCTGAAAATGGCTTCAAGGATGATTAAGCAAAGGGGGAGAAGAAGAGGAAAAAAAAAATGTTTTTTAGATCCCTCGTGTGAAGGATCTCCAAGGTCGCTCACCTTGTTGTTCTTATGGATCTTTTTGTTTCACAGCCGACAGTTTCATCGAAACTTCCTGAAACCTTGCGCACATATATGTACAAAAGATTAGCCCTGCTCAGGACCAGTAACCATGCTCCGATTTTTGAAAATTCCTCCTAGAAAAAAATAGTTAATGAGTCAAATTATCTCCGCTTAATGCGAAATCGGCTAAAAAATTATCTCCGAAACTAGCAAGCTTTTGAATTCTGTTTGCGGGATCGAACGGGCATTAGCAGAGATAATTACCGCACATATGATAACATCACTATGACGTCACATCAATTTTTATGACGCATCCTTATTTTTTACATCAACCAGAGTTTTCATCGGATCTTCGTGAAACTTGCCTTGTATATGCAGAAAGCCCACGCGCAGGCAGTAACCATCTCCGGTTTTGGAAATTCTTCCTAGAAAAAAAAGTTGACGTCACAATATCGCCTCGAATGGAAATCGCCTATACCATTATCTCTGAAACTAGGCAAGCTTTTTGAATTTTGTTTGCGGGAATCGAACAGGGCATGAGCACAGATAATTTATCGCAAACCTGATACATCACAATGACGTCATCATTAAGAGGACGAGGATCTTAGCTCATTTGAGCTTTTTTTTTTTTTAAAAACCTCTAAATTCCCACTTGTGCACCTGGGACAGGTGTTGCCTCAGCATGTGACAATGCCCAGTGTCAAGGTTCACTTTGTGTGTCTGTCCATCCACAAACGTCAGGGTATGATCGAGGAACAACTTCATTTCAACCGAATGTTATATTTTGAACACGAATAGCAAAACGAACCTCCATGTTAGCGGTACTTTGGCTCTCAACTCACCCGAATCGTACATGCACAGAGAGGAGAGTGTCATAATATTTTTTACTCTGTGTGCCTGCTTGGCAGTGAAGCAAGATTTTATACTAGAACGACCACTCGGTAGAGCGCATACCCCCTCCCAGACTGATTAGTATACGTTTTATAACCCACTGATAGCCTGGATCTGGATTCGGACCTCAACTAAAATGTAATCGGCTTGTTCTCGTCACCTAACCAACTCATCCACCATGTTTTGTCCGAATCCGTCCATAACTTTTTGAGATATCGTGCTACATATCAGTTTAGCCCCATCTCTCAATGGTGAAGAATCACTAAACAAAATTATCAGATCCTGATCCGGATTCGGATTTTCACCAAAATCTCACAATGGTTCCCATCGTGTGCTGCCTTTTTGGCTGCTGGTTGCATCATTGGTTTGGGGCGCGGCTATGCCGCTGATGCAGTGCCCCTATTACCAGTATACTGGTGCTCATTTCGCCGACATCAGAAGAATGACAGGCTGAGTCAACCCCCCTGGTGTTAATTCAGTAGCCAACAGGAATCGAACTCAGGACCCTAGGATCCCAAGCCACCACAATAACCACTAAGCCAACACCAGGCTCTCTCAATGGTGAAGAATCACTTAAAAAAATTACAGTAGTCAGATCCGGATCCGGATCTTCACCAAAATCAAATCAGTTCATCCTTGTCACATACCCAAGCTCTCCACCAAATTTTGTCTGAATCTGTCCACAACTTTTTGAGATATCCTGTTCACAAACAAACAGACAGACATGGGTGGAAACATAACCTCCATCGAAGGTGGTGGAGGTAATAATTCCAAACAGTCAACTCAGGACGTTATAAAGGACACAAACAACAGGCACGAAGAACTAATGTAACACGTTAAACAAGGTGATTTAAAAGATGCTGCGGAGTACCGAAAGTACCTTCACTTGGACAGTAAAGCACCGAAAAAAGTTTTTTTCTACAACTTTTCAAATCTCTTTTATTTAAATTTAATTATTTTTCGTGCACTGTCGAACACAAATCTCCTGTTTCGCACTTTCAAAACCCTCCCGTTCAGCAGCACTCGGACAAGATATCAGGGTATTTGACGTCGTCTCGACCAATGAAATTTGCCGCTCACAGACTCTGCCCATTTGCTTCTTTCTCAACACTGCGATCAGGAGGAACCTGGAGAGGGATTCGGGTTTTCAGCAGCTACTCACTTACCTTCAAACCCATCCAGGCGCAGCCAAGTGTGTCTTATTCAAAAAAAGAAAAAAAAAAAAAAAGAACGCAGATTGTCAAAAAAAGTTAATAATTCTGGCTGCTAGACCATGTGTCCATCAGGTTGAAATTTAAAATGTTATATTCACCATCGCTACTCGATCATAATTGATGTTTTCACGTCGAATTGATGAGCGGTTCAGAGAGAGAAGTTTTTTTTTTAATTAGTTTTCCTCAATTCCAATATGGCTACCAGACTCTGTAAATCCCCAAGACTGAAGGAAACATGTGCTGTAACGTTTCCCCTAAATCTGTGTCAACTGTTCTTGGGGAAGATTTTTTAAAGGTTTTGGGGTAAATCAATGTGGCTGCCAAACAATGTGGACCTATGAGGTCATAGTGGTGAACGTTTGTTTCTTCATGGATGACAGTCATACCTGTAAAGTTTTTACCTTGATCTGTTGAGCCATTTTGAGAAGATTTTTGAAGTTTTTTTTTGTTTTTTTTAATATGGCTTGCTGAGCATGTTGACGATGACATCATCAATTTTTCGTTTACAATTTATCTCTCGATGACCCTCAAACATTCTCATACTGATCGGATTTTGGTTAAAACGTTTTTTTCAACGTTTTATGGCAAAAAAAATTTTTATGACATCAAAAACGAAGGCACCATGACATTAAAATATATATATTATATATATATATATATATATATATATATATATATATATATTATATATATATATATATCACACTTATTCCCCATTGGAAGGACAGGAGCCAAGTTTCAATATATGGTGAAAATTCGTGGTCAACCGCCAAGTGGTTGCAAGAAAGAGAAAAACAAACTAACTGACACGATTACTCATGTTTCTGTGTACGTTACCGACTGCCCTTAACCCCGCCCTTTTCGTTCACGAGCGCGGACTAATTACTGACGACGTTCCATCTTTGAATGCTCCAAATGAGCACCATTTCACTAAATGCAGAGGGCCATATGTCGAGCAAACTTATTGATGACTTGTATACAACTTCTCAGAATTCTCCTCGAGCGCCCCTTTTTTTTTTGCTTGATGAGATCTTGACAGCAGTGCTGAAGAGATTTCTTGGACTGCGGGTGACTGAATCAGCAACTGCAGCGATATTTTCGGGTGAACCTTCCTGATTTTGGAGGTGAGAAAGCCCTCCTCTGTTTTGGTTAGGATAGGTATTTGGAGCTGCACTGGAGCAAGCACTACTGCGTCCACTTTCCAGTCATACTCCAAGGGCCTCCGTCTAGCCAATCCCCCAGGCAGGCGCCTGGCCCATCCCCATCTCCTTGAGGATGCCAATCAACCTCTCAACTTAAGAGGCATGTGGTTTTCCCATTGGCCTTCTCCATCACGAGGCTCTTCCGATCTGAGAAAATCTTGGAGCAGGATCAGCATTCAGCGAATAATCGAGCCACATGTCCATACCGCCGCAGCTGACGCTCACGGACTGCTCGAGGTAACAAACAAATCTTATTTGCAGTGCTCTCAGCAACCGCCTCCTTGGACACAAAAGTGCTGACCAGCGATCCAATGGATTCTCCGAGGGAGACCTTGCTACCGAAGGACGTGATAAGTCTTCATTCTCAGATCCTTTGGTCAGGAGTCCCAGGTCTCACATCCGTAGATCAAAGACTGGAAGCCACCAAGGACCTGAAGGACTCGCGACCCTTCAAAATCTCCTGCATAGGTACCGACAGCACACACTCCATCTGCCCTGGTCAGACATCTACCTGGTTAGATGGCCAGAGGAGGCCCCTTGAAGTACTGCGCGGAAAAAATGGACACAGCGACGCGCTACTCCGGCGGCCATGCTGCCATACCTGACCTGACGCGTGGGGAATGACGCCAGTGAAAGTGTTCAAACGTGAAGAATCTGATAATGATCTTTATTTACATCCTTGGATGGTCAATTAGATGCTGAAGGTAAGCTGTATTCAACATGGAAATCAACACTGTGCAAATTGGAATTGGATGTAACTATATGGAGAGATTTTACTCTCTATAAGAATGCAGACTAGCTAGCGTGAAAGGGTTGTACATTCGGCAACTACATTACAAACATTTTTGGACATACTGGGTAATGAAAAGGGAGGTATTGAATTTAATGAAATGAATCAAATCAGCCAGGATGTTGATTGAAGTATGGCTAACTTTCCGTGGAAGTGTCGTGGCCGTCTTTTGGCGACCTCAAGTCAGAAAAAGCCTTTAGTTCATTAAGCTGTTTATTCAGGTATAGTAAAATATCAGACAGACCGCTATTGAGGAAAGCCTAGCCTGGGGCAGTGTCTCAGGCAAGAACTTACAATACATAGCGTAGTACGAATATATATGATCCCTCCAGGGGCGTATTGCATACATCAAAGAAAATTAACTGAACAAAGAGAGGCCACTTGGAGAAACAACAGATGGAAATTGTGAGGTTTTAAAATTACAAACACAGTGTGAAAATGGTTGTTATCGAGCTGCTTATTTCCCCGGGAAAGATATTTGATTCCTTGCCTGCTGGTCCCAGATGGTCAGCAGACAAGATAAGGTTTTTACCAAGGTTGTTTACGATACAGAGCAATGTGGTATTTCTGCCTCCCACGAGCTTTCCCAGCACATATTTATTAAATTCTTTCTCGAAGCCAATTGGCATTTTACCCTCATGAAATTCAATAACAATTCAGTTTCATACAGAAGCAAGGAAAATCACATTTTGGGAATTTAACCTTTCCTCAGAGCAATATTAGGCAGACCAGACCTGAAAAGAGATATTTTGCCCCGACAAAGGTTCTTGCCGAAACATCAACTTCTCCTTGTTTCCCACCGGTTAGTTAGGATACCTTGATTTGATTGCATTCCGTCTGATTGTTCTCCCTTCCCTCCGCAGATCGACATTAAGATTTCACCTGCAAGACAATTCACGACTTTCACAATGATGTATGCATTTGGCTTTTTTACGGAACGACGAGGAAAAAAAGCGACATCTTTTGCGCATTGCCCTGTTTTGTTTTTTAATGTCGACACTGATTTGTTTCTGCTCCCCTTGCACTTTTAATCCTGCCGTTCAAGCATTGAAATTTAAATTAAAATCTTATTTTTAAAGAGAATTTTCAGCATTTTATACGAAAAGTAAGCAATTTCAAAAATGGTTAACCGTTAATTGTTTCTGTCCTGAATGGAAATTGGGACTCATGAAAATATAGGAATATACAAGGAAAAATCCCTGCGATGATAAGAGTCGGTTCGTTATATAATTTCTTCTCAATACATTCAGCGAGTGGCGGCCCTGGTTTGATAACACACCACACACACACACACATACACTCACACAACACACACAAACGAACAGACACTTCTCCTTTCACCAATAGATGCCAAAATCTCGTATTAATTCTGTGTTCCGGAACCAAACAAAAAAATCTTATATTATACAGCCGACATATCAGAGCCCATACACTTCCAACTCCCATCCCCCCCTCCTCCATTACCACACATCATTAATAGTAAATAAACCACTCATTTTTAAACTTACCCTGTGCATCGCCAAGTCTCAGATATACCTTCCCATCGTTGTTAAGAAACCTGAAGCGTTTGGTTAGAACCACTCTCTCTGTCTCTGTGTGTCTGTGTCTCTCTGTCTCTCTGTTCTCTCTGTCTCTCTGTCTCTCTGATCTCTCTGTCTCTCTGTCTCTCTGTCTCTCTGTCTCTCTGTCCTCCTGTCTCTCTGGTCTCTCTGTCTCTTCTGTCTCTCTCTGTCTCTCTGTCTCTCTGTCTCTCTGTCTCTCTGTCTCTCTAGTCTCTCTGTTCTCTCTTGTCTCTCTCTCTCTTCTTCTCTCTCTCTCTCCTCTCTCTCTCTCTTGTTTGTCTCTCTCTCTCTCTTCTCTCTTCTCTCTCTCTCCTCTCTCTCTCTCTTTCTCTCTCATACAAACGTAACAGTGGGTTGACAGTGTAACACTAAGCGGACAGCATCATCCATCGCATCATATGAATTCTATCTTTTGGTTCTAGGGAGCTACATTCTGACAATTAAAAAGCCTCAAGGGGGGTGAAAATCAATCACAAAATTCGACCTTAACATTGAAATTACCAAATGCCTTAATCATTCCACACACTGACAAAAAACTCCACCGCAGAAAATCGGTAAGCTCGAGATGAGAAAACATGCTTCAGTCAATCCACTGGACCGTCGCCGTCTCCACGGCAGCGGTTCACTAAATCTAGCGGCCGGTGCGATTCTTTCAAGTTTCAACACACCACAATTAAAAGGAACATAAATGTGGTGGGTTTCGTTCGATTACGTCACGTGGCTTTGTGTGAGATGCAGGAGCAAGAAAGGATGGGTGAAGCATCGGAAACATGAGCCCGGTGATGCCTGATTTCCTGCACAACAGAATCCTGGACCTTGGAGTTGCACGTCAACACATGGCCATGGTAACACGCCTTGCAACGCAAGTACAGCAATGATTCCCCGTGGCTGGAGAATTTCCTCCTTCTAGATTGTAGACAGTGTGACCGCACAATGGAGTGCAGTGTTTGCCGCCGTCGACTCGCTGATTAGTGCAGGAGTGTACCCGGAGAGCTGACCATTCCATAGGAGGAGCGCATGTCCTCATCCGTGCAGTGAATTCTGCACGAGCGAGCCATTCATCATTCTGTGCACAGCATCTGGGATTACCGTACGTCCTCCATCGACTCTCACCCTCCGTCACATTTTGTCATTCCTTGGACAGTGCGGGGAATATTTGAACCAACTTGCGTTTCGTTCCTCATGGCGTGCACAGGTGCACGAGAAAATGGACTTTTTGGTACTGATCGGCACGTTATAGTGTGATGTTTGTTTGCCATTTACCAACTGTGTGCAAACGACCCATAATTATTCTACCACTGTACTACCCTGAGCTATGGCCTCTTAAACTCGTTAATTTTTTTAATTGTTTCAAAAAAATAATCTAACAGATGTAACAAAATATGTGTTACAATTGTACCACATTCATAAACTTGAGTTCATAGAACACGATACCCTGCACAGTGTTCAGGTTTAATACTTCAATTTTCATACAATAATGAATTTAACCATCGTTCAAAAAAATCCATAAGTTTCGTGCTCCTGAAGCAGTCTTAGCACCAGCTGCCCTTATTCCACTGTAATAAGCACGACGTTGAGTTGCAGCTTCAGAGATGGAGTTATGATCTCCATTGAACGCAGTCAATGGACATTTCTTATTTCAACACGGACCTTCTCACGTGCGCCCCACCCTCTTCATGCTCGCATAGTTCTTTGAAATTATTATTAGGGCGATTTGTGTTCAAGTATATAATTCAATTTTAAAATCAAAAGTTTAAAATGCCGTACTAAAATTAATTACTCGGTTTTCACCGCCATTTCCCCAGTATCTGTTACACCACCCTATCTAACATGGTACATTAGTTCTTCGTGCGTTGTTTGTTGTCCTTTATGACGTCTCTATAACCAGTAAGTCTCTCCCGTTTGAATGATTTTCCATTTTGTGTCTTTCCCCAACTATCAGATTATTATATTTCGCCTTTGCTTATTTCTTCACATTAATTCCTTCCTTCCTATTTGATTTTACTCTTCCCTTGATCTTTAGCTCTCCTGCTGGCCCACAAAGCCTTACAATATAGTTAGTTCTTTACCGAGGGGTCGTTATCCACGTACAGGTATTTCTGCAAAATGACCATCAATCTGGGAAGCAGAGAGGGTAGGAGGGTTGAGAGTTGTACAGTCCATGTTTTCTTCTTATTCTTATTTTTTGTATGTAGTATATGGATGTGCAGTGGCATTGATTGTTGCAGTGCCGGCTGTGCCGCTAATGCCAACGCCCTCTAATCGGTTAGGAAAGGGAATTGTTAAGAGGCCGGCGAATTAGCCTCACCACACCTTTTTGGTTGCTGATCGGCACGATAGTGTGAATGTTTGTTGCCATTTACAATTGTGTGCAAACGAACTGTAATTTCACTACTCTGTAAATAATTTCACTACTCTCAACCACACCAAATGTGCACACCTCATGAAGGACATCATGTTCAAACCTCTGTCTAACGACCACCAACGATTGCTGGCAGACCAGGACACCCATTAATGTTCATCCTGGACACACATGATGGCCTCACCCTGCTGCGAAGACACCAGGAGACCGTTTGTAGCTGAACCCAATTTATGAGCCAGGTTAGATGGGTCAGAGGCAAGATGTGCACACCTCTAAGTGTGTTGTTGTTTGTTGAACTTGCTCATTCCCCACTCCCTCTTACCCTTCTTGTTGCAGTTGCCCATAAAAGGTCCCCGAAGACGATGAAAGACCTGTAGAAAACATGTTGGAGGTTCATTACCCTTGAAGACAACCAAAATTTGAAAAATACCAACCAGAGCCAGAGCACCATTTGGAACAGCACTTGCCTCACACCTCCTCCAGGTGAACACAAACCACCACTTCCCAGCTGAGGGATAGCAGTGGCACCCACCAGTGTTGCCCTCATTTGGCACCATATTATATGTGCACTCTTCCTCCTTGGACTTGCAGTAATCCTCATTTGTTCTCGGTATCATTTTTTCGACCTGCCCTCCGCAATTCCGAAATCGCTTTGACTTCATGATCTTAAATCTCTCGCTGTTTTGGTCCTGCATTAGCACTTGCATTGCTTCTTGGAGCAAGGTCTGCTTGCACCCCCACCACTGTGCCACGGAGCACAGCTCCTTTCCTCGCTTTCCCATTGCTCTCCCTTCAGACAGTGACTGCCATTGCTGTTCAGCGCCACTTCTTTTTTGGGTCACCGTTAGTGGGGATAAAGGCACCACCCCAGTTCTGTGCTCCTTGTAGTGCATATTTTGTGCACTCTTGGACTGGCCAACCTCTGCCTCTGCAGCACTGCATGTAGTTCCAGGCAACGTGCATGGTGCTTGCAAATATTTGGGCCAATGGTTCAGGCGGCGCTCCGATGGCGGTGCAACTTTACACCGCACAGTTCCTCGTATGCATGTGTGTAGTACCATCTCGACTGTGTTCCATCTCGCATGTACTCTTGTGAGGGCACACATTCACAAATGTGCCTGTCCACGACCACGACGGTGAATGTAGAACCACATCGGCATGCCCCCTCACCTCACTCGATGGTCCCACAAATCACCAACTGCATCCTCCAAGCGACATCACCCACCTCAAGTTAGCTTCTACAAGCAAGGATTCCAAGGCTTTGGCCACATGCGTGCCTCATCACGTTGTCGACACTCATTGCTGCACTCCGCATTGTCGTGGCACTCGTTCTGCAGACACTTGGGTCCTGTGGTGAGACTTTGTTAAGTCAGGTCCGTGCCTGCTGCCTTCACTTTGCCTTCGCAAAAATCCGGTCTCAACCCATTCTTGTATGCACGTGCGGAGCACCGGTTCTGCGACGGCCGAGTTTCCATGCTGTTGATTGTTCTTCCGTCAACGACAGAAACACTCCTTCAGACCAGGTGCTGCAGGAGGCAACGACAAGCCTTCTTCAGCATGAAAAACAGCCATGTGTACTTTCTTTCACCGAAAGCGTCAGCTTTGCCTGGTTAGATAAAGCGTTGTGAGACCAAGCTTGTCGTGGGCTGAGACCTCGGTCACGAGCTGCAAGGTCCTGCGCCTGCTCCAGATCCGTAGCAGGGCACTTTTTGCTCGCAGGCCCTATCAAGCAATCTACAGCAGCAAGTTCTTGGACTCTAAACAGGCAGCATGCACTATCCCACACAGGGATCGTTCTCTGGGCCACACCCTCGGTACAAAAGATGGAGACATATGGATGCGTTTGTGACTATCAGAAATCGGGCCACAACAACACACTTCCCCTTACCATCCGTGTGAAGCTTCATCGTCCAGTTTCCTTCACGTGCGGATAAGGTTTTCTCGCAACAGGGAACTCTTCAAAAGTTAAAGAATACCTAGACCTCATTTGTCCTGCATAACTGATGTGTTTTACTGCTTACTGCCAATTCATATTGTGAATTCCCGCTCCCATGTCTTATGAGCAACTAACATGGTGAGGTTGTTTTGATTTTTTGAGTATTTCATTTGTCTGCGCCTCATCTAGGCTAAGTGTTTGTGAGTTTTAATTATTACATTACTAGAAAGCATCGCTTCCCTACAGGAGCCACCCAGTGGAATCATGTTATTATCTTTATTAATATTATTTGAATACCGTTAACAGAGAACCCACCCGATGGGCAATCTTGTTCCAAGTGTGCAGCAGGTGCTTACTGACGTCATCCCTTTATTTGGGCAGTGTTCACCATCCCGACACATCCAGCAACAGACCGCTGCCTGATCGCCCTCCCAAAAATAAAATAACTCAGGTTACATATCATTGAAAGCAAAAACATGTGTACTTGCCTTATTGTGCATAATTATATATTGTGGTTATTGTAGCTGGGATTAATTCAAACTGCACTCCGTAATAATCACCCAATCAATGTTCACGCTACCTAAAAGTGCTGCCAAACATTCCCATACCCCTCTATCTTCATAACTTCCAGTACCATCTAATTCCAATTTTAAACTTATCTACTGTTACGCTCCACTACCTTTCCAAGGGAGAAACCATTCCTTGCATTAAACTACTCTCTGAAGTAAAAGTCCCCTGCCTATTGCTGCCCATCTTAACTCTCCTCTTTTTACTCTCAGTCCTGTGTAGTTCAGCAAGTGCTGGCATGGTGATAGTGCAGTGGGGAACAGACAGTGGTGCATGGATTACAGTGGGAGCAGGCAGTGGTGAGAGTGCAAGCAGTGGTGTGGGGTGCAGCAGGAAGCAGGAAGTGGTGAAGTGCATGCAGGGTGTGGTGAAGCAGGATTCATGTGGTTTGGGATGCAAGCAGGAGCAGGCAATGGTGAGGATGCACCAACAAGTGAAGAACGATAAAAGAGCAGGCAAATACAAAATAGGGTAATACACCTGGGCACTTCAGATGGCTGCGGATAGAATAATGTATACTGAGAGGAAGTCAAATGTGGGATGAATCGAACCATTACCAACGAACAATGTTGCAGCAAATACTTATTTTGAGGCAAGCTCCCCCCCTATCAATCAACACTGCATGAACAAACTTGGTACATACAGAGTTTATGAAGATTGTGGGTAAGTTTCATCCAAACCAATCATTAGGTGTAATTCTGAGAAGTTGCAAGTATTTGGATGGACAGAACTTAAGGACTGACAGACGACACACCACCCATAAGCTTCAGAGCTTATGTTCCAAGTAGCTAAAAAATAATAATTGGTCCGAGTTGGGATCAACAAAGAAGGCTCCATTGGAATGGCTAAGAAAGGTTCAGCTCAAACTCTGGACAGGGACGAACTTATGTTTTTTACTTTGGTTGGAAACACAATATAAATATTTAATATAAAATATCAATATTCAACGCATCCTCCTGACTTATGGTGAGCATCGCCACGGATTATGTCTCCTCCAAAAAACGCATAATCCGCACAAAGAACAAACCGTCCGTTTGCCACCCAGACAAATTGTTCCTGCTAATGCCAAACATCACGTAAGAAAGGCACGTAATGATAACCAGTGGGAATCGGGAAACATGTGGAGGGTGACGAGCACTCAGCGATCCCTATCGCGACACAGTCTGATGATAAACGACGAATGTGGTTGGTCATCATTGGTACGTAACTTTTCGGTAACGTCATCCTGCTGAGGGCAAATAAGCCCGAAATGCAGTTCGGCGGCTCCGTTTTGATGTTTAACTGATGATGACCATGTTAATCTTTGTCTGTTTGACAGTCACTGCGGCCGGTGCCTCTGCGTTGGAGTGGACACTTTGGTGGATTGGGGAAGTGCTCGTCACACTCCAACCTGTTTTAATTTACAATATATATACACACGGCCATTTACTATACCAAACCAATGACAGGACACTTGCTGCGTAGGCGTGCCGATGCGGAAAGGGGCGCCATAGTTACCCGGTGGCTAGGGAGTGGCAATGGTCATGGCAGCGAATATCATGGCTAGCAAAGACAGGGAGCGTAACTTGATTTTAATTTTGGATTTTTAATTAACTCGTTGTGTGTGTAAGTACACAGCAGTTGTTACTTCAATGAAACGATAATTCGTGGAATGCATGTGAACATTCTGTACGGGCACACATACTCCGGATAGTGATGACTACTGTTTCTAATAATTTCTCGATTTCTTATGCGCATTTTATAGATAAACACAATGCCCCCCAATTCCAGTCTCATTTACGGAGAGCAAAGAACGGCCTTGGTTGTTTTGGAAAGTTTTTTTTGGTGGGGGTGGGGTTTGCAGTGCGGCACGTTACTAGTATATATAACACACGAGATGGCATTAATGGGACGCATTGTGGTCTCCTCGTGTCCAGATTTAACCAAGCACAGTATCAATCTACAAGTAAGAGTACTGCAACACGAACTACTACGACTACCAGTAGCTGTCATATTAGTTATTCATCGCCACGATGTAATTTTCTTCCTTGCCACCAATGCAAAAACTTACTTCATGCTAAATAAGATTCAAAACGCAGAGCTACGAAAATAATAGTGAATAATATTAATTATAGGGGAAAAAATAACGAAGATAAAATTAAGTTATTGAAATCGATTAAGTCGGATGTTAATTGGTTACTTGAGAGTCATAATTAAACCCCCGTGAAACCGCACACCGTCTTACACCGTCTAAGTTGTTCGTCTCTGAAAATGAGTGTTGTCAGATTCAAAACGTTATATACTCTGTTACTTTTTTTGTTTTAACAATGGAAATGGTTCTCACGTGAGCTTTGTATGTTCAAGTATCGTCGTTTACAGTTTCAACTTCTATCTGAGAAACAAACAGAAACTCTCCCATTAATCGCGAGAGGCATCGTCATGAGAAATTCATCTGGAAGAAGGAAAAAAAAGAAGCAAATGGGGAAGTGACGTAACAGGCCGGAAGTGACGTGGCGATAAACAAGGGAAGTGGACGTTTAACAGCGGAAGTGAGTGAATTGTAACAAGGCGGAAGTGACTTAAACAAGCGGGAAGTGACTGTGTTAAACCAAGCGGAAGTGTCCCGCACGATGAGAGACCGTGAAGTGAGAGGTCGGTTGATAGGTGCTGCGTGGCTCTTTCGTTTACAGCGGCGTAGATAATTTCGGTTGCGGCAATGGAAACAAACTGCGTCGGCATTCCTCGCATTGGCCAAGAAGCAGGAACTGCGCAGCAGCTGATGCGACGCAGAAAAAGCTCGACCTTGCTTTGAGCCTTTTATAAGGAACAAAAGAACGGGAACGAACCGCAACCATTGAGTAAGTGTGGCTTCCACCGGTGATTTATATCTCGTTTTTCCTCAAAGTGGTGAATACGAGGTTTAAATGAAACGGGTACTTTCATTTTGTATCCTGAGAGAAGCTTGCAAAGATGGTTGTGTGGTTAATTTTCTAAATTATTGTTCTTTTGCAGACTGGTCCTAACCCGTGTTGGCTGGCTGGCCCCTGACTGTGTTGGCTGGCCAGACCCTTACTCTTGATGACTGGCTGGGTTCTGACGCATAACTTGGTGGCAGGCCCTGACTCGTGCTGAGCTGGGCCCTGACTCGTGCTGGCTTGGCAAGACCCTTACTCTTGATGACTGGCTGGTTCTGACGCATACTTGGTGGCAGGCCTACTCGTGCTGGTGGCCCTGACTCGTGCTGGCTGGCAGACCCTGACTCATGCTGGCTGGCCCTGCACTTCGTGCTTGGCTGGCAGGCCCTGACTCGTGCTGGCTGGCAGGCCCTAACATGGGTTGGGCTTGCAGACCTTAAATCTTGATGACTGGCTGGTTCTGACGCATACTTTGGTGGCAGGCCCTGACTCGTGCTGGCTGCGGACCCTGACTTCGTGCTGGGCTGGCCCTGACATCTGCTGGCTGGCTGGCAGCCTGACATGTGTTGGCTGGCAGACCCTTACTCTTGCATGACTGGCTGGGTCTGACGCATACTTGTGGCTGGCCTGACTCGTTGCTGGTTGCGCCATGCTCGTGCTGGCTGGCCCCTGACTCGTGCTGGCTGCAGGCACTGACCTGTTTGGCTGGGCCACACCTTACTCTTGATGACTGGCTGGCTTCTGATGCATACTTGGTGGCAGGCCTGACTCGTCGGCATGGCAGGCCCTGATCGTGCTGGGGCTGCAGGCCCTGACTCGTGCTGGCTGCGGCCCTGACATTGTTGGCTGGCAGACCCTTTACTCTTGATGATGGCTGGTTCTTTGACGCATACTTGTGGCAGGCCCTGACTCGTGCTGGCTGGCCCTGACTCGTGCTGGCTGGCAGACCCTGACTCATGCTGGCTGGCCCTACTCGTGCTGGCTGGCAGGCCCTGGACTTCGTGCTGGCTGGCAGGCCCTAACATGGGTTGGCTGGCCAGACCCTTAATCTTGATTGACTGGCTGGTTCTGACGCATACTTGGTGGCAGCCCCTGACTCGTGCTGGCTGGCCTGAACTCGTTGCTGCGCTGCCCTGACTCGTGCTGGCTGGCTGCAAGCCCTGACATGAATGTTGGCTGGGCAGACCCTTACTCTTGATGACTGGCTGGTTCTGACGCTACTTACGTGGCTGGCCCTGACTCGTGCTGGTTGGCCCTGACTCGTGCTGGCTTGCCCTGACTCGTTGCTGGCTGGCAGGCACTGACCTGTGTTTGGCTGGCAGGACCCTTACTCTTGATACTGCTGTTCTGATCAACCTTGGTGGCAGGCCCTGACTCGTTGCTGGCTGGCAGGGCCCTGACGTGCTGGCTTGGCAGCACTGACTCGTGCTGGCTGATGGCAGGCCACTGACTCGTTGCTGGTTGGCAGGCACTGACTCGTGCTGGTGGCAGGCACGACTCGTGCTGGTGGCAGGCACTGACTCGCTTGCTGGCTGAGGCCCTGACCGTGCTGGCTGGCTGGCAGGCCCTTGAACCATGCTGGCTGGCAGGTTCTCTGACCCGTGCTGGCTGGCAGGTTCCTCTGACCCAATGCCGGTGTCTGCTCCTCTACCCGTGCTCGCGTGTCTGCTCCTTCTGACCGTTGCTCGTGTGTTCTGCCTCCTCTGACCCGTGCTCAGTGTTTTGCGTCCTGACCCCTTGGTGACGTGCCCTGAACCTGTGCGTGCTTCGTACCACATTGTGCAGTTTCAATGAAGTATGCCGCTTGGATGTTTTAGGCTGCCCCATTAGGATTTTTAAGGATACTCCTTTCACGTAAAAACTAACACGTGTCTTTGCACTTGGTTGATAGTGTTGATGAGGCTGGATTTTCCTTGTGTGTGTCACGTGTTTCTGTTATTTATATTTGATTTTACTCGAGGCACCTTTGAATAAACACTGGTTATGGTTACAGATGATGTCTGTCCCTTGGCTCGAGTACATGTTTCGTTCTGTCGAGCGCAGGTACTTCTGCTGCTCATCTCATCAAACCAAAGTACTGCAGTTTACAAGGTGAAGTGTTCATTAAAAAGTTGGTTATTGTGATATCTGTACGTCGGGCGTGGTATTTGCCATTTGTTCATATTCGGTAAATCCTGCCTTCAACTGCAGGAAACATCGATCAACAATATTATTTAAATAGGAAATAAAGAAGATGGGTTCATATGAGATAAGGGAAGCGAGTCGAAGGAAAGTGAGGGAACGTAGGTGCCAGAATTTCCAGTATTTTTAATTATTGAAGTTTTTTTTTCGGTAGTTGTGTGAAATGAACCTTGCAACCATTGCAAATGGTTCATTTTGATTTGTGATTCGTCACAGAGCTACCCAAAGTGGTGTGGGAGAGTGTTCTGACCTCTCCCCTTTCAGCGGGGATAAAATCATTTATAATACAGTATAACTAAATCAGGATACACATATAAACCTGATCTTTGTTTTATTACAAGATAGAGTAATGTATGTAGGTGTGTTGCACACTACAAGGTGTGTGCCAAAGACTCCAGATCTCAATTCACTGGAGTTTCCATATATATAGAGCAGGATTAAGTCAGCAATCCCCATCCATGCTTTATCCTTTGTCTTTTCCAACGTTTTTGACGACAGCCTGGTGTTCGCATTAGCAGTAGGGTGGCTGGTTAGGGACATGAGACCTGAGTTTGAGCCCCTGTTTGCCGTTCAATCAACACCAGTGGAATTGACCAACCTGCCATCCTTTGGAGGTTGGTGAAATTGAGTATCAGTGTACTTGCGTAATATGCCCTCAACCAATATGCAACCAGCAGCCACAGCCGTACATGTAGAAGAGCGAACATTTACATTAACTTTGTTTTTGTAATTTGGGGCTGAATAGGGTGGCTTACAGGTCTGCACGTACAGTGCTTCATAAGCTGTGTAGCCTGGGTTTAACCTTAACCAGCTATAAACTTGTCATCCTGGTGTTTCACACTCACGGCGATTCATCAATGTATGTGTTTGTTCCTCGAATGGACGCGAACAGTGTCCCGTCTGCCGACATTAGTTGGTGGATGTTGGAAGACCCTTAACTCTTGGGAGTGGTAGGTGCCTCGCGAAGCAGTGGGCGCAGCTATCGTCACATCATGAACCGATTAGCTGCTGGAAAGGCAATGGCAAACCACCCCTGTATAAACTTCGCTGCAAGAAACTGCTTCGCCAGTACTGCACCTACCTGCCTTTGGACAGAACACCGGATACAAATATTTAGTAATATTCTATATTTTAAGTATATCGTCAATTACCTCTCCACGGAAGTGGAATTAGTTATGCTTTTCAACCTCTCTTTGTTTGTTTGTTTGTGTGCATAGATATTCTCAAAAAGTTGTGGATGGATTCAGATGAAATTTTGTGGACAGGGTTCGGTGTAATGACAAGTTCTAACGATTAATTTTGGTGAAGATCCCGATCCGGAATCCGACTACTAGTATTTTTTTAAGTGATTCTTCACCATCTCAGAGATAGGGCCGAAAAACTATATATAGCACGATATCTCAAAAGTCGTGACGGATCAGACAAAACTTGGTGGACAGACTGTTCTGTGACAAGGAAGAATTGTTTCAGTTTTGGTGAGACTCCGCGATCCGGATCCGGATCTGATAAAAAATTTTTTAAGTGATTTCTTCGCCATTGAGAGAATCGGGCTTATATAGCACGATCGAATATATCTAGCACACCGGTATATAGCCACGATCTCAAAAAAGTTGTGGACGGATTGGACGAAACTGGAACAGGTGGGTATGTGACAAGGACGAATTGATCGATTATTGGTGAAGATATAAATGCGAGAATTATTTACATTTATAAAGTGATTATTCACTATGAGATTAGGGCCAAAAACGATTATTAGTGTTGCAGAAATGGGCCCTTAGTGGGTTCATTAATTATAGGATTACCCAGCATCCCCTTTAAATGCATGTTTAGCCAGGTTGTTGGTAATCGGACGTTACATTGTGTGTCGGGAGGTGTAGCAGGCTGTCCAGTGTTCATACGGTGGTGGTGTACGAGAGTTCGTTCTTCCTTCCCCTCTCCGAGCTGCCCCACCCGGCGCTCTGACATCAGTCAAGACGTGCGGCAACCATTGTGGAGGGCTGCTGCAATCATCGAGCGATGGCCAATCACGGGTCCCCGGGAAGTGTCCCAGGAAAAAGCGACCCCAAGAAGCAAGGGCATAACTGCCTGAGTTCGAGTCGCGATCTGCTGTATAAGGGCGGCCTGTGTCTGTCTGCGAATCTGCTTTCGTGAAAAAGCCAAGAGGAAACTGCATGAGGTCTGTCTGCCTTCTGCTGCGATGAGAGGCTGCTGGTGTCATGTCGGCGGTCTGCCTTCGAGAGGGACGGCTGTGTGAGTCTACGATCTGCTTTGTGGAAAAGGCCCGCCCCAAAAGGCAAGGGGAAGGGCTTGTGTGAGGCGGCGATCGGCTTTGTGGAGAGTGGTTTGGCCGGCTGTATCCTCCTCGGCCATTGGACCCAGCCTGCAGCAGCCAAGGACCCCGATTTGGCCTCGTCTGGTGAACAGCCAGGCCCCTGCATTTGTACTACTGGACCTTGTGAGAAACCAGCTGGAAACACACCATCAGATCTTCCTATCTTGTGCCGTCGACCTTACGGTGCTGGACGCGCCGAGGCTGCATTGTGTGAGCGTGCCGGGAGAAGGAGTACGAGCGCCATTTTGCCACACGGCGTGCTCGAGCAATGGGCACGCGAATCCGTTTGACATCTGCTTCTCACGAAGCCGCATTTCGCTTCCTTCGACCACTTCCTCTCGTCCATGAGGCTCACCAAGAGTACTCTGTGTCTTGTCTGCATTTGTCTGCATTTCATCCAGGCCTAAGGTTTATCTCCTAGGGTCCCCTTCAAAACCCGTATCCGTAGGCTCCCTTAGTTAAGAGCGGGTTATACTTGAATGATAACGTTCTGTGAATGCTTTGCTTGTGTCGTGTTTCCCCGATGTGTCCCAATAAATCTGGCTGGATTTTTTCATATGAAAGTTGACCGCCTTTGAGTTTATTCGTGGCCGCGTGAGAACCAATTGTTCGATTTTGTATATAAACCACGGGCTACGGACTGGCAAACTTCGCTCGGTCTCTTGACAAACCCAGTCTGTAGCCAGGGGTCTATCTTCCCCAACTGAAAAGCCCAGGTGTACATTGGTATCGTGATCGCAGGCATGTGACCGAGGCCTGTGTCCGAAACTAGCCGACGTTATAGCCCTGGAGACGCGGTGCTGTAAGTGATTGCCGATCTTCAACATTTGGCTGTCAAAAGTAGTCGAATTCCCGCCACCGCCGAACCTTTACAAATAGTACTGTTATAGCAAATATTTCAAAAATGTATTTGGGTGAGGCCGAATATGTTCTAGTGGATCAGGCATTTTGTGGCGGAGGTTATGCGCTCTACGAGTGCCCTTCTAGTTCAAAAATATATTTGGGCCTGATATGTTTCTATGGATCAGGCATGTGTGGCAGAGTTATGCGACTTCTACCGAGTGCCCTCCTAGTTATTATTACCTTACTAGCCGAAAACCCCGTCACAGACAATTCTCCTGAGCCCAATATGACAAACAGTGGCGGCTCTCGTAAGAGCCGATCCAGTCGATGCTTTTTTCTACTCCATGAACTACCTAATGAGGGCCTACAAAACGTCCTTGTACATGACATTTTTGGTGTACACTACTTCGTTGTCGAAGAAGTCCCTGATTGTGCACAGTGTTCTACCTTTGACGTACAAAAACACCGTGTAAAACTTCTCAAGTCACAGTACGAGAAAACGTGATGTGACCACTGGGAGGAGCACAAAATGCGTTCCTTTCAGTATTAATATATAGATGTTTTCACCGTTGCGTGTTTCTGCTGTAAAGCAAAATATCTCAAAAGATTATGGACAGATTCAGACAAAACCTTAAATGGATAGCGTTTAGGTCTGTGACGGACATATCAATCAGTTTTATTTCAAGGTCGAATCCAGATACGCGGATTTTCAAGTGATTCTTCACCATTCAGAGATCAGGCCAAAAAACAATTTATAGCAAATGATTATCTCAAAAAGTGAAGAGTTATGCCAAAACTAGCTGGATGAGTTGGGTATGGTGAGAAGATACGGTTCAATTCCGATTTGGTTTAGGTCTGGATTCAGATCTGGCCTATAGTGGGATAGAAATGTAAACGTTCCGCTGATGGAATGTATACACTTCTACGAGTGCCATTGTTGTTTTAATTTTGTAGTGATTACTCCAAGTTTTAATGTTTACAATATTAATACTGCGTTGCCGACAAGCCGGGTTCTCCTCACGCCCCCTTTCTCTCCCTCATCCCATACCTCCCCCTGCTCGTCTCCCCACCCTCTTCAGCCCCTTCAGAGTCCCATGCCACCAGTCCCTCTGGGAATCCCCCCCCCCCTTCCTCTGCCTCGCCTGATTGCGGAGGTTGGTGTGGGGCTTCCCATCTCTGGGAACATTGTACAGCATGCAAAATGAAAGTCATCTCACAGCTGATTTAATAACCTTGTGCCACCACACTACAGATACCACATTTTATAAGAAATGTCACATTTACATGAGGTAACGTGACATGGTGTACATTTACATCGATAATTTTGTTGTTCCCTTCCTTTCCTGACCCCGTGAGCTACAGATTAAATCAAGTTAGCCCATGTTCACGCTACAGGGTCGAACTTGTCCATGGCCTAATTTGATGGAATTGGCCAGTGGTTTTGGTGTGATTGGCATCAACGTCACACCACACACACACACTTATTAGTTAAAAGGTAATGAGCTACTTTTAATTTACTTTGTTTATAATACCATGTCTGCATATGTTATCATCATGTTAATGCTGTCAGTTTATCTTCATCCCTCTGTGGTTTTCCTTGCAGGAAATTTTTATCAGGACAAAACAGGAGAATGAAGTCGATGACGCGTCCATCAAATGCCTACACTTCCACCCTTAAGAAACTTGAAAGCATCCGCCCTTCTAAACCTTGAAAAAGTTCACCAGGAATGACCCAGTTCTAAATTTTGGCGTTTCAATTTCAGGTTTGACCGTCGACCCCAAAGTCCCACCAACCGGTGCGCATGAACTGCGAGTCAAATCAAAAAAAAAATCGTTCCATATTTTCTGCGTTCCCCCAATGCTGACTGCATATGTAAAGTTTCATGAAAAAAAAAAAGTTTTTTTTTAACATGTGCCCCATTAATTAATTTTACAGATTACAGATCACCGAGTGCGATCAGGCACTTACTAGCAGCACTCTGCACTCCGCACCAAAGTATGTCCTGCTCACAGCCAGTTTATATGACTGTTTATTAGTCCTCCTGCTCTGATGATGAAGGGCAGGTCTCAAAAACATCAGGCGATGACTCATGTCCTAGAGAAGGGAAATGGATAGCAGACATTGTAAGGCACTGCTTGATAACACATTTATCTTCTGCGGTCAACATGACATGAATGAAATTTTTAAACTGAGAGAGTTCATGAAAACACCTGACCCGCCCCCCCCCTCCGCC
>CM068965.1:84007545-84024577 GCA_035128595.1 Eptatretus atami | reverse complement strand
ACAAATCAGGGGACTTCTTCACAACGAGTAGTGTACACCAAAAATGTCATGTACAAGGACGTTTTGTAGGCCTCATTAGTAAGGCCATGGAGTACATCGACTGGGATCCGGCTCTTACGAGAGCCGCCACTGGTTGTCATATTGGGCTCATGGAACAGAATCTGCTGTGACGGGGTTCGGCTAGTAAGGTATAATAAACTAGGAGGGCACTCGGTAGAGCGCATAACTGCCCACACATGCCTGATCCATGAGAACATATCAGGCCCAATATATTTTTTGAACTAGAAGGGCACTCGGTAGAGCGCATACCTCCGCCACAAAATGCCTGATCCACTAGAACATATCGGGCCAATACATTTTTGAAAATATTATGCTATACAGTACTATTGTAAAGGATTCGGCGGTGGCGGGATTCGCACCCTACTTTTGACAGCCAAATGTTGAAGATTCGGCATCACTTACAGCACCGCCGTCTCCAGGGCTATAACGTCGGCTAGTTCGGCACAGCCTCGGGTCACATGCCTCGGATCACGATACCAATGTACACCTGGGCCTTTTCAGTTGGGGAAAATAGACCCTGGCTACAGACTGGGTTTGTCAGAGGACCGAGCGAAGTCTTGCCAGTCCGTAGCCCGTTTGGTTTATATACAAAATCGAACAATTGTCCTCAGCGCGGCACGAATAAACTCAAGGCGGCAACTTTCATATGAATCAGCCAGATTTATTGGGGACACATCGGGAAACACGACAAAGCAAAGCATTCACGAACGTTATCATCATCTATAACCCGCTTCTTAACTAGGGAGCTACGGATACGGGTTTTGAAGGGGACCCTAGCGAGATAAACCTTAGGCCTGGTAGACATGCAGACAACATGCAGACAAGACACAGAGTACTTGTGATGCCTCATGGACGAGAGGAAGTGTCGAAGGAACGAATGCGGCTCGTGAGAAGCAGATGTCAAACGGATTCGCGTGCCCAGCTCGAGCACGCCGGTGGCAAAATGGCGCTCGTACTCCTTCTCCCGGCACCGTCACACATGCAGCCTCGGCGCGTCCAGCACCCGTAAGGTCGACGGCACAAGATAGGAAGATCTATGGTGTGTTCCAGCTGGTTTCTCACAAGGTCCAGTATACAAATCCAGGCCTGGCCTGTTCACCAGACGAGGCCAAATCGGGGTCTTGGGCTCTGCAGGCTGGGTCCATGGCCGAGGAGAACAGCCGGCCAAAACCACTCTCCACAAAAGCGATCGCCGCCTCACAACAAGCCCTTCCCTTGCCTTTTGGGGCGGGCCTTTTCCACAAAGCAGATCGTAGAGCTCACACAGCCGTCCCTCTCGAGCAGACCGCCGACTGACACCAGCAGCCTCTCATCCAGCAGAAGGCAGACAGACCTCATGCAGTTTCTCTTCTTTTTCACGAAGCAGATTCGCAGACAGACACAGCCTCCCTTATACAGCAGATCGGACTCGACACTCAGGCAGTTACTCCCTTGCTTCTTGGGCTCGCTTTTCTGGGACACTTCCCGGGGACCCGTGATTGGTCCATCGCTCGAGATTGCAGCAGCCCTCCACAATGGGTCGCCGGCACGTCTTGACTGACTGTCAGAGCGCCGGGTGGGGCTAGCTCGGAGAGGGGAAGGAAGAAGCGCCTTCGGTACACCACCACCGTATGAACACTGGACAGCCTGCTACACCTCCCGACACACATGTAACGTCCGATTACCAACAACCTGGCTAAACATGCATTTAAGGGGGATCTGGGCTAATCCTATATTTAATAACCCACTAAGGGCCCATTTCTGCAACACTATATCGTTTGGCCCTAACTCTCAATAGTGAATAATCACTTTATAAATGAAATAATTCTCGCATTTATATCTTCACCAAAATCGAATCAATTCGTCCCTTGTCACATCCCAACCTGTCCAAGTTTCGTCCCAATCCGTCCACAACTTTTTGAGATCGTGCTATATACGCGTCGTGCTAGATATATTTCAGATCGTGCTATATAGCCCGATTCTCTCAATGGCCGAAGAATCACTTAAAAATTATCAGATCCGGATCGGATCCGGACTTCACAAAACTGAAACAATTCTTTCCTTGTCACAGAACCAGCTTGTCCACCAAGTTTTGTCTTGAATCCGTCACACTTTTTGAGATATCGTGCTATATATAGTTTTTGGCCCTATCTCTGAATGGTGAAGAATCACTTAAAAAATACTAGTAGTCGGATCCGGATCGGGATCTTCACCAAAATTAATCAGTTAGAACTTGTCATACACCGAACCTGTCCACAAAATTTCATCTGAATCCATCCACAACTTTTTGAGATATCCTGCACACAAACAAACAAACAAAGAGGGTTTGAACTACTACCTAATTCCACCTTCGGTGGCAGAGGTAATTGACGATATACTTAAAAAATATAAATATACTAATATTTGTATTCCGGTGTTTCTCCAAAGGCAGGTAGGTGCAGTACTGCCGAAGCAGTTTTGGCACGAGTTATACAGGGTGGTTTGCCATTGCCTTTCCAGCAGTAATCGTTTCATGATGGACCGATAGCTCGCCCACTCTTCGCGAAGCCACCTACCCTCCCAAGAGTAAGGGTCTTCAACATCCACCAACTAATGTCGGCAGACGGGACACTGTTCGACGTCCATTCGAGGAACAACACATACATTGATGAATCGCCGTGAGTGTGAAACACCAGGATGACAGTTTATAGCTGGGTTAAAGGTTCAAACCCAGGCTTACACAGCTTAGAAGCAAACTGTACGTGCACACCTGTAAGCCACCCTATCAGCCCCAAAATACAAAAACAAAGTTAATGCATAAAAATGTTCCTCTTCTTCATGTACGGCCTGTGGCTGCTGGTTGCATCATTGGTTGAGGGCATTTACCAGTACACTGATACTCATTTCACCAACCTCCAAAGGATGGCAGGTTGGGTCAATTCCACCTGGTGTTGATTGAACGGCCAACAGGGGCTCAAACTCAGGGTGCTCATGTCCTAAGCCAGCCACCCTAACTGCTATGCGAACACCAGGCTGTCGTCAAAAACGTTGGAAAAGACAAAGGATAAAGCATGGATTGGGATTGCTGACTTAACCTGCTCTATATATATGAAACTCCAGTGAATTGAGATCTGGAGTCTTTGGCACACACCTGTAGTGTGCACACACACCTACATACATTACTCTATCTTGTATAAAAACAAAGATCAGGTTATATTGTGTACCTGATTAGTTATACTGTATTATAATGATTTTAACCCCCCTGAAAGGGGAGGAGTTCAGACACTCTCCCCACCACTTTGGGTAGCTCTGTGACGAATCACAAAATCAAATGACCATTGCAATGGTTGCAGGTTCAATTTCACACAACTACCGAAAAAAAAACTTCCAAATAATTAAAATACTGAATATTCTGCCACACTACGTCCCTCACCTTTCCTTCGAACCTCCTTCCCCTTATCTTCATATGAACCCATCTTCTTTATTTCCATTTAAATAATATGTTGATCGATGTTCCCTCGCAGTTGAAGCAGGATTTACTCGAATATGACAAATGGCAAATACCACGCCGACGTACAGATATCACAATAACCAAACATTTAATAAACACTTCACCTTTGTAAACTGCAGTACTTTGGTTTGATGAGATAGAGCAGCAGAAGTACTCGCCCGCACAGAACGAAACATGTACTCGAGCCAAGGGACAGACATCATCTGTAACTCCATAACCAGTGTTTATTCAAAGGTGCCTCGAGTAAAATCAAAATTAATAACAGACACGTGACACACACAAGGAAAATCCAGCCTCATCAACACTATCAACCAAGTGCAAAGACACCGTGTTAGTTTTCGTGAAAGGAGATCCTTAAAAATCCTAATGGGGCAGCTAAACATCCAGCGCATACTCATTGAAACGCACATGTGTACGAAGCACGCACAGGTCAGGCACGTCACCAAGGGGTCAGGACCAAACATGAGCACGGGTCATAGAGAGACACCGAGCACGGTCAGAGGAGCAGACACCGAGCACGGGTAGAGGACAGACACCGAGCATGGTCAGAGGAACCTGCCAGCCAGCACGGGTCAGAGAACCTGCCAGCCAGCATGGTCAGGGCCTGCGCCAGCCAGCACGGTCAGGGCCTCAGCAGCACGAGTCAGTGCCTGCCACCAGCACGGTCAGTGCCTGGCCACCAGCACGAGTCAGTGCCTGCCAACCAGCACGAGTCAGTGCCTGCCACAGCCAGCACGAGTCAGTGCTGCCAGCAGCACGATCAGGGCCTGCCAGCCAGCACGAGTCAGGGCCTGCCACCAATTGATCAGAACCAGCAGTCATCAGGTAGGGCTGCCAGAACACAGGTCAGTGCCTGCCAGCCAGCACGAGTCAGGCAGCCAGCACGAGTCAGGGCCAACCAGCACGAGTCAGGGCCAGCCACTAAGTACGTCAGAACAGCCAGGTCATCAAGAGTAAGGGTCTGCCAGCCAACACATGTCAGGGCTTGCAGCAGCCAGCACGAGTCAGGGCAAGCCAGCACGAGTTCAGGGCCAGCCAGCACGGTCAGGGCCTGCCACCAAGTATGCGTCAGAACCAGCCAGTCATCAGTTAAGGGTCTCCAGCCAACCCATTTAGGGCCTGCAGCCAGCACGATCAGGCCTGCAGCCAGCACGAGTCCAGGCGCCAGCCAGCATGAGTCAGGGTCTGCCAGCCAGCACGAGTCAGGGCCAGCCAGCACGAGTCAGGGCCTGCCACAAGTATGCGTCAGAACAGCCAGTATCAAGAGTAAGGGTCTGCCAGCCAACACATGTCAGGCCAGCCAGCACGAGTCAGGGCCTGCCAGCCAGCACGAGTCAGGGCCTGCCAGCCAGCACGAGTCAGGGCCTGCCACCAAGTATGCATCAGAACCAGCCAGTCATCAAAGTAAGGTCTGCCAGCCAACACAGGTCAGTGCCTGCCAGCCAGCACGAGTCAGGGCCAGCCAGCACGAGTCATGCGCCAACCAGCACGAGTCAGGTGCCAGCCACAAGTATGCGTCAGACCAGCCAGTCATCAAGAGTAAGGGTCGCCAGCCAACACATGTCAGGGCTGCCAGCCAGCCAGCACGAGTCAGGGCCAGCCAGCACGAGTCAGGGGCTGCCAGCCAGCAGGAGTCAGGGCCTCCACCAAGTATGCGTCAGAACCAGCCAGTCATCAAGATTTAAGGGTCTGCCAAGCCCAACCCTGTTACGGGCCTGCCAGCCAGCACGAGTCAGGCCTGCCAGCCAGCACGAAGTCAGGGCCAGCCAGCATGAGTCAGGGTCTGCCAGCCAGCACGAGTCAGCCAGCCAGCACGAGTCAGGCCTGCCACCAAGTATTGCGTCAGAACCAGCCAGTCATCAAGAGTAAGGGTCTGCCAAGCCCAGCACGAGGGTCAGGGCCAGCCAGCACGGTCAGGGCCTGCCCACCAAGTATGGTTCAGAAACAGCCAGTCATCAAGAGTAAGGGTCTGGCCAGCCAACACATGTCAGGGCCAGCCAGCCAACACGGGTTAGGACCAGTCTGCAAAAGACAATAATTTGAAAATTAACCACACAACCATCTTTGCAAGCTTCTCAGGATACAATGAAAGTACCGTTCATTTAAACCTCGTATTCACCACTTTGAGGAAAAACGAGATATAAATCACCGGTGGAAGCCACACTTACTCAATGTGCAGGTTCGTTCCCGTTCTTTGTTCCTTATAAAAGGCTCAAAGCAAGGTCGAGCTTTTTCTGCGTCGCATCCAGCTGCTGCTGCAGCCGCTTCTTGCCGCAATCGAGGAATCGCCGACGCAGTTTGTTTCCTTGCCAACCAATTATCACGCCGGCTGTAAACAAGAGCCAGGCGCACCTATCACCGACCTCTCACTCACGTCTCTCATCGTGCGGGGACACTTCCGCCTTGTTTAACACGTTCACATTCCGCCTTGTTTCACGTCACTTCCGCCTTGTTTACACACGTCACCCCTTGTTTACGTCATTCCGCCTGTTTACGCCACGTCACTTCCGCCTTGTTACGTCACTTCCCCATTTGCTTCTTTTTTTCCTTCATTCCAGATGATTTTCATGACGATGCTCTCGATTCAATGGGGAGAGTTTCTGTTGTTTCTCAGATAGAAGTTGAACTGTAAACGACGATACTTGAACATACAAAGCTCACGTGAGACATTTCACTTGTTAAACAAAAAAAAGTAACAGAGTATAATAACGTTTTGAATCTGACAACACTCATTTTCAGAGACGACAACTTAGACGGTGTAGACGTGTGTGCGGTTTCACGGGGGTTTATTATGACTCTCAAGTAACCAATGTTACATCCACTTATCGATTTCAATAACTTAATTTATCTTCGTATTTTTTCCCCTATAATTATATTTATTCCACTATTATTCGTAGCTCTGCGTTTGAATCTTATTTAGCATGAAGTAAGTTTTTGCATTGTGGCAAGGAAGAAATTACATCGTGGCGATGAAATAACTAATATGACAGCTACGTGTAGTCGTAGTATTGTAGTTGCAGTACTCTTACTTGTAGAGATACTGTGCTTGGTAATCTGACACGAGGAGACCACAATCGTCCCATTATGCCATCTCGTGTGTTATATATACTAGTACGACTGCCCGCACGTGCAAACCCCCCCCCCCCAAAAAAAACTTTCAAACAACCACACAGGCCGTCCTTTGCTCTCGTAAATGACGACTGGATTGGGGCATTGTGTTTATCTATAAATGCGCATAAGAAATCGAGAAATTATTGAATACAGTAAGTCATCACTATCCGGAAGTAGTGTGTGCCCGTACAGAATGTTCACATGCATTCCACGAATTATCGCTTTCATTGAAGTAACAACTGCTGTGATACTTACACACACAGAGTTAATTAAAATCCAAATTAAAACAATTTACCTCCCTGTCTTTGCTAGCCATGATATTCGCTGCCATTGACCATTGCCACTCCTACGCCACGGTAACTAAGGCGCCCTTCCCCATCGCACGCCTACCGCACGTGTCCTGTCATTGGTTTGGTATTAAATGGCCGTGTGTATATATATGTAAATTAAAACAGGTGGAGTGTGACGAGCACTTCCCCAATCCACCAAAGTGTCACCTCCAACGCAGAGGCACCGCCAGTGACTGTCAAACAGACAAAGATTACATGGTCATCATCAGTTAAACATCAAACGGAGCCGCGAACTGCATTTCGGGCTTTATTTGGCCTCATCAGGATGACGTACCGAAAAGTTATCGTACCAATGATGACCAACCACATTCGTCGTTTATACATCAGACTGTGTCCGATAGGGATCGGCTGAGTGCTCGTCACCCTCCACATGTTTCGATTTTCCCACTGTTACATTACGTGCCTTCTACGTGAATGGTTTGCATTAGCAGGAACAATTGTCTGGGTGGCAAACGGAGTTTGTTCTGTGCGGATTATGCGTTTTTTGGAGTGAGACATAATGTGGCGATGCTCACCATAACAGTCAGGAGGTGCGTTGATATTGATATTTTATATTAAATATTTATATTGTGTTTCCAACCAAAGTAAAAACAGTTCGTCTCTGTCCAGAGTTGAGCTGACCTCTTCTTAGCCATTCCAATGAGCCTTCTTTGTTGATCCCAACTCGGACCAATTATTATTTTTTAGCTCACTTGGAACATAGCTCTGGGGAGCTTATGGGTGGTGTGTCGTCTGTCAGTCCTTCAGTCTGTCCATCAAAAATACTTGCAACTTCTCAGAATTACACCTATGATTGGTTTGGATGAAACTTTACCACCAATCTTCATCACTCTGTATGTACCAAGTTTGTTCATGCAGTGTTGATGGATAGGGGGGGAGCTTGCCTCAAAATAAGTATTTGCTGCAACATTGTTCGTGGTACATGTTCCTGATTCCATCCCACATTGACTTCCTCCTCAGTATCATTATTCTACCATCTGAGTGGCAGTGCCACTAGGTGTATTACCCCTATTTTGTTTTGCTGCTCTTTTATCGTTCTTCCACTTGTTGGTGCATCCTCACCATTGCCTGCTCCTGCTTGCATCCTCAACACCACATTACCTGCTTACCCACACCACTGCATGCACTTTCACCACTTCCTGCTTCCTGCTGCACCCCACACACTGCTTGCACTCTCACCACTGCCTGCTCCCACTGTACCATCACCACTGTCTGTTCCCACTGCACTATCACCATGCCAGCACTTGCTGAACCTACACAGGACCTGAGAGTAAAAAGAGGAGAGTTAAGATGGCAGCAAGGCAGGGGACTTTTACTCAGAGAGTAGTTAATGCAAGGAATGGTCTCCCTGGAAAGGTAGTGGCAGCGGTAACAGTAGATAAGTTTAAATTGGAATTATAGGTACCTGGAAGTTATGAAGATAGAGGGGTATAGGGTGTTGGCAGCACTTTTAGGTAGCGTGAACATTGATGGGTATTATGTACGGAGTGCAGTTTGAATTTATCCCAGCTACATAACCACAATATATAATGTATGCCCAATAAGCAGTACACATGTTTTTGCTTCATATATGTAACCTGAGTTAATTTTATTTTTGGGAGCGATCAAGGCAGCGGTCTGTTGCTGGATGTGTCGCGGGTATGTGAACACTGCCCAAATAAAGGGATGCGTCAGAAGCACCTGCATGCACACTTGGAACAAGATTGCCATCGGGTGGGTTCTCTGTTACGGTATTCAAATAAAAATTAATAAAGATAATAACATGATTCCACTGGTGGCTCCTGTAGGGAGCGGATGCTTTCTAGTATGTAATAATTAAAACTCACAAACACCAGCCTAGATGAGGCCCAGACAAATGAAAACTCAAAAATCAAAAACAACCTCACCATGTTAGTGCTCATAAGACATGGGAGCGGATTCACAATATGATTAGCAGTAAGGTAACAACGACATCAGTTATGCAGGACAAATGAGGTCTAGTATTCTTTACTTTTGAAGAAGTTTCCTGTTGCGAGGAAAACCTTATCCGCACGTGAAGGAAACTGGACGATGAAGCTTCACACGGATGGTAAGGGGAAGTGTGTTGTTGTGGCCGATTTTCTGATAGTCACAAACCATCCAATATGTCTCCATCTTTTGTACCCGAGGTGTTGCCCAGAGAACGATCCCTGTGTGGGATCAGTGCAATGCTGCGTATAGAGTCAGACTGCTGCTGTAGATTGCTTGATAGGGCTCGAGACAAAAGTGCTGCACGGATCTGGAGCAGGCGCAGGACCTTGCAGCTCTGACCGGGTCTCAGCCCACGACAGCTTGGTCCACACGCTTTATCTACCAGGCAAAGCTGACGCTTCTGTGAAAGAAAGTACACATGGCTGTTTTCATGCTGAGAAGCTTGTCGTTGCTGCTGCAGCACTGGTCTGAAGGAGTGTTTTCCTGTCGTTGACGGAGACAAATCAACAGCATGGAAACTGCCGTCGCAGACCGGTGCTCCAACGTGCATACAAGAATGGGTTGAGACCGGGTTTTGCGAAGAGCAAAGTGAAGGCACAGGCACGGACCTGACTTAACCAAAGCTCACACAGGACCCAAGTGTCTGCAGAACGAGTGCCACGACAATCGGAGTGCAGCAATGAGTGTCGACAACGTGATGAGCACGCATGTGGCCAAAGCCTTGGAATCCTTGCTTGTAGAAGCTACTTGAGGTGGGTGATGTCGCTTGGAGGATGCAGTTGTGATTTGTGGGACCATCGAGTGAGGTGAGGGGGCACCGATGTGTCCTCATTCACCGTCGTGGTCGTGACAGCACATTTGTGAATGTGTGCCCTCCAGAGAAGTACATGCGAGATGAACACGTACGAGATGGTGACTACACACATGCATCGAGGAACTGTGCGGTGTAAAGTTGCACCGCCCATCGCGCGCCCCTGAACATTGGCCCAAATATTGTGCACGCACCATGCACGTTGGCTGGAGCTACATGCAGTGCTGCAGAGGCAGAGGTGGCCAGTCCAAGAGTGCACAAAGATGCACAAATGCACTACTACAGGAGCAGGGGCACGCAGACATGCTGGGTGTGTGTTTTGCCCCTTTATCCAACGGTGACCCAAACAAGAAGTAGGCGCTGAACAGCAATGGCAGTCACTGTCTGAAGGGAGAGCAATGGGAAAGCGAGGAAAGGAGCTGTGCTGCGTGGCACAGTGGTGGGGGTGCAGAACAGACCTTGCTCCAAGAAGCAATGCAATGCTAATGCAGGACCTGAAATGCAGGACCAAGCAGGTGCACAGCGAGAGATTTAAGATCATGAGTCCAAGCGATTTCGGAACTTGCGGAGGGCAGGGTCGAAAAAATGATACCAGAACAATGAGGTTACTGCAAGTCCCAAGGAGGAAGAGTGCACATATGAATATGGTGCACAAAATGAGGGCAACACTGTGGGTGCCACTGCTATTCCTGCAGCTGGGAAGTGGTGGTTGTGTTCACCTGGAGGAGGTGGAGGCAGTGCTGTTCATTGTGCTCTGGCTCTGGTTGGTTATTTTTCAAATTTTGGTTGGTCTTCAAGGGTATGACCATCCAACATGTTCTAAACAAGGTCTTCATCGTCTTCGGGGACCTTTTATGGGCAACTGCACAAGAAAAGGGAAGAGGGAGTGGGGAATGAGCAAGTCAACAAACAACAACACACTTAGAGGTGTGCACACTTGCCTCTGACCCATCTAGCCTGGGCTCAAAATTGGTTCAGCTACAAACGGTCATCCTGGTGTCTCGCAGGCAGGGTGAGCCATCATGTGTCCAGGATGAACATTAAACTGGGTGTCCTGTCTGCCAGCAATCGTTGGTGTCGTTAGACAGAGGTTTGAACATGATGTCCTTCATGAAGGTGTGCACATTTGGTGTGGTGAGAGTAGTGAAATTATTTACAGAGTAGTGAAATTACAGTCGTTTGCACACAATTGTAAATGGCAAACAAACATTCACACTATACGTGCCGATCAGCACCAAAAAGGTGTGGTGAGCTATCGCCGGCTCCTTAACAAATTCCTTTCCTAACCGATATGAGGGCGTTGCATTAGCGGCACAGCCGCACTCAACCAATCATGCCACTCACATCCATATACTACATACAAAAATAAGATAAGAAGAACACATGGGACTGTACATCTCAACCCTCCTACCCTCTCTGCTTCCCAGATGATGGTCATTTGCCAGAAATACCTGTACGTGGATAACGACCCCTCGAGTAAAGAATAACTATATTGTAAGGCTTTGTGGGCCAGCAGAGGAAGCTAAAGATCAAAGGAAAGAGTAAAATCAAATAGGAAGGAAGAATTAATGTGAAGAATAAGCAAAGCGAAATATAATAATCTGATAGTTGGGGAAAGAAACACAAAATGGAAAATTCATTCCAAACGGGGAACTTACTGTATTAGGACGTCATAAAGGACACAAACAACCGCACGAAGAACTAATGTACCATGTTAGATAGGGTGGTGTAACAGATACTGGGGAAAATGGCGGTGAAACCCTGAAGTAATTAAATTTAGACGCATTTTAAACTTTGATTTAAATTGAATTATATACTTGAACACAAATCGCCTAATAATACTTTCAAGAACCATGCGAGCATGAGAGGTGGCGGCACGTGAGAAGGTCCGTGTGAATAAGATGTCCATTGACTGCGTTCAATGGAGATCAATAACTCCATCTGCTGAACTGCAACTCAACGTCGTCTTATTACAGTGGAATAAGGGCAGCTGGTGATAAGACTGCCTCAGGAGCACGAAACTTCTGGATTTTTTTGAACGATGTTAAATTCATTATTGTATGAAATTGAAGTATTAAACCTGAACACTGTGCAGGGTATCGTGTTCTATGAACTCAAGTTTATGATGTGGTAATGTACACATATTTTGTTACATCTGTTCAGTTATTTTTTTGAAACAATTAAAAAATTAACGAGTTTTAAGGAGGCCTATAGCTCATGGTAGTTTACAGTGTAGTGAATTACAGTCGTTTGCACACAGTTGGTAAATGCAAACAAACATCACACTATACGTGCCGATCAGTACCAAAAAGTCCCCATTTTCTCCGTGCACCTGTGCACGCCATGAGGACGAAACGCAAGTTGTTCAATTTCCCGCACTGTCCAAGGATGACAAAATGTGACGGAGGGTGGAGAGTCGATGGAGGACGTACGGTATCCAGATTGCTGTGCACAGAATGATGAATGGCTCGCTCGTGCAGAATTCACTGCACGGATGGAGGACATGCGCTCCTCCATGGAATGATCACTCCGGTACACTCTGCACTCAGCGAGTCGACAGGCGGCAACACTGCACTCCCATTGTGCGGTTCACACTGTCTACACTAGAGAAGACGAAATCTCCAGCCACGTGGGAATCATTGCTGTATTGCGTTGCCAAGGCGTGTTACCATGGCCATGTGTTGACGTGCACTTCAGGTCCAGGATTCTGTTGTGCAGAAATACAGGCATCACCGGGCTCAATGTTTTCCATGCTTCACCCATCCTTCTTGCTCCTGCATCTCACACAAAGCCACGTGACGTATCGAACGAAACCCAACCACATTTATGTTTCCTTTTAATTGTGGTGTGTTGAAACTTGAAAGATCGCACCGGCCGCTGATTTAGTGAACCGCTGCCGTGGAGACGGCGACGGTCAGTGATTGACTGAAGGCATGTTTTCTCATCTCGAAGCTACCGATTTTCTGCGGTGGAGTTTTTGTCAGTGTGTGGAATGATAAGGCATTTGAGTAATTTCAATGTTAAGGTCGAATTTGTGATTGATTCACCCCCCTTGAGGCTTTATAATTGTCAGATGTAGCCCCTAGAACCAAAAAGATAGAATTCATATAGATCGATGGATATGCTTCCGCTTAGTTTACATGTCAACCCACTGTTACGTTTGATGGAGAGAGAAGAGAGAGAAAGAGAGAGAGAGAGGAGAGAGAGGAGAAAGAGAGAGAGAGAGAGCAGAGAGAGAGGGGAGAGAGAGAGAGAGAAGAGAGAGAGAGACGAGAGACAGAGAGACAGAGAGACAGAGAGACAGAGAGACAGAGAGACAGGAGAGACAAGAGAGAGAGACAGAGAGACAGAGAAGACAGAGAGACAGAGAGACAGAGAGACAGAGAGACAGAGAGACAGAGAGACAGAGAGACAGAGAGACAGAGAGACAGAGAGACACAGACACACAGAACAGAGAGAGTGTTCTAACCAAACCTTCAGGTTTCTTAACAACGATGGGGAAGGTATATCTGAGACTTGGCGATGCACAGGGTAAGTTTAAAATGATGTTATTTACTATTAATGATGTGTGTAAGGAGGAGAGGGGGATGGGAGTTGGAAGTTATGGGCTCTGAAGCGGCTGTTATAAGTATAGATTTTTTTGTTTGGTTCCGGAACCACGAAATTATACGAGATTTTTGCATCTATTGGTGAAAGGAGAGTGTCTGTTCGTTTGTGTGTGTGTGTGAGTGTATGTGGTGTGTGTGTGTGTGTGTTATCCCAGGGCCGCCACTCGCTGAATGTATTGAGAAGAAATTATACGAACCGACTCTTATCATCCAGGGATTTTCTATATCCTATATTTCCATGAGTCCAATTTTCATTCAGGAACAGAACAATTACGGTTAACCATTTGAAATTGCTTACTTTCGTATAAAATGCCTGAAAATTCTCTTAAAATAAGATTTTAATTTAAGATTTCATGCTTGGAACGGCAGGTAAAAGTGCATGGGGAGCAGAAACAAATCAGTGTCGACATTAAAAAAACAAAACAGGGCATGCGCAAAAGATGTCCTTTCGCCTCGTCGTCCGTAAAAAAGCCAAATGCATACATCATTGTGAAAGTCGTGAATTGTCTTGCAGGTGAAATCTAATGTCGATCTGCGGAGGGAAGGGAACAACAGACGGAATGATCAATCAAGGTATCCTAACTACGGGGAAACAAGGAGAAGTTGATGTTTCGGCAAGAACCTTTGTCGGGGCAAAATATCTCTTTTCAGGTCGGTCTGCTATATTGCTCTGAGGAAAGGTTAATTCCCAAAATGTGAGCTTTTCCTTGCTTCTGTAGAAACTGAATTGTTAATTGAATTACAATGAGGTAAAAATGCCAATTGGCTTCGAGAAAGAATTTAATAAATATGTGCTGGGAAAGCTCGTGGGAGGCAGAATACACACATTGCTCTGTATCGTAAACAACCTTGTAAAACCTTATCTGTCTGCTGACCATCTGGACCAGCAGCAAGGAATCAAATACTCTTTCCGGGAAATAAGCAAGCTCGATAACAACCTTTTCACTGTGTTTTTAATTTTAAACCTCACAATTTCCATCTGTTGTTTCTCCAAGTGCCTCTCTTTGTTCAGTTAATTTCTTTGATGTATCAATCACGCCTGAGGGATCATATATATTCGTACTACGCTATGTATATGTAAGTTCTTGCCTGAGACACTGCCCCAGGCTAGGCTTCCTCACGCGAGTCTGTCTGATATTTACTACTGAATAAACAGCTTAATGAACTAAAGGCTTTTCTGGACTTGAGGTCGCCAAAAACTGCCACGACACTTCCACGGAAGTTAGCATACTTCAATCAACATCCTGCTGATTTGATTCATCATTAAATTCCATACCTCCCTTTCATTACCCAGTATGTCCAACAAATGTTTGTAGTTGCCGAATGTACAACCCTTTCACCTAGCTAGTCTGCATACTTATAGAGAGTAAAATCTCTCCATATAGTACATCCAATTTCCAATTTTGCACAGTGTTGATTTCATGTTGAATACAGCTTAACCTTCAGCCATTTACATCAATTGACACATCCAAGGATGTAAATAAAGTATCTATTATCCAGATTCTTCACGTTTGAACACTTCACTGGCGTCATTACCCCACGCGTCAGGTCAGGTATGGCAGCATGCGCCGGGGTAGCGCGTCGCTGTGTCCATTTTCCGCCAGTACTTCAGGGCCTCCTCTGGCCATCTACCAGGTAGATGTCTGACCAGGCAGATGGAGTGTGGTGCTGTCGGTACCTATGCAGGACGATTGAAGGGTCCGAGTCTTCAGGTCCTTGGTGCTTCCAGTCTTGATCTTACGGATGTGAGACTGGGACTCTGACCAAGGATCTGAGATGAAGACTTACCTCCTTCGGTACAAGGTCTCCTCGGAGAATCATTGGCTATCGCTGGTCAGACTTTGTTGTCCAAGGGCGGTTGCTGAGAGCGACTCAAATAAGATTTGTTTGTTACCTCGACAGTCCGTTGAGCGTCAGCTGCGGCGTATGACATGTGGCTCGATTTCCTGATGCTGATCCTGCTCACAAGATTTTCTCAGCTTCGGGAGCCTCGTGAGTGGAGAAGGCCAATGGGAAAACCACATGCCTCTTAGTTGGAGCAGGTTGATTGGCATCTCAAGGAGATGGGGATTGGCCAGGCGCCTGCCTGGGGGATGGCTAGACGGAGGCCCTTGGAGTCTGACGGAAAGTGGACGCCAGTGACGTGCTGCCTCAGTGCATGCTCCAATACCTATCCTAACCAAAACAGAGGAGGGCTTTCTCACCTACCAAATCAGGAAGGTCACCCGAAAATATCGCTGCAGTTGCTGATTCAGTCACCCGCAGTCCAAGAAATCTCTTCAGCACTGCTGTCAAGATCTCATCAGCAAAAAAAAAGCTCGAGAGAATTCTGAGAAGTGTATACAAGTCATCAATAAGTTTGCTCGACATATGGCCCTCTGCATTTAGTGAAATGGTGCTCATTTGGAGCATATCAAAGATGGACGTCGTCAGTAATTAGTCCGCGCTCGTGAAACGAAAAGCGGGGTTAAGCAGTCGGTAACGTACACAGAACATGAGTAACGTGTCAGTAGTTTGTTTTTCTCTTTTCTCTGCAACCACTTGGCGGGTTGACACGAATTTTTCACCATATATTGAACTTGGCTCCTGTCTTCCCATGGGAATAAGTGTGATATATATATATATATATATATATATATATATATTATATATATATATATATATATATATATATATTTTAAATGTCATAGGTGCCTTCGTTTTGATGTCATAAAAATTTTGCATAACGTGAAAACGTTTACCAAATCCGATCAGTATGAGAATGTTTGAGTGTCATCGAGAGATATAAATTGTAAACTGGAAAAATTGATGATGTCATCGTCACATGGCTCAGCAGCCATATTAAAAAAAACAAAAAAAAACTTCAAAAATCTTCTCAAAATGGCTCAACAGATCAAGGTAAGAAACTTTACAGCGTATGACTGTCAATCCATGAGGACAAAAACGTTCACCACTTATGACCTTCATAGGTCCACATTGTTTGGCAGCCACATTGATTTACCCCAAAACCTTTAAAAAAATCTTCCCCAGAACAGTTGACAGATTAGGGGAAACGTTACACACATGTTCCTTCAGCCTTGGGGATTACAGGAGTCTGGTAGCCATATTGGAATTGAAGAAAACTAATTAAAAAAAAAACTTCTCTCTCTTGAAACCGCTCATCAATTCGACGTGGAAACATCAAAATTATGATCGAGTAGCGATGGTGAATATTACATTTTAAATTTCAACCTGATGGACACATGGTCTAGCAGCCAGATTATTAACTTTTTTTGAATCTGCGTCTTTTTTTTTTTTTTCTTTTTTGAATAAGACTACACTTGGCTGCGCCTGGATGGGTTTGAAGGTAAAGTGAGTAGCTGCTGAAACACGAATCCTCTCAGTACTCCTCACTTGATCATCTGTGACGGGGTTTCGGCTAGTAAGGTAATAATAACTAGGAGGGCACTCGGTAGAGCGCATAACTCTGCCACACAATGCCTGATCCATGAGAACATATCAGGCCCAATATATTTTTGAACTAGAAGGGCACTCGGTAGAGCGCATACCTCCGCCACAAAATGCCTGATCCACTAGAACATATCGGGCCCAATACATTTTTGAAATATTATGCTATACAGTACTATTGTAAAGGATTCGGCGGTGGCGGGATTCGCACCCTACTTTTGACAGC
>CM068965.1:83986604-84004651 GCA_035128595.1 Eptatretus atami | reverse complement strand
AATCTGGATTCGGACCTTCACTAAAACTGAATTGATATGTCCGTCACAGACCTAACCTATCCATTAGGTTTTGTCTGAATCTGTCCATAATCTTTTGAGATATTTTGCTTACAGACAGAAACACCAACAGGTGAAAACATCTATATATTAATACTGAAGGACCAATTTTGTGCTCCTCCCAGTGGTCACATCACGTTTTTCTCCGGTACTGTGACTTGAGGAGTTTTGACACGGTGTTTGTACGTCAAAGTAGACACGTGCACAAATCAGGGGACTTCTTCACAACGAGTAGTGTACACCAAAAATGTCATGTACAAGGACGTTTGTAGGCCTCATTAGTAAGGCCATGGAGTACATCGACTGGGATCCGGCTCTTACGAGAGCCGCCACTGGTTGTCATATTGGGCTCATGGAACAGAATCTGGCTGTGACGGGGTTTCGGCTAGTAAGGTAATAATAACTAGGAGGGCACTCGGTAGAGCGCATAACTGCCCACACAATGCCTGATCCATGAGAACATATCAGGCCCAATATTTTTTTGAACTAGAAGGGCACTCGGTAGAGCGCATACCTCCGCCACAAAATGCCTGATCCACTAGAACATATCGGGCCCAATACATTTTTGAAATATTATGCTATACAGTACTATTGTAAAGGATTCGGCGGTGGCGGGATTCGCACCCTACTTTTGACAGCCAAATGTTGAAGATTCGGCATCACTTACAGCACCGCCGTCTCCAGGGCTATAACGTCGGCTAGTTCGGCACAGGCCTCGGGTCACATGCCTCGGATCACGATACCAATGTACACCTGGGCCTTTTCAGTTGGGAAATAGACCCTGGCTACAGACTGGGTTTGTCAGAGACCGAGCGAAGTCTGCCAGTCCGTAGCCCGTTTGGTTTTATATACAAATCGAACAATTGTTCCTCAGCGCGGCACGAATAAACTCAAGGCGGCAACTTTCATATGAATCAGCCAGATTTATTGGGGACACATCGGGGAAACACGACACAAGCAAAGCATTCACGAACGTTATCATTCATCTATAACCCGCTCTTAACTAGGGAGCTACGGATACGGGTTTTGAAGGGGACCCTAGCGAGATAAACCTTAGGCCTGGATAGACATGCAGACAACATGCAGACAAGACACAGAGTACTTGGTGATGCCTCATGGACGAGAGGAAGTGTCGAAGGAACGAATGCGGCTCGTGAGAAGCAGATGTCAACGGATTCGCGTGCCCAAGCTCGAGCACGCCGTGTGGCAAAATGGCGCTCGTACTCCTTCTCCCGGCACCGCTCAACATGCAGCCTCGGCGCGTCCAGCACCCGTAAGGTCGACGGCACAAGATAGGAAGATCTATGGTGTGTTCCAGCTGGTTTCTCACAAGGTCCAGTATACAAATCCAGGCCTGGCCTGTTCACCAGACGAGGCCAAATCGGGGTCTTGGGCTCTGCAGGCTGGGTCCATGGCCGAGGAGGAACAGCCGGCCAAAACCACTCTCCACAAAGCGATCGCCGCCTCACACAAGCCCTTCCCCTTGCCTTTTGGGGCGGGCCTTTTCCACAAAGCAGATCGTAGCTCACACAGCCGTCCCTCTCGAGCAGACCGCCGACTGACACCAGCAGCCTCTCATCCAGCAGAAGGCAGACAGACCTCATGCAGTTCTCTTGCCTTTTCACGAAGCAGATCGCAGACAGACACAGCCGTCCCTTATACAGCAGATCGCGACTCGACACTCAGGCAGTTACTCCCTTGCTTCTTGGGCTCGCTTTTCTGGGACACTTCCCGGGGACCCGTGATTGGTCCATCGCTCGAGATTGCAGCAGCCCTCCACCAATGGGTCGCCGGCACGTCTTGACTGACTGTCAGAGCGCCGGTGGGGGCTAGCTCGGAGAGGGGAAGGAAGAAGCGCCTCTCGGTACACCACCACCGTATGAACACTGGACAGCCTGCTACACCTCCCGACACACATGTAACGTCCGATTACCAAACAACCTGGCTAAACATGCATTTAAGGGGGATCTGGGCTAATCCTATATTTAATAACCCACTAAGGGCCCATTTCTGCAACACTATATCGTTTTTGGCCCTAACTCTCAATAGTGAATAATCACTTTATAAATGAAATAATTCTCGCATTTATATCTTCACCAAAATCGAATCAATTCGTCCTTGTCACATACCCAACCTGTCCAAGTTTCGTCCCAATCCGTCCACAACTTTTTGAGATCGTGCTATATACCGGTCGTGCTAGATATATTTTCAGATCGTGCTATATAGCCCGATCTCTCAATGGCGAAGAATCACTTAAAAATTATCAGATCCGGATCCGGATCCGGATCTTCACCAAAACTGAAACAATTCTTCCTTGTCACAGAACCAGCTTGTCCACCAAGTTTTGTCTGAATCCGTCCACAACTTTTTGAGATATCGTGCTATATATAGTTTTTGGCCCTATCTCTGAATGGTGAAGAATCACTTAAAAAATACTAGTAGTCGGATCCGGATCGGGATCTTCACCAAAATCTAATCAGTTAGAACTTGTCATACACCGAACCTGTCCACAAAATTTCATCTGAATCCATCCACAACTTTTTGAGATATCCTGCACACAAACAAACAAACAAAGAGAGGGTTGAAAACATAACCTAATTCCACCTTCGGTGGCAGAGGTAATTGACGATATACTTAAAAATATAAATATTACTAATATTTGTATTCCGGTGTTCTGCCCAAAGGCAGGTAGGTGCAGTACTGCCGAAGCAGTTTCTTGGCACGAGTTATACAGGGTGGTTTGCCATTGCCTTTCCAGCAGTAATCGTTTCATGATGTGACCGATAGCTCGCCCACTCTTCGCGAAGGCCACCACCCTCCCAAGAGTAAGGGTCTTCAACATCCACCAACTAATGTCGGCAGACGGGACACCTGTTCGACGTCCATTCGAGGAACAACACATACATTGATGAATCGCCGTGAGTGTGAAACACCAGGATGACAGTTTATAGCTGGGTTAAGGTTCAAACCCAGGCTATACAGCTTAGAAGCAAACTGTACGTGCACATCTGTAAGCCACCCTATCAGCCCCAAAATTACAAAAACAAAGTTAAATGCATAAAAATGTTCCTCTTCTTCATGTACGGCCTGTTGCTGCTGGTTGCATCATTGGTTGAGGGCACATTACCAGTACACTGATACTCATTTCACCAACCTCCAAAGGATGGCAGGTTGGGTCAATTCCACCTGGTGTTGATTGAACGGCCAACAGGGGCTCAAACTCAGGGTGCTCATGTCCTAAGCCAGCCACCCTAACTGCTATGCGAACACCAGGCTGTCGTCAAAACGTTGGAAAAAGACAAAGGATCAAGCATGGATGGGGATTGCTGACTTAACCTGCTCTATATATATGAAACTCCAGTGAATTGAGATCTGGAGTCTTTGGCACACACCTGTAGTGTGCACACACACCTACATACATTACTCTATCTTGTATAAAAACAAAGATCAGGTTATATTGTGTACCTGATTAGTTATACTGTATTATAATGATTTTAACCCCCCCTGAAAGGGGAGGAGGTTCAGACACTCTCCCCACCACTTTGGGTAGCTCTGTGACGAATCACAAATCAAATGACCATTGCAATGGTTGCAGGTTCAATTTCACACCAACTACCGAAAAAAAAACTTCCAAATAATTAAAATACTGAATATCTGGCACACTACGTCCCTCACCTTTCCTTCGAACCTCCTTCCCCTTATCTCATATGTACCCATCTTCTTTATTTCCTATTTAAATAATATGTTGATCGATGTTCCCTCGCAGTTGAAGCAGGATTTACTCGAATATGACAAATGGCAAATACCACGCCGACGTACAGATATCACAATAACCAAACATTTAATGAAACACTTCACCTTTGTAAACTGCAGTACTTTGGTTTGATGAGATAGAGCAGCAGAAGTACTCGCCCGCACAGAACGAAACATGTACTCGAGCCAAGGGACAGACATCATCTGTAACTCCATAACCAGTGTTTATTCAAAGGTGCCTCGAGTAAAATCAAATAATAACAGAACACGTGACACACACAAGGAAAATCCAGCCTCATCAACACTATCAACCAAGTGCAAAGACACCGTGTTAGTTTTACGTGAAAGGAGATCCCTTAAAAATCCTAATGGGGCAGCTAAAACATCCACAGCGCATACTCATTGAAACGCACATGTCGTACGAAGCACGCACAGGTCAGGGCACGTCACCAGGGGTCAGCACCAGACACTGAGCACGGGTCAGAGGAGCAGACACCGAGCACGGGTCAGAGGAGCAGACACGAGCACGGTCAGAGGAGCAGACACCGAGCCGGTCAAGCAGACACGAGCCGTCAGAGGAGCAGACACCGAGCACGGGTCAGAGAGGAGCAGACACCGAGCACGGTCAGAGGAGCAGACACGAGCATGGAGTCGAGGACCTGCCAGCCAGCATGGGTCAGGGCCTGCCAGCCAGCCAGCACGGTCAGGGCCTGCCAGCCAGCACGAGTCAGTGCCTGCCCAACCAGCATGAGTTCAGTGCCTGCCAACCGCACGAGTCAGTGCCTGCCAACCAGCCAGCACGAGTCAGTGCCTGCCCAGCCAGCACGAGTCGGGCCTGCCAGCCAGCCACCGAGTCAGGGCCTGCCAGCCAGCACGAGTCAGGGCCTGCCAACCAGCCTAGTCAGGCTGCCACCAGCTACGAGTCATGCCTCCACCAGCACGAGTCAGTGCCTGCCAACCAGCCATGAGTCAGTGCCTGCCAACCAGCATGAGTCAGTGCTGCCAACCAGCATGAGTCAGTCCTGCCAACCAGCCAGCACGAGTCAGTGCCTGCCCAGCCAGCCGTCAGTGCCTGCCAACCAGCACGAGTCAGGCGCACAGCCAGCACGTCAGTGCCTGCCAAACCAGCCAGCACGAGTCAGAGGCCTGCAGCCAGCATTGCAGCAGGCAGCCTTGCCAGCCAGCACGAGTCAGAGGGGCCTGCCAGCCAGCAGGAGTCAGGGCCTGCCACCAAGTATGCGTCAGAACCAACCAGTCATCAAGAGTAAGGGTCTGCCAGCCAACATGAGTCAGGGCCTGCCACCAAGTATGCGTCAGAACCGCCAGTCATCAAGAGTAAGGGTCTGCCAGCAACACAGGTCAGTGCCTGCCAGCCAGCACGAGTCAGGGCCAGCCAGCAGAGTCAGGGCCAGCCAGCAAGTATGTGTTCAGAACCAGCCAGTCATCAAGAGTAAGGGTCTGCCAGCCAACACAGTTCAGTCGCCTGCCAGCCAGCACGAGTCAGGGCTGCCCAGCATGGTCAGGGGGCCTGCCCCAGTATGTGTCAGAACCAGCCAGTCATCAAGATAAGGGTCTGCCAGCCAACACATGTCAGGGCCAGCCAGCCAGCACGGGTTAGGACCAGTCTGCAAGGACAATAATTGGTGAAATTAACCACACAACCATCTTTGCAAAGCTTCTCAGGATACAATGAAAGTACCGTTCATTTAAACCTCGTATTCACCACTTTGAGGAAAAACGAGATATAAATCACCGGTGGAAGGCACACTTACTCAATGTGCAGGTTCGTTCCCGTTCTTGTGTTCCTTATAAAAGGCTCAAGCAAGGTCGAGCTTTTTCTGCGCCGCATCCAGCTGCTGCTGCAGCCGCTTCTTGCGCCAATCGAGGAATCGCCGACGCAGTTTGTTTCCTTGCCAACCAATTATCACGCCGGCTGTAAACGAAAGAGCCACGCACACTATCACCGACCTCTCACTCACGTCTCTCATCGTGCGGGGACAACTTCCGCCCTTGTTTACACACGTCACTTCCGCCTTGTTTAACGTCACTTCCGCCTTGTTTACATTCACGTCACTCCGCCTTGTTTACGTCACTTCCGCCTTGTTTACGCCACGTCACTTCCGCCTTGTTACGTCACTTCCCCATTGCTTCTTTTTTTCCTTCATTCCAGATGATTTCTCATGACGATGCTCTCGATTCAATGGAGAGTTTTCTGTTGTTTCTCAGATAGAAGTTTGAACTGTAAACGACGATACTTGAACATACAAAGCTCACGTGAGACATTTCCACTTGTTAAACAAAAAAAAGTAACAGAGTATAAATAACGTTTTGAATCTGACAACACTCATTTCAGAGACGACAACTTAGACGGTGTAGACGGTGTGCGGTTTCACGGGGGGTTTATTATGACTCTCAAGTAACCAATGTTACATCCACTTATCGATTTCAATAACTTAATTTATCTTCGTTATTTTTTCCCCTATAATTATATTATTCCACTATTATTCGTAGCTCTGCGTTTGAAATCTTATTTAGCATGAAGTAAGTTTTTGCATTGTGGCAAGGAAGAAATTACATCGTGGCGATGAAATAACTAATATGACAGCTACGTGTAGTCGTAGTAGTTGTAGTTGCAGTACTCTTACTTGTAGATGATACTGTGCTTGGTAATCTGGACACGAGGAGACCACAATCGTCCCATTATGCCCATCTCGTGTGTTATATATACTAGTACGTGCCCGCACGTGCAACCCCCCCCCCAAAAAAACTTTCAAACAACCACACAGGCCGTTCCTTTGCTCTCGTAAATGACGACTGGATTGGGGCATTGTGTTTATCTATAAATGCGCATAAGAAATCGAGAAATTATTAGAATACAGTAAGTCATCACTATCCGGAAGTGGTGCGTGCCCGTACGGAATGTTCACATGCATTCCACGAATTATCGCTTTCATTGAAGTAACAACTGCTGTGATACTTACACACACAGAGTTAATTAAAATCCAAATTAAAATCAAGTTTACCTCCCTGTCTTTGCTAGCCATGACATTCGCTGCCATTGACCATTGCCACTCCTACGCTACGGTAACTAAGGCGCCCTTTCCCCATCGGCCACGCCTACGCAGCAACGTGTCCTGTCATTGGTTTGGTAAATAAATGGCCGTGTGTATATATATGTAAATTAAAACAGGTGGAGTGTGACGAGCACTTCCCCAATCCCACCAAAGTGTCACCTCCAACGCAGAGGCATCGGCCCAGTGACTGTCAAACAGACTAAGATTACATGGTCATCATCAGTTAAACATCAAACGGAGCCGTCGAACCGGATTTCGGGCTTATTTGCCCTCATCAGGATGACGTACCGAAAAGTTATCGTACCAATGATGACCAACCACATTCGTCGTTTATACATCAGACTGTGTCCGATAGGGATCGGCTGAGTGCTCGTCACCCTCCACATGTTTCGATTTTCCCACTGGTTACATTACGTGCCTTCTACGTGAATGGTTTGCATTAGCAGGAACAATTGTCTGGGTGGCAGACAGACGGTTGTTCTGTGCGGATTATGCGGTTTTAGGCGTGAGACCTAATCCGTGGCGATGCTCACCATAACAGTCAGGAGGTGCGTTTGATATTGATATTTTATATTAAATATTTATATTGTGTTTCCAACCAAAAGTAAAAACAGTTCGTTCTCTGTCCAGAGTTGAGCTGACCTCTTCTTAGCCATTCCAATGAGCCTTCTTTGTTGATCCCAACTCAGACCAATTATTATTTTTTAGCTCACTTGGAACGTAGCTCTGGGGAGCTTATGGGTGGTGTGTCGTCTGTCAGTCCTTCAGTCTGTCCATCCAAAAATACTTGCAACTTCTTCTCAGAAATTACACCTATGATTGGTTTGGATGAAACTTTACCACAATCTTCATCACTCTGTATGTACCAAAGTTTGTTCATGCAGTGTTGATGGATAGGGGGGAGCTTGCCCTCAAAATAGGTATTTGCTGCAACATTGGTTCGTTGGTACATGCTCCTGATTCCATCCCACATTGACTTCCTCCTCAGTATCATTAGTCTACCATCTGAGTGCCCAGGTGTATTACCCCTATTTTGTATTTGCTGCTCTTTTGTCGTTCTTCCACTTGTTGGTGCATCCTCACCATTGCCTGCTCCTGCTGCATCCTCAACACCACATGATCCTGCTTCACCCACACCACTGCATGCACTCTCACCACTTCCTGCTCCTGCTGCACCCACACCACTGCTTGCACTCTCACCACTGCCTGCTCCCACTGTACCATCACCACTGTCTGTTCCCACTGCACTATCACCATGCCAGCACTTGCTGAACCTACACAGGACCTGAGAGTAAAGAAGAGGAGAGTTAAGATGGCAGCAAGGCAGGGGACATTTACTCAGAGAGTAGTTAATGCAAAGAATGGTCTCCCTGGAAAGGTAGTGGCAGCGGTAACAGTAGATAAGTTTAAATTGGAATTAGATAGGTACCTGGAAGTTATGAAGATAGAGGGGTATAGGGATGTTGGCAGCACTTTTAGGTAGCGTGAACATTGATGGGTGATTATGTACGGAGTGCAGTTTGAATTATCCCAGCTACATAACCACAATATATAATGTATGCACATAAGCAGTACACATGTTTTTGCTTCATATATGTAACCTGAGTTAATTTTATTTTTGGGAGCGATCAAGGCAGCGGTCTGTTGCTGGATGTGTCGGGATGTGAACACTGCCCAAATAAAGGGATGCGTCAGAAGCACCTGTTGCACACTTGGAACAAGATTGCCCATCGGGTGGGTTCTCTGTTACGGTATTCATAATAATAAATAATAAAGATAATAACATGATTCCACTGGTGGCTCCTGTAGGGAGCGGATGCTTCTAGTATGTAATAATTAAAACTCACAAACACGCAGCCTAGATGAGGCCCAAACAAATGAAAACTCAAAATTAAAACAACCTCACCATGTTAGTATGCTCAATAAGACATGGGAGCGGATTCACAATATGATTAGCAGTACAGGTAACAAACGACATCAGTTATGCAGGACAAATGAGGTCTAGTATTCTTTACTTTTGAAGAAGTTTCCCTGTTGCGAGGAAAACCTTATCCGCACGTGAAGGAAACTGGACGATGAAGCTTCACACGGATGGTAAGGGGAAGTGTGTTGTTGTGGCCGATTTTCTGATAGTCACAAAACCATCCAATATGTCTCCATCTTTTGTACCCGAGGGTGTGCCCAGAGAACGATCCCTGTGTGGGATCAGTGCAATGCTGCCTGTTATAGAGTCAGAACTGCTGCTGTAGATGCTGTGATAGGGCTCGAGACAAAAGTGCCTGCACGGATCTGGAGCAGGCGCAGGACCTTGCAGCTCGGACCGGGTCTCAGCCCACGACAAGCTTGGTCCACACGCTTTATCTACCAGGCAAAGCTGACGCTTCGGTGAAAGAAAGTACACATGGCTGTTTTCATGCTGAGAAGGCTTGTCGTTGCTCCTGCAGCACCTGGTCTGAAGGAGTGTTTCCTGTCGTTGACGGAGACAAATCAACAGCATGGAAACTCGCCGTCGCAGACCGGTGCTCCAACGTGCATACAAGAATGGGTTGAGACCGGATTTTGCGAAGAGCAAAGTGAAGGCACAGGCACGGACCTGGCTTAACCAAAGCTCACCACAGGACCCAAGTGTCTGCAGAACGAGTGCCACGACAATCGGAGTGCAGCACATGAGTGTCGACAACGTGATGAGCACGCATGTGGCCAAAGCCTTGGAATCCTTGCTTGTAGAAGCTACTTGAGGTGGGTGATGTCGCTTGGAGGATGCAGTTGTGATTTGTGGGACCATCGAGTGAGGTGAGGGGGCACCGATGTGTTCCTCATTCACCGTCGTGGTCGTGACAGCACATTTGTGAATGTGTGCCCTCCAGAGAAGTACATGCGAGATGAACACGTACGAGATGGTGACTACACACATGCATACGAGGAACTGTGCGGTGTAAAGTTGCACCGCCATCGAGCGTCCGCCTGACATTGGCCCAAATATTGTGCACGCACCATGCACGTTGGCTGGAGCTACATGCAGTGCTGCAGAGGCAGAGGTGGCCAGTCCAAGAGTGCACAAAATAATCACTACAAGGAGCACCAGAACTGGGGTGGTGCCTTTATCCCAACGGTGACCCAACACAAGAAGTAGGCGCTGAACAGCAATGGCAGTCACTGTCTGAAGGGAGAGCAATGGGAAAGCCGAGGAAAGGAGCTGTGCTCCGTGGCACAGTGGTGGGGGTGCAGCAGACCTTGCTCCAAGAAGCAATGCAAGTGCTAATGCAGGACCTGAAATGCAGGACACAAGCAGGTCGCACAGCGAGAGATTTAAGATCATGAAGTCAAAGCGATTTCGGAACTTGCGGAGGGCAGGGTCGAAAAATGATACCAGAACAATGAGGTTACTGCAAGTCCCAAGGAGGAAGAGTGCACATATGAATATGGTGCACAAAATGAGGGCAACACTGTGGGTGCCACTGCTATCCTGCAGCTGGGAAGTGGTGGTTGTGTTCACCTGGAGGAGGTGTGAGGCAGTGCTGTTCATGGTGCTCTGGCTCTGGTTGGTATTTTCAAATTTTGGTTGGTCTTCAAGGGTATGACCATCCAACATGTTCTAAAACAAGGTCTTTCATCGTCTTCGGGGACCTTTCATGGGCAACTGCAACAAGAAAAGGGGAAGAGGGAGTGGGGAAATCAGCAAGTCAACAAACAAACACACACACTTAGAGGTGTGCACACTTGCCTCTGACCCATCTAGCCTGGGCTCAAATATTGGTTCAGCTACAAACGGTCATCCTGGTGTCTCGCAGGCAGGGTGAGCCATCAATGTGTGTCCAGGATGAACATTAAACTGGGTGTCCTGTCTGCCAGCAATCGTTGGTGTCGTTAGACAGAGGTTTGAACATGATGTCCTTCATGAAGGTGTGCACATTTGGTGTGGTGAGAGTAGTGAAATTATTTACAGAGTAGTGAAATTACAGTCGTTTGCACACAATTGTAAATGGCAAACAAACATTCACACTATATGTGCCGATCAGCACCAAAAAGGTGTGGTGAGCTATCGCCGGCCTCCTTAACAAATTCCTTTCCTAACCGATAGAGGGCGTTGCATTAGCGGCACAGCCGCACCTCAACCAATCATGCCACTCACATCCATATACTACATACAAAATAAGAATAAGAAGAACACATGGACTGTACATCTCAACCCTCCTACCCTCTCTGCTTCCCAGATGATGGTCATTTGCCAGAAATACCTGTACGTGGATAACGACCCCCTCGAGTAAAGAACTAACTATATTGTAAGGCTTTGTGGGCCAGCAGGAGAAGCTAAAGATCAAAGGGAAAGAGTAAAATCAAATAGGAAGGAAGAATTAATGTGAAGAAATAAGCAAAGCGAAAATATTAATAATCTGATAGTTGGGGAAAGAAACACAAAATGGAAAATCATTCCAAACGGGGAACTTACTGTTATTAGGGACGTCATAAAGGACACAAACAACCGGCACGAAGAACTAATGTACCATGTTAGATAGGGTGGTGTAACAGATACTGGGGAAAATGGCGGTGAAACCCTGAAGTAATTAATTTAGACGCATTTAAACTTTGATTTAAATTGAATTATATACTTGAACACAAATCGCCTTAATAATACTTTCAAGAACCATGCGAGCATGAGAGGGTGGCGGCACGTGAGAAGGTCCGTGTGAATAAGATGTCCATTGACTGCGTTCAATGGAGATCAATAACTCCATCTGCTGAACTGCAACTCAACGTCGTCTTATTACAGTGGATAAGGGCAGCTGGTGCATAAGACTGCTTCAGGAGCACGAAACTTCTGGATTTTTTTGAACGATGTTAAATCATTATTGTATGAAAATTGAAGTATTAAACCTGAACACTGTGCAGGGTATCGTGTTCTATGAACTCAAGTTTATGATGTGGTACAATGTACACATATTTGTTACATCTGTTCAGTTATTTTTTTGAAACAATTAAAAAATTAACGAGTTTTAAAGGAGGCCTATAGCTCAGTGGTAGTTTACAGTGTAGTGAAATTACAGTCGTTTGCACACAGTTGGTAAATGGCAAACAAACATTCACACTATACGTGCCGATCAGTACCAAAAAGTCCCCATTTTCTCCGTGCACCTGTGCACGCCATGAGGACGAAACGCAAGTTGTTCAATTCCCGCACTGTCCAAGGGATGACAAAATGTGACGGAGGGTGGAGAGTCGATGGAGGGACGTACGGTATCCAGATTGCTGTGCACAGAATGATGAATGGCTCGCTCGTGCAGAATTCACTGCACGGATGGAGGACATGCGCTCCTCCATGGAATGGATCACTCCGGTACACTCTGCACTCAGCGAGTCGACAGGCGGCAACACTGCACTCCCATTGTGCGGTGCACACTGTCTACACTAGAGGAGGAAATTCTCCAGCCACGTGGGAATCATTGCTGTATTGCGTTGCCAAGGCGTGTTACCATGGCCATGTGTTGACGTGCACTCCAGGTCCAGGATTCTGTTGTGCAGAAATACAGGCATCACCGGGCTCAATGTTTCCATGCTTCACCCATCCTTTCTTGCTCCTGCATCTCACACAAAGCCACGTGACGTATCGAACGAAACCCAACCACATTTATGTTTCCTTTTAATTGTGGTGTGTTGAAACTTGAAAGACCGCACCGGCCGCCTGATTAGTGACCGCTGCCGTGGGAGACGGCGACGGTCAGTGATTGACTGAAGGCATGTTTTCTCATCTCGCAAGCTTACCGATTTTCTGCGGTGGAGTTTTTGTCAGTGTGTGGAATGATAAGGCATTTGAGTAATTTCAATGTTAAGGTCGAATTTGTGATTGATTCACCCCCTTGAGGCTTTATAATTGTCAAGATGTAGCCCCTAGAACCAAAAAGATAGAATTCATATAGATCGATGGATATGCTTCCGCTAGTGTTACATGTCAACCCACTGTTACGTTTGATGAGAGAGAAAGAGAGAGAGAGAGAGAGAGAGAGAGAGAGAGAGAGAGAGAGAGAAATGAGAGAGAGAGAGGACACGAGAGAGAGAGAGAGAGAGAGAGAGAGAGAGAGAGAGAGAGAGAGACAGAGAGACAGAGACAGAGAGACAGAGAGAGACAGAGAGACAGAGAGACAGCAGAGACAGAGAGACAGAGAGACAAGAGACAGAGAGACAGAGAGACAGAGAGACAGAGAGACAGAGAGACAGAGAGACAGAGAGACAGAGAGACACAGACACACAGAGACAGAGAGAGTGTTCTAACCAAACCTTCAGGTTTCTTAACAACGATGGGGAAGGTAATATCTGAGACTTGGCGATGCACAGGGTAAGTTTAAAATGATGTTATTTACTATTAATGATGTGTGTAAGGAGGAGAGGGGGATGGGAGTTGGAAGTGTATGGGCTCTGAGCGCTGTTATAAGTATAGATTTTTTTGTTTGGTTCCGGAACCACAGAAATTATACGAGATTTTTGCATCTATTGGTGAAAGGAGAAGTGTCTGTTCGTTTGTGTGTGTGTGTGAGTGTATGTGTGTGTGTGTGTGTGTGTGTTATCACCAGGGCCGCCACTCGCTGAATGTATTGAGAAGAAATTATACGAACCCGACTCTTATCATCCAGGGATATTTCTTGTATATCCTATATTTCCATGAGTCCAATTTCCATTCAGGAACAGAACAATTACGGTTAACCATTTTGAAATTGCTACTTTCGTATAAATGCTGAAAATTCTCTTTAAAATAAGATTTTAATTTAAGATTTCATGCTTGGAACGGCAGGTTAAAAGTGCATGGGGAGCAGAAACAAATCAGTGTCGACATTAAAAAAACAAAACAAGGGCATGCGCAAAAGATGTCCTTTCGCCTCGTTCGTCCGTAAAAAAGCCAAATGCATACATCATTGTGAAAGTCGTGAATTGTCTTGCAGGTGAAATCTAATGTCGATCTGCGGAGGGAAGGGAGAACAACAGACGGAATGATCAATCAAGGTATCCTAACTACCGTGGGAAACAAGGAGAAGTTGATGTTTCGGCAAGAACCCTTTGTCGGGGCAAAATATCTCTTTTTCAGGTCGGTCTTGCTATATTGCTCTGAGGAAAGGTTAATTCCCAAAATGTGAGCTTTTCCTTGCTTCTGTAGAAACTGAATTGTTAATTGAATTTACAATGAGGTAAAATGCCAATTGGCTTCGAGAAAGAATTTAATAAATATGTGCTGGGAAAGCTCGTGGGAGGCAGAATACACACATTGCTCTGTAGTCGTAAACAACCTTGTAAAACCTTATCTGTCTGCTGACCATCTGGACCAGCAGCAAGGAATCAAATACTCTTTCACCGGGGAAATAAGCAAGCTCCGATAACAGACCATTTTTCATCCTGTGTTTGTAATTTTAAACCTCACAAATTTCCATCTGTTGTTTCTCCAAGTGGCCTCTCTTTGTTCAGTTAATTTCTTTGATGTATCAATCACGCCCTGGAGGGATCATATATATTCGTACTACGCTATGTATATGTAAGTTCTTGCCTGAGACACTGCCCCAGGCTAGGCTTCCTCACGCGAGTCTGTCTGATATTTACTACTGAATAAACAGCTTAAATTGAACTAAAGGCTTTTCTGACTTGAGGTCGCCAAAACTGCCACGACACTTCCCACGGAAGTTAGCATACTTCAATCAACATCCTGCTGATTTGATTCATCATTAAATTCCATAACCTCCCTTTCATTACCCAGTATGTCCAACAAATGTTGTAGTTGCCGAATGTACAACCCTTTCAACCCTAGCTAGTCTGCATTACTTATAGAGAGTAAAATCTCTCCATATAGTACATCCAAGTTCCAATTTTGCACAGTGTTGATTTCATGTTGAATACAGCTTAACCTTCAGCATCTAACATTGACCATCCAAGGATGTAAATAAAGATCATTATCCAGATTCTTCACGTTTGAACACTTTCACTGGCGTCATTACCCCACGCGTCAGGTCAGGTATGGCAGCATGCGCCGGAGTAGCGCGTCGCTGTGTCCATTTTCCGCCAGTACTTCAGGGGCCTCCATCTGGCCATCTACCAGGTAGATGTCTGACCAGGCAGATGGAGTGTGGTGCTGTCGGTACCTATGCAGGACGATGAAGGTCCGAGTCTTCAGGTCCTTGGTGCTTCCAGTCTTGATCTACGGATGTGAGACTGGGACTCTGACCAAGGATCTGAGATGAAGACTTACCTCCTTCGGTACAAGGTCTCCTCGGAGAATCATTGGCTATCGCTGGTCAGACTTTGTGTCCAAGGAGCGGTTGCTGAGAGCGACTCAAATAAGATTTGTTTGTTACCTCGACAGTCCGTGAGCGTCAGCTGCGGCGGTATGGACATGTGGCTCGATTTCCTGATGCTGATCCTGCTCACAAGATTTTCTCAGCTCGGGAGCCTCGTGAGTGGAGAAGGCCAATGGGAAAACCACATGCCTCTTAGTTGGAGCAGGTTGATTGGCATCTCAAGGAGATGGGGATGGGCCAGGCGCCTGCCTGGGGGATGGCTAGACGGAGGCCCTTGGAGTACTGACGGAAAGTGGACGCAGTGACGTGCTGCTCCAGTGCATGCTCCAATACCTATCCTAACCAAAACAGAGGAGGGCTTTCTCACCTACCAAAATCAGGAAGGTCACCCGAAAATATCGCTGCAGTTGCTGATTCAGTCACCCGCAGTCCCAAGAAATCTCTTCAGCACTGCTGTCAAGATCTCATCAGCAAAAAAAAGCTCGAGGAGAATTCTGAGAAGTGTATACAAGTCATCAATAAGTTTGCTCGACATATGGCCCTCTGCATTTAGTGAAATGGTGCTCATTTGGAGCATATCAAAGATGGACGTCGTCAGTAATTAGTCCGCGCTCGTGAAACGAAAAGCGGGGTTAAGCAGTCGGTAACGTACACAGAACATGAGTACGTGTCAGTAGTTTGTTTTTCTCTTTTCTCTGCAACCACTTGGCGGGTTGACACGAATTTTTCACCATATATTGAAACTTGGCTCCTGTCTTCCCATGGGGAATAAGTGTGATATATATATATATATATATATATATATATATATATATATATATATATATATATATATATATATATTTTAAATGTCATAGGTGCCTTCGTTTTGATGTCATAATTGCATACGTAGAACGTTACATCCGATCAGTATGAGAATGTTTGAGGGTCATCGAGAGATAAATTTGTAAACTGAAAAATTGATGATGTCATCGGTCACATGGCTCAGCAGCCATATTAAAAAAAACAAAAAAAAACTTCAAAAATCTTCTCCAAAATGGCTCAACAGATCAAGGTAAAACTTTACAGGTATGACTGTCAATCCATGAGGAACAAAACGTTCACACTTATGACCTCATAGGTCACATTGTTTGGCAGCCACATTGGATTTACCCCAAAACCTTTAAAAAATCTTCCCCAGAACAGTTGGACAGATTTAGGGGAAACGTTACACACATGTTCCTTCAGCCTTGGGGATTACAGAGTCTGGTAGCCATATTGGATTGAAGGAAAATATTAAAAAAAAACTTCTCTCTCTTGAACCGCTGCATCATTCGACGTGAAACATCAAAATTATGATCGAGTAGCGATGGTGAATATACATTTTAAATTTCAACCTGATCGGACACATGGTCTAGCAGCCAGAATTATTAACTTTTTTTGAATCTGCGTTCTTTTTTTTTTTTTTTCTTTTTTTGAATAAGACTCACTTGGCTGCGCCTGGATGGGTTTGAAGGTAAAGGAGTAGCTGCTGAAACCCGAATCCTCTCCAGGTTCCTCCTGATCACTCCAATGCAGTATTTTTTTTTATTTGGTCTTCCGTTGGAGTTGAATTAAAATTGTTTTTTAATCGCATTCTGAATTCAAGTGAATAAAAAGGACGTAACAGGTCAGGTGTCCGATCAAATTGGGGTTGCATCAAAGTGGGACGTCTTGGATGACGCGTGCCCCCTCAGAACTTACATGGTAATTAAACAAAGCCTAATGCTCTGAGACAATGTTATTGCTTTGTAAAGGCTTTTGCATGTACTTTGTAGTAGACTGTTCAAAGTATAATTTGTACACATTTATGTCAGAAGTGTACGTAGCCACAATTACAAATTTTCCGCCAGAAGAGTTGTCTCGCACCAAGTCCTTCTTAAGACTGTGTGGGGTAAGTATTCTATTACCGGGAGTAATATTATTATTATATTTAGTAATATTAAATTGTTATTACTGGTAACAATGTTTCTCTAGCTGCCTCTTCCCCTACCTCTGGTCTCCGCACTCACCTTACAGGTGTTTATCACCACATTGCGCAAAAACTGTACCGACCTATGAAGAGGGCCAGAGTGGTGATGGCATCATATGGAGGGGTTGAAGTGGCATTCGTCGGAGCAAATCAGCACCAACGATGAAGGGTTAACGCCCAAAACGTCAGCTTCTCCTCACTTTACATGGCGGTTAGCATTCCTCAATCAACAGCCTGTTAATTTCATCCATTGTTCTACCTGTTCTGTGATGCAAACCGACACCAAGCCTTCAACAGCAAGACTAGTTCTTCATTCACAATTTTTAGAAAAAATGCATTCATTATTCATACACCTTTGTCTTTAAATCTGTTAATATCGGTAATCATGTCGGCGTCAGCAATTATGGTGATGTTCCCCACTTCAAACGGGCTTGTCGAACGGTTCCACCGACAACTTAAAAATCCTCACTCAAAACACAAGCAGATCCACATTGTAGGACCGGTAGTGCTTTTGGGCATTCGTGCCACGGTGAAAGCCATCGGGGTCGCAGCACAGCCAAGTTAGTTTTTCGATCAACACTTCGCCTTCCTGGGCAATTAGTTACCCCGACTAACATTCCACCAGTTTGGTTATAGCTCCGTCGAGGTTCAAACCGAGGCTCGACAACTCAGTGGTGAGTGTGCTTACCTCTCGGCTTTCCTACCAGCCATGCTTGTATTTGGATATGACCTGATGTATTTGGATGGATGGACATTTGAGGAACACAGAGGATGGACGTTTTGCTTGGAGACAAAGTGTATTGAGAAAGATTGTGCCATTACCAAGTTTGTGGGTGTCCTCTACAGCCTTGAGGCTATTGTGTTAAGGGACCACATTCAAGAGGGAGAATGAAAAATATA
>CM068965.1:83975448-83986594 GCA_035128595.1 Eptatretus atami | reverse complement strand
AAAGGGTGGAGGGAAATGGGGGAGAGGTTGTGGGGGAGTGGAAGCACAAAAGGGATTTTTACAGCGCGTGCGCTGTATACAATTGCACCGAGTTTGAAATGTCCCCGGCGTCGTCTACCACGTCTCTGGTGGGTCCGGTCCCCCCCCCCCCCCCCCACGTGCCTCAAGACAGCCAATGACGGCCGTCCGGTAGATGCAGTGCGTAACCTCGACGGAAATGGCGACAATTGACGGAAATACCCGAGTATTTCAATGGAAATTTGTGAAACTAATGTGTTATATATGTGAAAACCATTTAATTTATTGCTTGACGGAAAAAAACGAAGAAACGCTCCACCCTCATGTACGAACGAACGAAAGACGTCACTTCCACCCACCATCGCATTTCGCGCCGATCGCCGAATGCTGAAAGCTAAGTTCTTCTTATGCTATCATTCTTTTGCGGTCCCCTGCCACGCTGTATCGAACGATTTCATTCCTTCTGTTAAAAATAAAGGTGCTTATCACAATAATAACAAGATTTTTACATTTCAAATATTAAGTACGCTTTTTAATTGTTTTTCAACTGAAAAAGCATAAATTACATTATTTAACATTAGTGTACTCATTTGCTTCACCACACGCGCTGTATTGAAGGATTTCACTTGTTTTTTCTTCTCATGCATAATACTCTTGGAGGAGCTTGTGCAGTTTTGTTTGCTGCTGTGTTGGTTCAACTCGTCCAAAAGCCTCGTCTCCGGAGGGAAAGGACAAAATCGTACGAAAACATTTGGTGAATTTTGTTGCATCATCCTCAACCAACAAAGGAAACCACAAATCAATGCAAGAACCCTGAAACTCAATCTGAAAGAAATGTTTTTGGATATAACAATACGACATGCTTCTACAACAAGTTAAACAAAAAAGGTTTAAGGAATTATTGTGAGAGAATACAAGCCGTTAAATGTTCCCAAAGCAATTGAAGGCACGAATGCGGGTCCACGTGCGATATAACTTATTGTAAATCCTTGTGGTCCACAGAGGTGTTGAGAAGTTTGTTTGCTTCAGCCACCCAGTTCACAATGTCCACACCTGAAGAAAAACAAAATGTCAGAGTAAGTCGTCTTGTTACACCTGACACAGAGGAGGCAGCGTATGTAATTATGGACAGCATAGCTAGGGAAAAGATTGTATGGTGTAAAACCTCCTGTACAGATGAGGCCTTGTGAGGAATTGGGCACAGAAGCACAAGGGACAACGCTTCACATTTCAAAGGGACCATCATGAACTGTTTGGCTGGAGCACCACAAGCCATGGCGGTAAAGTCGAATGTTGAGCTTTGGCGAGGGGAGGGACACTGGAGCAGGTGGCACTGCTCACCGGAAGTGGCGACCAATGATGGCCCGCCATGTATGGAGGGCGGACCATCTGTGGAAAAGTACGGAGAGTCCCAGAGTCCACGAGGGCGATGTCCACACATGCGTGAGAAGCCAGGAGTGGGACTTCGGAAGAAGAAGATCACTCTCTGTCTCCCTCATTGAATCTCTTGCTCTTTTAGTCATTTTTAGACAGGAAGGACTGCTCTGAGGAGACATGGAAGCCGCCTCACAATCCTTCACCTCCACTGCTTCGCTCATGACACCCTTTCTGTTCCCGAGCTGCACATTCTCAACTTCGTACCTGTTAAGTCCACACCTGTTTTCTCCACGTTGTGGTGAGTCATTTTTTGTGGCGCCATGAGGGGTTAGGTTGATTTATTTCATTCAATTGGACATAAGCTGCATGTTTCCTTCTCCCTGCATGTGTCTGTTGACTCACTTGGTTTGTCCGTTCCACACCTCATCCACCTTTCTCCTTGTACTCCTTGTAAATAAACCCTTATAAAGGTAAGAAACGTTTTCCCTTTCTTCTGCCTCCCGTGCATGCCACTGCCAAATTCGGTTTGATTGGGAATAACATTGGGGAACCGCAATTCAAGAATGCAATGGAGATCAATTCAATTGAACGCAGTTTAATGAGAAACCTTTTGACTGTTCGTGGGATTGAAGATCCCAGAACAGATGGCCCATTGTTAACATGGGCATACTTCAGCGCACGTACAGTTTTACGCCTCAACTCCCTGCACAGCTCAGCAATGCCATTAAGCCTGGCCCTGTGACTCCGGTCAATGGTATCCAGTGTCCCTTGAGAGACAAAATTCTTCTTCGCCTTACTGTGAGTTGGAAGACATCCACAGTCAACATCAATGATTGTAACCTTGATGGCACTCCACAACTCTTCAATATTCCCCAAAGCACCCAGACCCCCCAAATTCCCACTCAGCCTGTTCGCAAACTCCTCAGCTACCCTCTCAGCCTTGAGCTTGCCAACATCCAGCACTGGGATGGTACCATTCTCTGGATTTAAGCAACAACTTCAGAGTTGCTACAACAAGCCTGTGGTCAGTATTGAGGAACTGAGCACTCCTGTAGACCCTGCAGTTCTGAATCATCCTCCAGCGACCATCAACGAGCACATGGTCAATTCCTTTGCCACACCGCCAGCGTTGAATACCAAGTCCAGCGATGAGGTTGTGTGTGCTGCAACCATGAACCAGCCACCCGAAGTCCCCAAAGTCCACGACTTCTTGCAAAGTCAAGGAACTTAGTGTTATTCTGGTTCACAATTCCAGACCCATGTGGACCAACACATGCCTCATAACCTTCCCTATCAGTGCCAGTCGATGCATTGAAATCCAAGATGAAGAGTATCTCGTCTGGGGCACTGATCAACCACAGATTCGAGCATGGCGTAGAATGCATCCTTCAAGGTGAGATCACTCGCCTCAGTCGGAGCATATACAGAGACCAGGGAAATGACACCCAATGAGTGACAAATCCTCAGTCTCATAATACGTTCGTTGACCGGTGTTACCTCAATTATCATTGGAGTCAGCTTATTGGACACAGTTACAACTCCTTGGGCATGGTAACCATCAGAGCAACCAGACCAATAGTAGGTGTCACCACCCACCATTATCTCACCACTATCCGGTGTCCGAACCTCAAAGAATGCTGCAATACCGATGTTCAAACGCTGGAACTCAGATGATAGCAGAGACAGGTGACCATCTTCTCTTAGGGATAGGACATTCCAGGCACCCACCTGAAGAGACCGCCTCAGGTTAACCCGGGGAGACCACCGTCTGGTGGACGACATCTCAACACCACCCCAACACACACCACCGCAAACTGACCCAGGAAGGTTACTCTGTGCTTTTCCTCTGATCATCAAAGAATGGGGGTCCTGATGGCTTTGCCTCTCCTCATCCGGTGAGCTGCACTGTGAAGGGCAGCTTGCATAGGAGGTGCTCCCACAGAGTTGGTTTTCAGTTTTCTTTGCATTTTTTACGTTTTGCAGAATTAAGTGTTTTATGGCGGCCGGAGTGAAAATTCTAACAGGTAACCCAACTGCAGTAGGACATCCGCAGATGCAGTTGGTCTCCAGATCTGGATGGCCTTTGGCTCACAAGGAGATCCTTCGCTTGATTTTCAATTTGTATTTTAAAAATAATTTCCATGGATGAAACCAATGTGTATTTTTGAACAGAAAAACAACTGCCTGGAAAAAGATGCAACTGTTTGTAATTTTTCTCACCTTTACCCCCACGCAGGCATTGTACACAGAATGCTCAGCCCCAGAATGGCTGTTTTTTGTGGAGATGTAAATGCTTTAATCATTGCATTTTCTTTCACCTGTCTGTGATACTAGAGCAATAGACCTTGTGATGCGGCCTCATCATGGGATATTCCAATAATTTTGAAAGCTTTAGGTTCCACTGAATCCAGGAGAGATATATGTGATGCTGGAGCAGTTGTCCATGTCAGAGAGCAGTTCTCCATTGAGCTATGGACAAAGGTTTTGTCGATTGTTAGTAGCTTTGATTTTTCAAGAAAAGAGTTGCATCGATGGAGGATGCCGTCTGCAGTTGGCTTTGGAGGCCAGCTTTGCTATGCGGTTGGCCCAGGAAAGGTCATGTCTGATGGTGAGGCCAAGAGGTTCAAGAGACAGAACCTCTTCCAATGGATGGCCAAGGAAATGGATGTGGGTTTGTTTGGTGATAGGGTAGGACTGAGATTTTGTAGAAATTGATGGACAATGGACATGCTTCATTTAATCAGACCAGTGTCTACTGAGAGAGAGAGAGGGAGAGGAGAGAGAGAGAGAGGAGAGATATATATATAATATATATATATAATATATATATATATATATATATATATATATATATATATATATATGCAGCTGCTGTCTACCTTGCAGAGGAATGGGAGTAGCGTGTGACAATGTGGATTCTGGTATGCAGATTAATGTTTACAGTTAACCATGTCATCAGCTGTACAGGTAAGGTGGTTGGCTTAAGATCTTCGGGTCTTGAGTTCGAGCCCATGGTGCCATTGAAAGAACACCACTTTATATCTGTGGTGTTTGTAAAACTAAATAAGCCACATAGTGACGCTGATGGAAACCTGTATAGACGGTCAGCTATTGCAATCACTCTCCATTTCAATACAGTCTCCTTATTCAACATTTCATTGTTAATTTTTCAATAAATTTACATTTATTAGTATAGATATGCAGACTACCCTGTTTCTTGAGCCAATTGTAGGCTTTTCTGGCCAGCAGGCCCCATTCATCCTGAGAATCTGCTGCCTGACCGTGAAGCCAAACCAGTGCCAGTACGGTTGCCCATTGTGGTTTACTTGCATCCTGCACACACAGGTAGATTCAAACAAACAAAGAAACATGCATGAAACACCTTTCCTGCTTCATGCACAATTATAAACGTGGCCTTTCGGCACAAGAAATTTTTGATTTAATTTGGGTTCTCTGACTCTTCACCCTCATGGAATCTTAGCGTCGCTTGACCATCCTCATCGGCTTTTGTCATTTTCCGAATGAAAGAGATGTACAAGACTTTTTCCAGTGATACCAAGACAAACCTCAATGAAGAGCTCATACATGTATTACATGCAGGACAAGGACAGAGCTGACAGGATGGCCTAGAGGTACGCACACTCACCTCTAAGCTGTCAAGCCTGGGTTTGAATCCCGACCCAGCTATAAACTGTCAGCTCGGTGTTTCACAGGCAGGGCGATTCATAAATGTGTGTGCCGTCCCTCGGATGAATGTGAAGATGTACGTCCCATCTGGTGGCATTCGTTGGTGGGTGTTCAAGATCTCACAGTGTCCTTCATGAAGAGCAGGTGAGCTATCACCGGCACCCTTGAACAAATTACAAATTCCTGCCCTGATCTACAGAGGGCACTGCATCAGTGGCACAGCAGTGCCTTTAGCCAATGATGCTACCCTGCAGCCTTGTGCTGCATATGAACAAAGAAGGACATGAACATGGGAGCATACTTTTAAATTAATTAGTTGTGAGAGACTTTTGTTATAACTTCTCTCATACTTATTTGTATATTGAAAGAGAAGCAAACAGCATTTCACATCGTGCAAGTTCATCCCAAAAGAGACGGAGAGTTGAAGCTCTAGAAAGTACAGGATCAGTCATTGAGGTCGGAAATTGTTTTGTGTTCATTTAAATGTATTTCATAAAAACACAGGACTTTATTAACGTAACCCTAGTTAGTCTTGTCCTATTCAAACAAGCTCAAATGAGCTAAGATCCTCGTCCTCTTAATGATGACGTCATAAAAACGAATATGATGTCATTGTGATGTATCAGGTTTGCGATAAATTATCTGTGCTAATGCCCGGCTTGATTCCCGCAAACAAAATTCAAACAGCTTGCCTAGTTTCGGAGATAATGGTATAGGCGATTTCCATTAGCGGCGATATTATGACGTCAACTTTTTTTCTAGGAAGAATTTCCAAAATCGGAGATGGTTACTGCCTGCGCGTGGCTTTCTGCATATACATGGCAAGTTTCACGAAGAATCCGATGAAAACTCTGGGTTGTGAAACAAAAAATGTCAAAAAATAGGAATGACGTCATAAAAATTGATATGACGTCATAGTGATGTATCGTATGTGCGGTAATTCATCTCTGCTAATGCCCTGTTCGATTCCCGCAAACAGAATTCAAAAAGCTTGCCTAGTTTCGGAGATAATTTTTTAGGCGATTTCCATTAGCGGAGATATTTTACGTCATAACTTTTTTTCTAGGAGGAATTTTCAAAATCGGAGATGGTTACTGTCTGTGCAGGGTATTTTTACATGTATATGCCAAGTTTCAGGAAGTTTCGATGAAAACTGTAGGCTGTGAAACAAAAAAGTCCACAAGAAGAAGATGAAGAACAACAACGCGAGTAAGACTTAGAGATCCTCCACGAGGATTATAAATATGTTGCTGACCAGTATCATCGGTTTTATGGTCCTGCATTATTCATGATGATCTGACAGTAATTAGTTGACAAATGTTCGTTTAGTCAAGCATGACCAACATGCACTGTCCAAAGTAGAAGCACCACCAGGAAATAATCTTACTGTATATGCCATTAACAGTGAGCAACATCGACCTGTTTGATCACAAACAAAGGAAAGGTCTTCCCATCCTTCCATTTCATCAGGAAGATTTTGAGAGCGAGTGCAGTAAGTCTTTTGCCAAGTAGACACAACATCAAACACCACAAAGTAGTGGTACATTCCTCCCTCCAGTCCTTCAAGATGGTGACCCAGTGTCTTCTCACACTGTTCTCTATCTCCACTTATGGCCTGTTTTAGTCTCACTGGCTTTTCCTTCTCTACTCAACCACCAAATGGATTTGATCCTTCAAACATGTCATTGGTGATGTAAACTACAACAGTTGCACCAATCTTTACAAAAGACCAATCAAAACACTGAAGACCACCAATCTTTGCTGTTTTTACTCTGCACACATTTGTCTGCATGTTACATTTTAAAAAGTTCTCTCATGAAGTCATGTGGTCTTCAAAGGTTATATATCTACACCCGAGCCATGCTTTGTATCTATCCACCTACCTTGGGCTTTGCTGCCTCAATTGCTGGCAACTTGCAAGACAAGGCCTTTGCCAGCTCTGGCTTCAGCTCCCAACTGCCATCTGCTCTTTGTAGTTGCACGATGTTCAACTCAGTAGACTGTTTTGGCGGTGCTAAAGGATGGACGAGGAAAAAGTTTTGTTTGGGAATGGATAAGGTGGTCACATTTAAAGGAGCACAACAAAATACAACCCCAAAGAAATACATGCTGTGTCTAATTTTTTTTCTTCTAGTTTCTGAGTATTTTAGTTACATTCCTCGTTAACATCTTGCTCTCCACATTTTGCAAATCCTTAAATATCTCCGTTATCAACATGGAACTTTTTCGTAAACTTTGTGGTCATTAAGCCAAGGCCTCAGACATTTTCATGGTGAACTTGAGAAAGACAACTTATAATAATAATAGTAATAATATTAACTTGATAATATTTTTCTTGAGAAAAAGGATGTGGGAAGGGTCTTTTCAACTCTTGCTTTGCGTTTCTGAGCATGATATATATTTCCTATGAGCCACCATTTTCTCTGAATCTCAATATTCCCCACCGCTGAGAGCACGAGCAGCAAATTTGATTGGTTGAGATTGCGTAAAAAGGTGTAATATTTTTTCCAAGTACTACCAAACTGGAGGTTTTGGAAGTGCAAACAAGGTAATTTGTGTTCTACAGTGTTCAAGTATATAATTCAATTTCAACAAGTATAAAAGAGAAAAAAATGTCATAGCCCCCGTTGTTTTAGTAATTTTGCTGGATGGAGTTAAAGGACTTGCTCATATTTAAGTATAAACTAAAATGGCCGCCAATCAATGAGTTGGCCATTTTTGATCAGATGGCAAAATAAAGTGAAGGGCACGTGTATGCCATCATGTACTGTGCTTGTGCCAAGTTTGAACAAAAACGCACCATGCATGTCTGAGAAATGGTTAGGGAGACATTTAAGTAACAAAATGGCTGCCAGTCCCATCTTGGATCTGATCTCGAAAAAAATAATGACGCGGAGTAGGGTGAATATACTGATTCTGGCTCACTTTTCCCCATGTAAATGAATGGGGATTTTCAGCGATTCATATTTTTTTCCCTAAAAAGTAAACCCCCCTTTTATCCCAAGGTATATTTGTTTGTCTCCCCTTTTAACCTCGGGGCATTCTATTCAAATAACCAATGCGACAAGATTAAGATTTGTTCAAGGAGCAAAATCGTAATGTGGTTGTTAAAGGTGATTCGAAAGAAATATCTGAAACATGTAAGCCTAGGACACTCTTTTTCAAATAACCAATGCATATTGTTTAGCTCACTCATTGAACCTATAAACATTTGTTCATTCTCAAATCCTTCAATAGTTTAATTTTCTTTGCACAATAATCCCCATCAAAATATTTAAAAATAAAACATTTGAATCTTTATATTTTTTAAGATACCCCTTTTGTGCCATTACGAAGATGATAACTTCTCTTAATGATCTCATCTGACCACCTCCTGAGCCACATATCATTTTGAGATTATAGTAAATTGTTTTTCCATTGTTCAATTGATAACCATCGAAGTTTCAGTCCATTCAAGGATATTTATTTTTTTCTTTACATCCTCAACTTACTAGTTTTTAAATTGATTCGCTTATTTGTTTTATTTACCTTTGTTTTCGTTATTTTTTCAATAAGACTTATTTGATATTTTTCACATTCATTATGTTTTCCATTTATATACCAAGACTGAGATTTTCTCCACTCTTTAGTTTGATTAATACTTGGTTTAACCATTTATATATTGTGAAAAAACGCGGCGGTAGCCTTAAAAAACCTAACCCATCTTCCCATTGTTAAAACACAATCTATTCTATACACTCTTTCATACAATATCCATATGGAACACAATCTATTCCTATCTAAAATAAATCACTTATCATCAAAGGCTCCTAATGCCTTTTTATTTACTTCTTCACTATATATGTTAAGTTTATAACTTCTTATTGTATTCATTTTCCTATATTCTTCTTTCTTATTCATCAAACAATTATAATAATTCTAAAAGTTATTGATTTCTTATTACATATTTCTTTATTCCCTTTAACCTCTTATCAATCTGATCACCATACTTATAAGCATATGCCTTTGCTCTCAATCCAATAAACTCACTCATTACTTTTCCACCCAACTCATCCTTAAACTTACCAAATAACCTTTTCATTCTTTTTGGGAAATAACTCGCTCTTCTTACTAAAATTACTTGTATCATATACTCCAATATTTTTCTTCATATCTTTATAAACATCAAGTTTTTATATCGAGGATAAAACTATCAGTGTCCATATACAACAATGAAACATTTTCACCATACTCTTTCTTTAAGCCATAACAAATAATCATACATCAATATCTTTGATAAATCACGAACTGCTGTTCCAATATAAATTGGTTATCCATTACAATACTTTCCTTTTCCATATGAATAGCAGAAAACTTCTCTGAAAAAACCTCTTCTCTCTTAAAACTTGGTTTATTTATCAATCTCGAAGCTTCTTTCCAAGATGTTGCAAATCTAATGTTTTGCCTGTTTCTAACATTCTCCATTGTCTTTCCAAAGACAGCATTATTCATCAATTTATAGAAATCCCCTTCAAATTTTACTTTTGTATTTGTTCTCATATCTGTATTGAATTTAATATACTTTTTCATCCAAGGACTTGTTTAAATTTTAAAACTCTATGAATTTTAGCTACTCTCAATCCTTCTCTCAAAAACTGTTTTTAGCTTCTCTGAGGTAAAACATATCCCTCTTTATCATAGAATGTTGTTAATAACTTTTCTGTTGATTTGCCTTTAATATTAAAACTTTTATGATAATCACTTAACCATTCTTTCTTTGGGGTTTTCTTCTCACATGCAAAAGAAGGCTCTTATGCTTATTATGAGATCACTCGGGTACCTCAAATCAACTTCAAAATAATAACCTTCTCTTCCTCATTCAATTCCTCTTGAGAAGAAATAACAATATTCTCAAAGCCTTTTCTAATCCTTTTCTTCCACCCACTCTAATTTACCATAAGGCAGAGATTGAGACATTGCCCATCCATACAAATTATTAGCATCAAAATACATCAAATAATTACTATCTTTTTCACATTCATAATTTGGAAGATATTTATTATTTGCTTTAGCATATCTTTTTGAACATACTTGTGATATTCCACCTCTCTTTGACTTCTCAATCATCAAAAGCATATCTACATCACTGATTAAATCTAGATCTTGTTTTGTCATTTTCAACATTGCACTCCAAGCTAAACCAGGAGCTGTGAAATAGTGGGCAGGATCTAATCCATAACAATTTTTATGATGACAGAGTGATCTAAAAGCTTCAAACACATCAGCTAACAATAAAACATCTGTTTTTAGATACAATCATGATATTCTCCAAGGTTCTTAATCTTAAATATTTTCCAAATTTCTTGTGCGTGTTTATATTCCTTATCACTTATCTCCTTTTCATAAAGGTTATTATAGAAACTTTCTTTTGAAGGAAGTTGTGTTTCTTTAAATCTCATAAATGAATCCATATAATCATAAGGATAAATTCCCTTACTTGTAAGAATTTTCTCTTTACTTTGAATTTCATTCCTTGTTTGAATTCCTCTCTAGTTAGAATTTCCTCTTTAATCAGAATTTCATCTTTAATCAGAATTTCCTCTTTAGTTAGAATTTCATTCATTGTTTGAATTTTCTTTATAATTAGAATTTCATCTTCAGTTAGAATTTCTTCATTAATTTCCTTATTAATTAGAATTTCCTCTTTACTTTGAATTCTCTCTTTTAATCTGAATTTCCTCTTTAGTTAGAATTTCCTCTTTTGGAAAGAATGAATTAAGATTTGGAAAAGACCCCGTGGAGCTTAATTGATGCTAGGTAGGCTAGTGGTGTTCCCATAAACTTGTAAGAATCTAGAAACCTAATACGAGTTATAGGTTTGTGAATATCATTTTTGTAAATGAAATATACTTTTGACTTGTGTTTGTTATGGCAGAAATATTCCCTGGTGTTTTTGAAAGTTCATTTATAAATAGATGTGTATCATAGTTGGCGCTGTGTGAGAAAGACTGGAATAAAAGAAGGTAATTATAATTAAGATTACAACAGGAATGAGCGGGACCTCTATATTTACACAGTAAGATTG
>CM068965.1:83958130-83968231 GCA_035128595.1 Eptatretus atami | reverse complement strand
TCCAAAGATGTGTTATTCGTGCCCCGTTCTGTACGATGATAAAGTATCACCGGCTGTGCGCGGGTTCGCCATTGTGCACGTGGTGAGCGTGCGGGTCCGCCCGCCATCGAGCATGCCCGGCACAGTGCGCGCGGGTCTGCCATTGTACACTTGGTCAGCACGTGGGTCTGCCCATCATCGAGCATGCCCCGTACAGTGCGCGCGGGTCTGCCACTGTACACGTGGTCATTTATTACGAGTCTGCGCCCGTATCTACTATCATATTCGTGGTTATCAGAGGCGGTGGGGTGCACAGTGCCAACCCCGATCCGCGCCATGAATTGAAGGGAAGAGCATAGACACAAGTGGATTGAAGAAGAATGTGCCGTGTGTGTACTGTATGTTGTTAGCATTTGGTGGGTTGGTTATGCCTCTGATCGCTTGAACAGTGGGTGGGGGTTGTCGCTGTGCGGCACGTGTTCCGTGCAGCTTGGGCGGTTGGTATTGTCATTGGCACCGTCCATCTGTCCGTCTCCTTTTTCGACTTCTCCTGCCAAACTGTTGGGCCGATCCGGTTGAAATTTGGCAGCAACGTTCCTCTCGTGACTGGAAATTGGAATTGAAAAGCCTTTTCTGGTCACATGATGTTAAGTAGGTCAAAATGGCTGGCTTAGTAAATTTCTTCAAAAATCTTCTCCTTCAGACCCACCAGTCAGAATCCTACCAAATTTGGGTTGCAACATTACGACATGGTCGTAATGATAAATTGCGGAGGCCGTGCCGATCACGTGACCAGAAGTCTGTAAAAATGGCGGTCGCACAAATTCCTTCCAAAATGTTCTTCTCTGGATGCACCAGTCAGAATGAGATCAAATCTTGGTTGCAACATTAGGCCAGGGTGGGGATGTTAATTATATTGCACAAGTCATGCGGATCACATGACCGGAAGTGTGCCAAAATGAAAGAAGTGTGTCAGTGGTCCAGCTCGTGAAAGAGCTGGACCACTGAACACATCAGAACACAATACAGGAAACCCTCCAATATCACGGGTTCCACTATCGTGGGTGTCTCCCAATCGCGGGCAACCAATTGTGTTCCGCTTCCATTATCATGGGATTTTATTTCGACAAATCGCGGTTTTTGAGCTGAGATGAGTCATCATTTGTGTTCCGTGCTTGAATGATTACCTTCCATTACGAGCCTTGTGGTGTTTCTTGCGCACCGTTTTTAATGAGCCCGGATGTAAAGCGATGGACAGCCTTAGTTGTACCAAAAGGCAGAGAAAGGTTATGATGTTGGGAAAAAGATCGAGTTGTTACATTGTTTGGCTCAAGGAGACAATGCGGAATCTGTACGGGACGCCATTACGAGGTCAATGACTGTCGGAAGAATCTTCCCCATTGTAATCCTCATTTGTAAACCTTCATTATCCTTCAAACCAAATTCTCAAACGTTCATTATCTTTCAAATCTTATTCCCCAACTCCGTATTCGAACCTTATTGTAAAACACTTGATTTCTGACTCTCGGATTCGAACCCCCATTCTCAAACACATTCTCCTGTGAAGCTCATGAAATAAATTGGGGTGAAGGGGTTTGTAATGGAACAGGTTTTTGACATCGACGAGATGGGATGATTCTGCAAGACGATGTCATTTAGTAACTAGAATCACTAGTGTAATGTTCCCTGCTGTTCTCTGCTCAGGAACCAAAGAAAATTGCCGACTTGGAAGAGATGTCAAATTGGAGATTTGATTCAAATACGGATTCGCATCTCACCATACCCTCATTTAATATAATAATAACTAAATAAATAACTAACATATTTTTCGTGAATCATTGAATCTAAAACACTATGTACTTCTGTACTTCCTAGGTGAATATGGACTGCATTTTCGAACTCAGTGGGGTCGATTTACTCTAAGAAATGTTTAGACGACGACAAATTAATTATAGATTAGAAAATATCGAAATGAGTAGGATTAGTTACTCAACTCCAGTAATGATAAATCTTGTTTTAGGTCATATTTCGAAATGGTAGTGAATTTAATGTCGGTGCAGTCATTTCTTAGAGTAAATCGACCCCATAGAGTTCGAAAATGCACTCCATTTCCACCTCGGACATCCAGAAGTACCCGTAATCGTACCGACCATACCCTAATTTAACCAACTCATGAAACTAAAGTCGTCATATGGAGCGACCTCTAAATCACCTCCGATCAACTTAAATTTTTTTATACGCGTTATTGAATCATAGTGGAATAATTTAAGGCTTGCGGAGACAACATCTGAATTTTTTTTTTTTGCTGTTTTTGGACCACCAAATGTATATATATATATATATATATATATATATATATATATATATATATATATATATATATATATATATATACAGATGTTTGGTACGACAGAACTTTAATATGGATAAAAACAAACACGACATAATAGTGACCGAAGCTTTTCGTGCTGCGCTCATCTTTCAGGGTAAAAATCGCAGCAAGTGAAGGAGGAAGTAAAGGCGCGTGCTTTATACGCAGGTCTCAATAAGGTAGACGCTGATTGGTGCAACTGTAATGACGTCACAGTTAATCCGAACACCCATTCGTCGGCTCATCATCTTCACCTCGAGCTCTCATTGGCTGGAGCAGAGTTCGTCGATGATTGACATTTGCATCCACATCCTGGAGAGAGGGGGGATGGGTTTCCCCTGAGGCCCATTCACCATTGTGCGATCAGCATAACATGACTTGCCAAGTGGTTGGGGAGAGGTACTGCAACTAGTATTGGATTCACTTTCTCATTTTGTGGTGAAGGATTCCTTCACATTTGCAGAATCAATTGGAGCGAAAAACACCGACAAGTGAGGATAACATCATGGCATCCTTTGATATTAAAAGCTTGTTCACGAATATACCATTGACGAGACGATTGAGATATGCACACATTTGCTGTATCACACCGATCTGGAACAACCGATGATCTCGGAACACATCTTCGTTGAATTAATGAACACAGCAACAAGGGAGGTGGAATTCAGTTTTAACAACACGATGTATGTTCAAACGACGGTGCGGCCATGGGTTCTCCATTAGGCCCAGCTCTTGCAAATATCTTTGAAGGCTATCATGAAATGCAGAAACTGACTGGTCGGCAAGGGTCGATTCCCCCATCGTATACTATCGGTATGTTGATGATATTTTTGCTTTGTTTGAGTCTTGACGGTATGTGACAATTTCCAGGCATGGCTCAACACTCTCCATCCAGCGGTGAAGTTTACCACGGAGCTGAATCGTCAAACACGTTACCGTTTTTGGACGTGTTGGTTGATAGATCCAACCTTGGTTTCACAACATCCGTCTACACTCTACTGGAAGCCGACTTTCACAGGCAGTATACTCGCTGGACTCCTACAGCTCCACGAGATACAAAATTGCCTTGATCAATATCCTGGTTAATAGAGCACAGATGATTTGTTCACCTTGAAATCTTCCTGCTGAAATTGACAAAATCATGAATATACTCGGTGAGAATGGTTATCCTGAGCATAGTTAAGAGATACATACACAAGTTTCTAACACGACAAAGGATCGGAAGATTGGTCCGGACAAATGTCCAGTCTATATCAGGATGCCCGAGAAAGGGCAATCATCACGAAGGGTTGAAGTACAAATCAAACATATTGTGTCCAACACGTTTCTGGCTGTGCAACCCCGAGTAATCTTTACCTCTCGCCGTTTGCTGACGTCAGTCAACAAGGATGTGCTACCACCTCACAAACCAGCAATGTTATTTAGAGTTTAAGTGCCGATGTGAAGCTCGGTACGTGGGCCGCACAACACTAAGATTGGCTGATCAGATCAAACAACACGTCCCCTTGTCGATTCGAAGAAAGATTGTGAGGGTTAGAACACAACCAGTGTGAGAATGTAGAAATATCCAGCACCACCGGCCACTGTACCTGCTTCATCTGCCATTGCACAGCACCTGGTTGCCAACCCTATCTGTGCAGACCAGTACAATGCAGATATGTTCAGGATATTGAGCCGAGGTCGGAGCTCGTTTCATTTACGTATGTTGGAAGCAACTTTCTCCTGACCACCGATCCAATATTATGTCGTCAAAAGGAATTTGTACGATCTCTGTCTCTTTCAGCATGGAAAGATCACGGGAAGTACAGTAACAAATGGTGAATGACCTTAGGGAAACCCACCCCCCTCTCTCCAGGATGTAGTTGCAAACGTCAATCACCAACAAACTCGCTCCAGCCGATAGGAGCTCGAGGTGAAGATGATGAGCCGACCAATGGGCGTTCGGATTAACTGTGACGTCATTACGGTTGAACCAATCAGCGTCTACCTTATTGAGACCTGCGTATAAAGCACGTGCCTTCACTTCCTCCTTCACTTGCTGCATTTTTACTCTGAAGAGTGCAGCACGAAAAGCTTCGGTCACTGTTATGTCGTGTTTATTTGTATCCATATATATATATACATATATATATATATATATATATATATATATATATATATATATTGTTGGATTTCCGCCCGCCGGCGTGCGACCGACCGCGTTTAGCCAATGGCGGCCGTCTCGCCCACCGAACGGACAACCAGTCGCGGCTTTCCGGATCAACGCCGGAACCAGCCACGGGTGTGTTTTTCAGCACACCACACCTAGTCAATATTCTACCTGCGCGCGACAGGGTCAATCGCCGAATTGTCGATATACCTAATTATTCGCGGGGCAGACTAACGAGAGACTGTACCTCAACGGGCGGCCGCTGGGAAACGAGCCGCTTAAGCAGCTCGCTCCGTTTTGGGATAACCGAGCGGGTGTTATCGTGACTCCCGTTGGACTCGATCACTTTATCGGCTATTTAAAAACCAACTATATTCCGAGTGCAATATGGCAGTTCGATTAGGGAAAGGACGCAACGAACGGGTGACATTTTAACAAGCACATTTATTTCACAACCAAACATGCACGTATACAATCATGCAATGAATGGGGGTAGGACAAGACGCGAGCAAGACAAAGAGCTACAACAGTCTATTTATTATGTACACACTTAACAGTTCTACTTAGCGGACAAGGGCCACAACGTTCATTCAAAAGCAAAGAAAACCCCAGGACAGACGAGGGCAGACTGGACCCTTGGGGTCTTTATTGACACGGAGCCGTGTAGAGCACAGAGGCTCCGCGAGACCGGGCTGGCTACCTTCACCTCACTGGGGCGACCCGCGACGTCCCGTCTCCACGACCCACGTAAGGCACGCTCGGCAGGCTACGCGCCTTGGCTCCGCTGCGCTGCGCTCTCTCCTCCTTTCCACACGCCTCCACAACCTCCCGCAGCCGACGACTCAGAGAGTGACCGCGAGTGAGAGAGACCCAGGTAGAGAGAGAACGACTCGACTGACAGGGAGCGAGCGACCACGACCTCCAAACCTCCAGACTTTCCGACCTCTCGACTTTCCGACCTCTCGACAGAGAGACTCAGGAGAGAGACTCTCTCACCACCTCGCCAACCGCCAACTCAGACCTCGACCGCGCGTTCAGCCGCGCTCTTTTATAACCACGCGCCTCGCCCCCCCCCCTTCTCGGCGCGCGGGGGAAAATTCCAGGAGAGATCGGCTCGGCTCTTTTGGTTTGATAACTGCCTCCCCGCGTCTCTTCCGCACGTGTTTTTCGTTGGGGGGGGAGGGGCGAGGCCGTCGTCCGTTCTCTCCCGACGAATGTCAGGCTTCTTGCAACCCTGCTGAGGTGGCAACGTGGTGGTGTTACAGTGGCTTTTGTAATGGTCGCGTGGCTGGCGTTTTGTGGTGGTCGTGAGGGTGGTGTGGTTGGGCGCTTGTGGTTAAGTGGTGTTGTGAAGGCGGTGGTGGAGGGTTGGTGGTGGCGGTGGTTGTTGTGAAGCGATTGATGAGAGCGATGTTGGTGGTGGAGGTGTGGTTGTGAAGCGGTTGGTCCAAATAACGATAGCAAAAGAAAAATGGCTAACTCAAAGATCACAGCCCTGATCACACGAATAATTCCCTTAGACATCGGTGGGAAATCTATCTGAACACAGACTTATCGGCATAACTGATCTAACGACCTATATGGTGCCTCGCGAATTTCCACAGCTGTAACAATGTATATATATATATTGTTACGAATTCTGGCCCGCCTGGCGTGCGATCGGCCGCGTACCTCTAATGGCAGCCGCGTCGCCCACCGGACAGACAATTCAGTCGTGACCCTCCTGGAACTACCGCCAGGAGCCAGTCACGGGTGGGGTTTAACCTCACCACAACCCAGTCCGCATTCTACCCGCGTGAAATAGGGTGAATCGCCGAATGTCGACATACCTAAATACCCGCGCGGGTAACCTACCAAGGGGTTGCACCACGCCGCAGGTCGGCTCAGGACACGAACCGCTTTAGCGGTTCGTTCCGTACTATAGGGATAACCGAGCGGTTTATCGCCGACCTCGACGGTTCAGATTATTTATCGGGTGTTAAAACCACTACCAATCGTTCCACGATTCAAGATGGCACTTTCAAAAGAGGAAGGACGCAACGAACGGGAAACATTTCACAAGCACATTTATTACACATATACACAAACAAGCATGGGCAGTCATGCAATATGTACAGCAAAAATGAAAGACGTTACGACCGACTATAATTGTCAAATGTACAGGCACTTAAACAGTTTCTACTTCACAGACTGGCGCCACAAACACACATACAAAAGCCCAAAGAAAAGAAACCTCCCTTTTTGCGGCCGGTGAACCTTCTCCGGCACTCTCCTCGTCCGCACTCGCAGGTCCACCTCAGGCCGCCTGCGGCGCCTCCCGTCCGCGTCTCCCACCAACAGGCCGCGCCGGGCCATGAGCGCGGGAACGAGCGAGGAGGAAGGAGCGCGAGTCAAGTTTAACGGGTCAACCGTCAAGAGACGAGAGAGCATACGAGATGAGTAGAGGAGAGCAGAGCACGAAGAGAAATCCAAGAGGAAGCGCCAAGAGAAGAGAAGAGAAGCGAGCGCCCCGCGCGTGTCCGTCCTTTATGGAGCGGGCTCCTCCCTTTCGCTTCGCCCCGTTTCTGGCTCCACCTCCCTTCTGGAACTTCCCAAAAAGGGGCATTCCCCACTCCCGACAGCGTCACCCGCGCGTCCACCAATCGGGGCGAGCCGCCCACCCCGCCTCCGTCACACTCCTCGGAGAAACAGGCGGGAAAAATCCGCGCGCCTCTCGGAACTCCTGTGTTTCCTTTCACACTCGACGATGTTTAACGCGGCTTGTTGTTTGCGTGGAGGTTGATTGCGTGCTTGGCGTTGCGGTTTGGATGGCGTGGTTGTTGAGATGCGTTGTGGAGATGTTGGTTGTTCCAAAATAATGACAGCAAAAGAAAAACGGCTATCTCAAAGAGTCGCAGCCGATGAACACGAAGAATTCCCTCTAAACGACGGTGGGGGCCTATTTGCACATAAAACTTAGCGTCATAACTGATCTGAGGTCCTTTATGGTGATCTGCGAATTTCCACAGCCATAACACTACCCCTCCCCTTTTTACAGACTCGGTCCGAGTCGTCGAATTCTCATGTGCCATCATGTGTAATTCTCCCCTAATACGATTTACCTTCGGATCCCTGAGTGCGACATTCAGTGTATTCGTGTCCCCAAAATAAATAACCTATGGTCTGAATAACTAACTCAACAAACCCACTCATACAGACGACTTAACTACATTGCCGGCGCTAAGACAAACATGCCGGGGGCGCACTCATGTACAATTACAACTTAACCTTAACTTACAAAATTTACACTTCCCCATGGCCCAGGATCGATGGACTCTGCGGAAAAGAAGCAAAAGTCACAAGCAGGGGCCAGGCTGCTTAAACGCAGTCCAAGGCCTCCCCTTCTTAAATGAGTGCAGTGAAAACAAGCGGTGCACGGGCCGCCAATGCAGTCTCCGTGTGCAGCTGCCATCAGGGCAGTCCCTGCCACCTTGCACGATGATCCTGGCGCACATGGTAATGAACAGGTGGGGGGAGATGCAGAACAGAACGGGGCTGGTGAACGTGGGCAGCAGGCATGGGCCAAGGCAAAGGCAGGCAGACAAGGCATGGCATGCACAACAAGGCCGTTGTAGCAAAAACAGCCGGCAGACGAAGTGGCCGACACAGGCCTTGAAGCAAACACAGCCGGCAGACAATCCGACCGGCACAGCCTTGCAGTAAAAACAGCCGGTAGACGATCCGACCGGCACAGGCCTTGCAGTAAACAGCCAGCCGACGATCGACCGGCACAGGCCTTGCAGCAAAACAGCCAACAGATGTAGTTGGCCAGCCTTTTGCCTTGAAATGGAGGTTGGTGGAGGGAGTGTGGTGGTGCGGGCCATGCAGAAGGCGGTTGGACCTACGTGACGGTCTCCTCCCAACCTATCGCTTTGCCCGTCTCTGTCCATACCCACCCCTTTATTTGTAAAAACCAATTTAGCCCCAACTTATTTTTTTTTGTTTTTATTTTTATTTTCCCTTCCCCTCTATAACTCGTCTCCTAACCCCTTTATTGTCTTTGTTCGGCTAACCTATCGTCTCCTAGCCTACTCCCAACCCCTACGTTCCCTTCCTGGAGGGGAATAAGGAGAGCTAGCGTCCTGTGTCGAGGCCCAATTTAAGCCTCAGAATGGCCTCCTCAGACTTCAGCGATCTTTACCCAAAGTGGGTCCAGCGGCCACAACGAGAGCGAAGGGATGGATGGTGCGGAGGGTTCACTTCCTAATCTACCCTATCCATTAACTTTAAACTACCCCGGGGCTTTCAACAACGCCTCTCGCTTAAACTATCGGTTCTAACAACCAAGATTCCCGTCGCCTGTGTTGGTGTCCTCACAATTTGGCCTTGCCCCCAATTTTCCCCGTGCCCTCACACGGTCTCATGGCTGGGACGCGTGGCTCCTTGGCAGGAACTACCCTCTGCCGATTCTCCGACAATGGCACCCCCGGGCACTACACTACCTCCAGCCTACCAGCTCCCTAAACTGGGAGTGCCCCCCTGGCAACTCCCCCTCAACGCTCACGTGGCAGGCGGTGCCCCGGGCCCCTTTCCGAGGTCACCCGTGCCCACGCACTGCCCACGCGGCTAATGGCGCCCCGGGCCCCGCATCAGTGGGTCACCCGTGCCCACTACACTATCCCGCCCCCCCCCCCATGGGCCCTGGCCTACCGCGGCCGACTAGCCGGTGTCCGGGGTACCCACTCACGATACTCACCTTTCGCAGCCACGCTCCCAACCCGTCAACAGGGCTCCTGCACCCCTCCAAATGGGTATCGAGCCTACTTCCCCACCAACAGCAAAACGACTTCCATTTTTGTCAATTTAACTAACCCCCTTAACTCACTCTACACTGACCCCGGGGTCCCTTGGGCGGGAATCACTCCTCCCCCCAATCACTCATCGCACCATGCATTCCCCATTCACACCATAGACACAGACCCGCTGGCCTCACTCACTCAACAAGTACATTTTCCATTTCATTTCCCAACTCACACCGCTGAACTCTTCCATTCTCTCTCTACATCCCCTAACTACCTCGTGCTCCTCGTCATCCCTTACACTAGTAGCACATCCTTTTTAACACTACGTAGCTAAGCTACGTCCCCTCTACACATTCACAGTCTGTCTCTGTCTCCAAAATAATCCAAAAATCAATTTCCCAACCTAAATCTCACTACAATCCCTCTACCTAATCCATTCCACGCGGCCCCATGAGGACTATCCCTGTCCCATGAAGTCGTCTAACTAACACTAACCATCCCCTAACTCGTGGTATCCTGGTCCCAAGACAGGGGTCTTTCACCCCTGCCTCGGAATCCTGTTCACCCGAAAGCGAGCTTGCTTTTTTTTTTCTAATTGCGCATCACCAGCACAGCAACTCGCAACCTGCGCACCAGCACGGCAATTCACAGCCGCGCACCTTGCCCGTGACGTCATGCAGCTGCCCGTGTACCTCGTCCCTCTTGGACGGCACCATCCGCAGGGATTCACCTCCCTGCCGATCCCAACCACACGTGCACCATGACGTCACTCTGCGCATTAAAGCAAACCTCGCATCTCGAGGGGCTCCCCACGCCGAGGC
>CM068965.1:83937453-83958105 GCA_035128595.1 Eptatretus atami | reverse complement strand
GATGTTTTCGCTAGAATAAGTTCAGGCGGGAGTGGAGACAGCAATAGAGGCGGAGATGATAGTGGTATTTGGTAAATGAGACGAAATATTCTAATAGTTTGTAATTCCATTGATTGAAAAATTAGGGTATTGTGAGATACGATTACGTTTACTTCTGTACTTCCTAGTGAATATGGACTGCATTTCGAACTCAGTGGGTCGATTTACTCTAAGAAATGTTTAGACGGACGACAAATTAAATAGATTAGAAAATATCGAAATGAGTAGGATTAGTACTCAACTCAGTAATGATAAATCTTGTTTTAGGTCATATTTTCGAAAGGTAGTGAATTTAATGTCGGTGCAGTCATTTCTAGAGTAAATCGACCCCATAGAGTTCGAAAATGCACTCCATTTCCACCTCGGACATCCAGAAGTACCCGTAATCGTACCTGACCATACCCTAATTTAACCAACTCATGAAACTAAAAGTCGTCATATGAGCGACCTCTAAATCACCTCCGATCAACTTAAATTTTTTTTACGCGTTATTGAATCATAGTGAATAATTTAAGGCTTGCGGAGACAACATCTGAATTTTTTTTTTGCTGTTTTTGGACCACCCAAATGTATATATATATATATATATATATATATATATATATATATATATAATATATATATATATATATAACAGATGTTTGGTACGACAGACTTTAATATGGATAAAAACAAACACGACATAATAGTGACCGAAGCTTTTCGTGCTGCGCTCACTCTTCAGGGTAAAAATCGCAGCAAGTGAAGGAGGAAGTAAAGGCGCGTGCTTTATACGCAGGTCTCAATAAGGTAGACGCTGATTGGTGCAACTGTAATGACGTCACAGTTAATCCGAACACCCATTCGCGGCTCATCATTCTCACTGAGCTCTCATTGGCTGGAGCAGAGTTCGTCGATGATTGACATTTGCATCCACATCCTGGAGAGAGGGGGATGGGTTTCCCCTGAGGCCCATTCACCATTTGTGCGATCAGCATAACATGACTTGCCAAGTGGTTGGAGAGGTACTGCAACTAGTATTGGATTCACTTTCTCATTTTGTGGTGAAGTTCCTTCACATTTGCAGAATCAATTGGAGCGAAAAACACGACAAGTGAGGATAACATCATGGCATCCTTTGATATTAAAAGCTTGTTCACGAATATACCATTGACGAGACGATTGAGATATGCACACATTTGCTGTATCACACCGATCTGGAACAACCGATGATCTCGGAACACATCTTCGTTGAAATAATAACACAGCAACAAGGGAGGTGGAATTCAGTTTTAAAAACACGATGTATGTTCAAACGGACGGTGCGGCCATGGTCTCCATTAGGCCCAGCTCTTGCAAATATCTTTTGAAGGCTATCATGAAATGCAGAAACTGACTGGTCGGCAAGGGGTCGATTCCCCCATCGTATACTATCGGTATGTTGATGATATTTTTGCTTTGTTTGATCTTGACGGTATGTGACAATTTCCAGGCATGGCTCAACACTCTCCATCCAGCGGTGAAGTTTACCACGGAGCTGGAATCGTCAAACACGTTACCGTTTTTGACTGTTGGTTGATAGATCCAACCTTGGTTTCACAACATCCGTCTACACTCTACTGGAAGCCGACTTTCACAGGGCAGTATACTCGCTGGACTCCTACAGCTCCACGAGATACAAAATTGCCTTGATCAATATCCTGGTTAATAGAGCACAGATGATTTGTTCACCTGAAATCTTCCTGCTGAAATTGACAAAATCATGAATATACTCGTGAGAATGGTTATCCTGAGCATAGTTTAAGAGATACATACACAAGTTTCTAAACACGACAAAGATCGGAAGATTGTCCGGACAAATGTCCAGTCTATATCAGGATGCCCGAGAAAGGGCAATCATCACGAAGGTTGAAGTACAAATCAAACATATTGTGTCCAACACGTTTCTGGCTGTGCAACCCCGAGTAATCTTACCTCTCCCGTTTGCTGACGTCATCACAAGGATGTGCTACCCACCTCACAAACCAGCAATGTTATTTAGGAGTTTAAGTGCCGATGTGAAGCTCGGTACGTGGCCGCACAACACTAAGATTGGCTGATCAGATCAAACAACACGTCCCCTTGTCGATTCGAAGAAAGATTGTGAGGGTTAGAACACAACCAGTGTGAGAATGTAGAAATATCCAGCACCACCGGCCACTGTACCTGCTTCATCTGCCATTGCACAGCACCTGGTTGCCAACCCTATCTGTGCAGACCAGTACAATGCAGATAGTTCAGGATATTGAGCCGAGGTCGGAGCTCGTTTCATTACGTATGTTGGAAGCAACTTTCATCCTGACCCGATCCAAATATATGTCGTCAAAAGGAATTTGTACGATCTCTGTCTCTTTCAGCATGGAAAGATCACGGGAAGTACAGTAACAAATGGTGAATGGACCTTAGGGAAACCCACCCCCCTCTCTCCAGGATGGTTGCAAACGTCAATCACCAACAACTCTGCTCCAGCCGATAGGAGCTCGAGGTGAAGATGATGAGCCGACCAATGGGCGTTCGATTAACTGTGACGTCATTACGGTTAACCAATCAGCGTCTACCTTATTGAGACCTGCGTATAAAAGCACGTGCCTTCACTTCCTCCTTCACTTGCTGCGATTTTTACTCTGAAGAGTGCAGCACGAAAAGCTTCGGTCACTGTTATGTCGTGTTTATTTGTATCCATATATATATATACATATATTATATATATAATAATATTATATATATATATATATATATTGTTGTGGATTCGCCCGCCGGCGGCGACCGACCGCGTTTAGCCAATGGCGGCCGTCTCGCCCACCGAACGGACAACCCATGCGCGGCTTTCCGGATCAACGCCGGAACCAGCCACGGTGTGTTTTTCAGCACACCACAGCCTAGTCAAATTCTACCTGCGCCGACAGGGTCAATCGCCATTGTCGATATACCTAATTATTCGCGCGGCGACTAACGAGAGACTGTACCTCAACGGGGCCGCTGGGAAACGAGCCGCTTAAGCAGCTCGCTCCGTTTTGGGATAACCGAGCTGTTATCGTGACTCCCGTTGGACTCGATCACTTTATCGGCTATTTAAAAACCAACTATATTCCGAGTGCAATATGGCAGTTCGATTAGGGAAAGGACGCAACGAACGGGTGACATTTAAACAAGCACATTTATTTCACAACCAAACATGCACGTATACAATCATGCAATGAATGGGGGTAGGACAGACGCGAGCAAGACAAAGAGCTACAACAGTCTATTTATTATGTACACACTTAACATTCTACTTACGGACAAAGGCCACAACGTTCATTCAAAAGCAAAAAAACCCCAGGACAGACGAGGGCAGACTGGACCCTTGGGGTCTTTATTGACACGGAGCCGTGTAGAGCACAGAGGCTCCGCGAGACCGGGCTGGCTACCTTCACCCACTGGGGCGACCCGCGACGTCCCGTCTCCACGACCCACGGTAAGGCACGCTCGGCAGGCTACGCGCCTTGGCTCCGCTGCGCTGCGCTCTCTCCTCCTTTCCACACGCCTCCACAACCCCCGCAGCCGACGACTCAGAGAGTGACCGCGAGTGAGAGAGACCCAGGTAGAGAGAGACCGACTCGACTGACAGGACGAGCGACCACGACCTCCAACCTCCAGACTTTCCGACCTCTCGACTTTCCGACCTCTCGACAGAGAGACTCAGGAGAGAGACTCTCTCACCACCTCGCCAACCGCCCACTCAGACTCGACCGCGCGTCGCGCGCTCTTATAACCACGCGCCTCGCCCCCCCCCCTTCTCGGCGCGCGGGGAAAATTCCAGGAGAGATCGGCTCGGCTCTTTTGGTTTGATAACTGCCTCCCCGCGTCTCTTCCGCACGTGTTTTTCGTTGGGGGGGGAGGGCGAGGCCGTCGTCCGTTCTCTCCCGACGAATGTCAGGCTTTGCAACCCTGCTGAGTGCAACGTGGTGGTGTTACAGTGGCTGTGTAATGGTCGCGTGGCTGGCGTTTTGTGGTGGTCGTGAGGGTGGTGTGTTGGCGCTTGTGGTTAAGGTTTTGTGAAGGCGGTGGTGAGTTGTGGTGGCGGTGTTGTTGTGAAGCGATTGATGAGAGCGATGTTGGTGGTGGAGGTGTGTTGTGAAGCGGTTGGTCCAAAATAACGATAGCAAAAAAAATGGCTAACTCAAAGATCACAGCCCTGATCACACGAATAATTCCCTTAGACATCGGTGGGGAAATCTATCTGAACACAGACTTATCGGCATAACTGATCTAACGACCATATATGGTCTGCGAATTTCCACAGCTGTAACAATGTATATATATATATTGTTACAATTCTGGCCCGCCTGGCGTGCGATCGGCGCGTACCTCTAATGGCAGCCGCGTCGCCCACCGGACAGACAATTCAGTCGTGACCCTCCTGGAACTACCGCCAGGAGCCAGTCACGGGTGGGGGTTTAACCTCACCACAACCCAGTCCGCATTCTACCGCGCGTAAATAGGGTGAATCGCCGAATGTCGACATACCTAAATACCCGCGCGGTAACCTACCAAGGGGTTGCACCACGCCGCAGGTCGGCTCAGGACACGAACCGCTTTAGCGGTTCGTTCCGTACTATAGGGATAACCGAGCGGTGTTATCGCCGACCTCGACGGTTCAGATTATTTATCGGGGTGTTTAAACCACTACCAATCTCCACGATTCAAGATGGCACTTTCAAAGAGGGAAGGACGCAACGAACGGGAAACATTTCACAAGCACATTTATTACACATATACCACAAACAAGCATGGGCAGTCATGCAATATGTACAGCAAGAAATGAAAGACTTACGACCGACTATAATTGTCCAATGTACAGGCACTTAAACAGTTTCTACTTCACAGACTGGCGCCACAAACACACATACAAAACCCAAAGAAAAGAAAACCTCCCTTTTTGCGGCCGGTGAACCTTCTCCGGCACTCTCCTCGTCCGCACTCGCAGGTCCACCTCAGGCCGCGCGGCGCCTCCCGTCCGCGTCTCCCACCAACAGGCCGCGCCGGGCCATGAGCGCGGAACGAGCGAGAGAGAAGGAGCGCGAGTCAAGTTTAACGGGTCAACCGTCAAGAGACGAGAGAGCATACGAGGAGTAGAGGAGAGCAGAGCCAAAGAAAATCCAAGAGGAAGCGCCAAGAGAAGAAGAAAGAAGCGAGCGCCCCCGCGTGTCCGTCCTTTATGGAGCGGGCTCCTCCCTTTCGCTTCGCCCCGTTTCTGGCTCCACCTCCCTTCTGGAAGCTTCCAAAAAGGGCATTCCCCACTCCCGACAGCGTCACCCGCGCGTCCACCAATCGGGGCGAGCCGCCCACCCCGCCTCCGTCACACTCCTCGGAGAAACAGGCGGGAAAAATCCGCGCGCCTCTCGAACTCCTGTGTTTCCTTTCACACTCGACGATGTTTAACCGGCTGTGTTGTTTGCGTGAGGTTGATTGCGTGCTTGGCGTTGCGGTGTGGATGGCGTGGTTGTTGAGATGCGGTTGTGGAGATGTTGGTTGTTCCAAAATAATGACAGCAAAAGAAAAACGGCTATCTCAAAGAGTCGCAGCCCGATGAACACGAAGAATTCCCTCTAAACGACGGTGGGCCTATTTGCACATAAACTTAGCGTCATAACTGATCTGAGGTCCTTTATGGTGATCTGCGAATTTCCACAGCCATAACACTACCCCCTCCCCTTTTACAAGACTCGTCCGAGTCGTCGAAATCTCATGTGCCATCATGTGTAATTCTCCCCTAATACGATTTACCTTCGGATCCCTGAGTGCGACATTCAGTGTATTCGTGTCCCCAAAATAAAAACCATGGTCTGAATAACTAACTCAACAAACCCACTCCACAGACGACTTAACTACATTGCCGGCGCTAAGACAAACATGCCGGGGCGCACTCATGTACAATTACAACTTAACCTTAACTTACAAAATTTACACTTCCCCATGGCCCAGGCGATCGATGACTCTGCGGAAAAAGAAGCAAAAGTCACAAGCAGGGGCCAGGCTGCTTAAACGCAGTCCAAGGCCTCCCCTTCTAAATGAGTGCAGTGAAAACAAGCGGTGCACGGGCCGCCAATGCAGTCTCCGTGTGCAGCTGCCATCAGGGCAGTCCCTGCACCTTGCACGATGATCCTGGCGCACTGAATGAACAGGTGGGGGAGATGCAGAACAGAACGGGGCTGGTGAACGTGGGCAGCAGGCATGGGCCAAGCAAGCAGGCAGACAAGGCATGGCAGCACAACAAAGCCTGTAGCAAAAAAGCCGGCAGACGAAGTGGCCACACAGGCCTTGAAGCAAACACAGCCGGCAGACAATCCGACCGGCACAGCCTTGCAGTAAAAACAGCCGGTAGACGATCCGACCGGCACAGGCCTTGCAAAACAGCCAGCCGACGATCGACCGGCACAGGCCTTGCAGCAAAACAGCCAGCAGATGTAGTTGGCCAGCCTTTTGCCTTGAAATGGATTGGTGGAGGGAGTGTGGTGCGGGCCATGCAGAAGGCGGTTTGGACCTACGTGACGGTCTCCCTCCCAACCTATCGCCTTTGCCGTCTCTGTCCATACCCACCCCCTTAATTTGTAAAAAACAATTTAGCCCCAACTTATTTTTTTTTGTTTTTTTTTATTTTCCCTTCCCCCTCTATAACTCGTCTCCTAACCCCCTTTATTGTCTTTGTTCGGCTAACCTATCGTCTCCTAGCCTACTCCCAACCCCTACGTTCCCTTCCTGGAGGGGAATAAGGAGAGCTAGCGTCCTGTGTCGAGCCCAATTAAGCCTCAGAATGGCCTCCTCAGACTTCAGCGATCTTTACCCAAAGTGGGTCCAGCGGCCACAACGAGAGACGAAGATGGATGGTGCGGAGGGTTCACTTCCCATCTACCCTATCCATTAACCTTTAAACTACCCCGGGGCTTTCACAAGCGCCTCTCGCTTAAACTATCGTTCTAACAACCAAGATTCCCGTCGCCTGTTGGTTCCTCACAATTTTGGGCCTTGCCCCCAATTTTCCTCCCGTGCCCTCACACGGTCTCATGGCTGGGACGCGTGGCTCCCTTGGCAGGAACTACCCTCTGCCGATTCTCCGACAATGGCACCCCCGGCACTACACTACCTCCAAGCCTACCAGCTCCCTAAACTGGGAGTCCCTCCCTGAACTCCCCCTCAACGCTCACGTGGCAGCTGTGCCCCCGGCCCTTTCCGAGGGTCACCCGTGCCCACGCACTGCCCACCGCGCTAATGGCGCCCCCGGCCCCGCATCAGTGGGTCACCCGCCCACTACACTATCCCGCCCCCCCCCCATGGGCCCTTGGCTACCGCGGCCGACTAGCCCGGTGTCCGGGTACCCACTCAGCGATACTCACCTTTCGCAGCCACGCTCCCAACCCGTCAACAGGCTCCTGCACCCCTCCAAATGGGTATCGAGCCTACTTCCCCACAACAGCAAAACGACTTCCATTTTTGTCAATTTAACTAACCCCCTTAACTCACTCTACACTGACCCCGGGGTCCCTGGGCGGAATCACTCCTCCCCCCAATCACTCATCGCACCATGCATTCCCCATTCACACCATAGACACAGACCCGCTGGCCTCACTCACTCAACAAGTACATTTTCCATTTCATTTCCCAACTCACACCGCTGAACTCTTCCATTCTCTCTCTACATCCCCTAACTACCTCGTGCTCCCTCGTCATCCCTTACACTAGTAGCACATCCTTTTAACACTACGTAGCTAAGCTACGTCCCCTCTACACATTCACAGTCTGTCTCTGTCTCCAAAAAATCCAAAAATCAATTTCCCAACCTAAATCTCACTACAATCCCTCCACCTAATCCATTCCACGGCCCCATGAGGACTTATCCCTGTCCCATGAAGTCGTCTAACTAACACTAACCCATCCCCTAACTCGTGGTATCCTGGTCCCAAGACAGGGGTCTTTCACCCCTGCCTCGGAATCCTGTTCACCCGAAAGCGAGGCTTGCTTTTTTTTTTCTAATTGCGCATCACCAGCACAGCAACTCGCAACCTGCGCACCAGCACGGCAATTCACAGCCGCGCACCTTGCCCGTGACGTCATGCAGCTGCCCGTGTACCTCGTCCCTCTTGGACGGCACCATCCGCAGGGATTCACCTCCCTCCGGATCCCAACCACACTGCAGCCATGACGTCACTCTGCGCATTAAAGCAAACCTCGCATCTCGAGGGGCTCCCCACGCGAGCACATGTGCTCTGCCCATCCGTAACCTGCGCAGTGCGCTCTGCGAACAGAACACCCTGCGCAGGTCACGTCGATTTTCACACATGCGCCCCCCGGAGAACCCATCCGTCCAAATCCATATATCCAGCCTAGCTTCTGTCCGTCCGCGATCGGCACATTCACACTGGCGTTTCCGGACCGGGTTTCACTCGCGCAGGCGAGCACGTGGCGCCTCGTGCCAAACACGGTCCGAACCTCGTGCTCGCTGCTGTGCCAACCCGCACGGTCCCCGATACCGCTACGGCCGCTACTCGGCCCTGTTCCTCTGTCGCCGTCGTCTCCGTCGCACTCTCGTCTCAAGCTCCATTCCACACACCACTCCTGCGTGTTACGACGCTCACACACCACGACATGACATTCACACGGGAGACCGGCCGCGTGCTCCCGCATGCCCACGTCATCTCCCTCACACAGGCACCTCACACACGCGGTCCCTCTCACACACACCGGGACAATCACACTGGGGAATCGTACCACCCCAAGGGTTCCCGGGGCCTCCACGCCCCCAAGCTCCTCGTGCACCCGTCCGCAGCACCTCACAGCCCTCTTACCCAAACAGGTTCCGCGTTTCTCATTGTTTATTGTGAGCTGTGCCTTTGTCATCAAATTCTCGCATACATAAAGTAGCATTTTCTGGCTTCCAGAAAGTGCTATTTCTCCCTCCCCCCCCCGCCCCCCACATAACTCGGCACAGCCTGGGAGAAAACTTAAATATGAAAAAATATTGGCACCTTCCCGGTACGCGGCCATCGAGGTAGTTACATGGAAACACGGTGTGGGTCTGTTGGTAGACAACGTTATCTCGATTGGTAACATTATCGGCTTCAAAATATCTGTGCAGCTTCACGGCTGGTTGTCTACCGAAAATAGACTCTTTGTCCTCGCTTCCACACTTGACACTCCAGCCTTGAAAGTGCTGTTATCTAATGTTCCACCATTCATCTGGAATGAATCACCTTTAACTGAGCTATCTCGGTTTGGAAAAGTAGTGTCCCAGATCATAATGTTACCTCTGGGCTACCATTGCGAGCACAAAGCATATGTCCTTCCGGCGGCAGGTTCATGATGCTTGATACATCCAACGTGGACAAAGTACTTAACTAGGATTTCAATTTGTGTTGACAATCCCGATACCAAGCATATGCATCAACGGAAACGTTAAATGCTTCAACTGTGGGAACTTTGTCATTTAAAACGTTTCTGTCCCCAAACTGCCCCCTCTGTCGCCGAGCAGATGGCCTCCTTTGTTGGTGCTATCGCCTGCTCATCCTGATACTGTTATACCACCTACCAAGTTACTGTCTCAGACGACGTACCATCAACATCGAAAACTTCCGATAACAATAAGTTTTGGACGGTTTACACTCGTTTCCTCGAGAAGAAAGACGAAAACCACTTGGAATGTGTCCTCACCCCGTAAAAAAATAGATGATTTTGAGTTTGAATTGGACACAGCTCCAGGTTTAACTGATCAAATATCGATGCGGAATCAAAATGAGCTACTGGAAGATGAGAATCTATATTCTGTGCCTGTAGCCGACATGGACCCTCAGATTATTATGGAGGATTTGCATGCACAATCTCCAGAAAAGGTTAAAATCCAAACTGCCGTAAATCCTTGTGCGAATGGTTACGAGTTGGGTCGAGACTCGACTGGGGGGAAAAAAGGGCCAAAATCGATCCCACATTGTCGCAACTTAGCTATTGATGATCTTTCAACTCCAATAGTCGCGCGCCAGCCGCCTTAGAAAGCATGTCTGAGGACAATGATAGTCCTGAGAAGAATCACAAATTGCCCAACATAATCGCAGAATCTCCCCTTCTCCACCCCCCCCCCCCCACCCACATACAATGAAGTTTCATTAAAACCTCCCCCTCAACCTCCTTCAGAAACAGTGCAGGCTGAAACTGCACACCACAAGTTACTCCGGTGTGCCAGAGCCAGCGACCGAAGTTTCCCAGACTTCTGCCATGTCTGATGAGGAATCCCATGACACTGAAGAATTCTCACAAATATGAACTGATGTTTACCAATTCAAATCTAAATTCTCTCTCCTTACATGTGCTCTGCCCATCCGTAACCTGCGCAGTGCGCTCTGCGAACAGAACACCCTGCGCAGGTCACGTCGAGTTTCACACATGCGCCCGCCTGGAGAACCCATCCGGTCCAAATCCATATATCCAGCCTAGCTTCTGTCCGTCGCGGGATCGGCAACATTCACCACTGGCGTTTCCGGACCGGGTTTCACTCGCACAGGCGAGCACGTGGCGGCCTCGTGCCAAACACGGTCCGAACCTCGTGCTCGCTGCTGTGCCAACCCGGCACGGTCCCCGATACCGCTACGGCCGCTACTCGGCCCTCGTTCCTCTGTCGCCGTCGTCTCCGTCGCACTCTCGCGCCTCAAGCTCCATTTCCACACGCCACTCCTGCGTGTTACGACGCTCACACACCAACGACATGACATTACACCGGGAGACGCGGCCGCGTGCTCCCGCATGCCCACCGTCCATCTCCCTCACACCACGACCTCACACACGCGGTTCCTCTCACACACACCGGGACAATCACACTGGAATCGTGCCACCCAAGGGGTCCGGGGCTTCCCACGCCCCCCAAGCTCCTCGTGCACCCGTCCGCGATCGCCCTCAAACTCGTCGACCGACGAACCCACCTGGTTCGTGGACTCGCTTAAGGAGAGCGTTCCTCACGTCCTGAAGGAGGCTATCAGCTCCTTGCAACGGGTATCAAACTCTGCCCAGCTCCCTCATGATCCTCCATCCTCAATGGTGTGTGCTCATCTTAACCCCGGTCTTTATCATGTTAGTTCCTCTTATTTTTTCTATCTCCCGCGTCTTTACATTTTTCTCCTTGGTCCTTATTTTCTGTTTTTCCTGGTTCATTTCCTTCCCATTGGAGTCGTTCTTCTCTCTGAGCCCCTTAGCCGTTCGGGTGTATTTTCCGGAGTTTTACTCATCTCTCGTGGACGCCAATTTTGTTTCTCCTTGAGTTTATTAATTTCAAACTCATTTGTTGTTGTTTTCCACCACAGTGCCATCCTGCTCTTCATTTCCAATGTCATATTTTTTTCAATTGGCTCATTTCCGTTCTTGGTGTTCATTCGCCGTTCTCTCACATACTCTTCTTGTTTCCTCTCCTGTCCTTCCTTCTCCAGTTTCGTGTTTGCTTCAATTGTGTCATCTCTCTTTTTGTGTTCAGTTCGTTGTTCTCTCACTCTCTTCCTTGTTTCCCTCCTGTCTTTCTTCTCCAATGTTCGTGTTTTTCTTCATTTGGTTAATTCCTTTTTGTGTCTTCGTCTGTTTCTACGACTCTTCTTGTTTCTCTACTGTCCTTCCTTCTCCAATTTTGTGTTTTCTTCATTTGGTTAATTCCTTTTGTGTTTCATTCGTTGTTCTCTCACTACTCTTCCTTGTTCTCTCACTGTCTTCCTTTCTCATTTCTGGTTTTCTTCATTTGTTAATCTCCTTTTTGTGTTTCATCGCTTTTTTCTCTATCTCTCGTACTCCAGCTTGCCTTTTCTTTCAATTGGTCAACTCAGACTTCAGTCTTTTTGTTTTCTATCCATTGTTCTTCTTGTTCTTCCTCCCAATCTCGTTGTTCCTCAATTGTCTGATTTCTTCTTCCCTTCATTCCTTGCTCCTTCATCTTCCTCCTACTCCAACTTTTTTTCTTCCGTCGTTCAGTTTCAAATTCATACTCTTTTTGTTTTCTATTCCACTGTCTTTCTTGTTCCTCATTCTTTAATCATTGCCTTCGCTTCCAGCTGTTCGATCTGTACAGTGTGGTTCCTAACGTTCATTCTCCATCCTTATTCTTTCTTCTCTCACCATCTCAACTCGTTTTGTAATTCGTCTCTTTGTCCTGGTGTTTCTGTAACTCAGAAGCTTTCTCTTCTAATTCTTTTTCTCATTCCGCACACTCCGACCTTGCTTTGGCTTCTAACTGTTCTCTTTGCCGCTTTTGTTTTTTACCGTCTTCAGTTCCTCTGTCTCCGTTTTCACCTCCAGTCCAGCTTATCAACTCTCTTCGTCATGTCTTGAAGTCTTTTCACACTCACCGTTACGACTTCAAACCTCCTCTCCTCCTGGCTTCCTTATATTTTTCTTATTGCCTTCTTCCATCATGTCTCGTCTTACACGTTTTGGTCTCCCTATTAATTATACTCGCCTCGGTCACCGTCACTTTCTCCGTACGACTCTCGCCCACATCTCCGTATTAATCGGTCCTACACCGCCTCCATTGCGGGCCTGACAGCCGCTGCACTCCTCTCAGCTCGTTGCCCAGCACGTGGCGTCACCATTATGCCTGCTGCAGACATTACCACTCGCCGCATTTCCCCCGCTTTCTTTTATTCTTCTTTCATTCCGTTTTTTATTTCATTTGTGTTTGTATCCATCTTTTTATTTATTTCTTTCCTTCATTTCCTTCGCATTTTCTTTTAAATTCGCCTTCATTTCGTTTTGCATTTGTTGCATATGCGTTCACTCCGCCAGCTGGCGCATAGCTGGCCATGTCGGGTCACTCGGCTGAGCGATTCGGCAAGGATTGGGGGGGGGGGGGGTTGGTGGAGGAGGAAGGGGAGGTGTCATACACCGCGGCCGCTGCCGCGCCCATTTCGGTTCTGGGTCCGTTTGTGGGGGGGGGGGCTTGCCCTGCACAACAAGCATTTCCTGCTCGGGGTTCTCATCCTGGGCCATGGATTCTACAATTTTCTCCTCATTTCTTATTTCTAACACCCTCGGCGCCCGTTCGCGTTGAAAAGCCATCTTATGTCGTGGAAATAACTAATTTAGTGCTCGTAATTTAATGGAAACGGGGGGGGGGGGGGGGGGTTGCTACGCACACCCTGGTCCGACTCCCGTAAATTTAGTTTGGAGCGGGGTGGATTCGAATCTCACTCCCGGACACCAGTGTTACGAATTCTGGCCCGCCTGGCGTGCGATCGGCGCGTACCTCTAATGGCAGCCGCGTCGCCCACCGGACAGACAATTCAGTCGTGACCCTCCTGGAACTACCGCCAGGAGCCAGTCACGGGGTGGGGTTTAACCTCACCACAACCCAGTCCGCATTCTACCCGCGGAAATAGGTGAATCGCCGATGTCGAATACTAAATACCGCGCGGGTAACCTACGAGGGGTTGCACCACGCCGCAGGTCGGCTCAGGACACGAACCGCTTAAGCGGTTCGTTCCTACTATAGGGATAACCGAGCGTGTTATTGCCGACCTCGACGGTTCAGATTATTTATCGGGGTGTTAAAACCACTACCAATCGTTCCACGATTCAAGATGGCACTTTCAAAAGAGGGAAACGCAACGAAGGGAAACATTTCAAAAGCACATTTATTCACATATACCACAACAAGCAAGGGCAGTCATGCAATATGTACAGCAAGAATGAAAGACGTTACGACCGACTATAATTGTCAAATATACAGGCACTTAAACAGTTTCTACTTCACGACTGGCGCCACAAACACACATACAAAAGCCCAAAGAAAAGAAAACCTCCCTTTTTGCGGCCGGTGAACCTTCTCCGGCACTCTCCTCGTCCGCACTCGCAGGTCCACCTCAGGCCGCCTGCGCGCCTCCTGTCCGCGTCTCCCACCAACAGGCCGCGCCGGGCCAGAGCCGGGAACGAGCGAGGAGGAAGGAGCGCTAGTCAAGTTTAACGGGTCAACCGTCAAGAGAAGAGAGAGCATACGAGATGAGTGAGAGGGCAGAGCGGAAGAGAAATCCAAGAGGAAGCGCCAAGAGAAGAGAAGCGAGGCCCCGCCGTGTCCGTCCTTTATGGAGCGGGGCTCTCCCTTTCGCTTCACCCCGTTTCTGGCTCCACCTCCCTTCTGGAAGCTTCCAAAAAGGGTGTTCCCCACTCCCGACAGCGTCACCCGCCGTCCACCAATCGGGGGCGAGCCGCCCACCCGCCTCCGTCACACTCCTCGAGAAACAGGCGGGAAAAATCCCGCGCGCTCTCGGAACTCCTGTGGTTCCTTTCACCTCGACGATGTTTAAGCGGCTTGTTGTTTGCTCGAGGTTGGTTGCGTGCTTGGCGTTGCGGTGTGGATGGCGTGGTTGTTGAGATGCGGTTGTGGAGATGTTGGTTGTCCAAAATAACGACAGCAAAAGAAAACGCTATCTCAAAGAGTCGCAGCCCGATGAACACGAAGAATTCCTCTAAACAAGGTGGGGCCTATTTGCACATAAACTTAGCGTCTAACTGATCTGAGGTCCTTTATGGTGATCTGCGAATTTCACAGCCTAACAATATATATATATATATAACAAAGAAATGGAAACGATAAACTCATGAGAAATGCCGTAACTGTGCAATCTACCTCTTAAAACAAAGAGAAAAAGGTGGTGAGGAGATTGACTTGCAAGGACAAAAAAGTAAACAAAGCAACTTCATCAAAAAATATTCCTCATCATTGTGATTCACAGAAAATATAAATAACGAGACAAGAAAGAATAGGAAGTTGTGGGAGTTGCAATCAAATTATCATGATGGAGATGGACCAAGCATGTTTAACTGCTGTTTACATAAACACAAACAAACCTGACTGAGTCGACACCTCTTACACCTGTTATCTGTTCTCTGAAATCGTATGGAATGTTTCAACACCCTTTTTAGTCCAAACAGATTATGAAAGTGATTTTACCAAATACATGTAATATTAACATGGAGAATAATTATAATCGAAACAATCATTATTTGGACAGCACCAATAACTGTGATAAAGTTAATACTGATCACAAATAGGGTCAGCTCAGGTCAGGCAGGAATGGAGCATGCGCCGGAGCAGCGCGTCGCTGCGTCCACTTTTCGCCGGTACTCCAGGGGCGCCGTTTTGCCATCCCCAGGCAGATGCCTGGCCCATCCCCATCTCCTCTAGATGCTGATCAACCTGCTGCAACCACAAGCCGTGGTCAGTCCATTGGCCTTCTCCACTCACGAGGCTCCCTCGCTGAGAGAATCTGGTGAGCACAATCAGCATCAGGAAAACGAGCCACATGTCCATACAACCACAGCTGATGCTCACGGATGATGCAGGAAACAAATCTCATTTGAGGCTCTCTCAGCAACCGCTCGTTGGACACAAACTCCGACCAGCAATAGCCAAGGATTCTCCGAAGAGACCTGGAACCAAAGAATTAAGTCTCCAGCTCAGATCCCTGGTCAGAGTCTAAGTCTCACTTCCATAGAGCAAGACTGAAGCACCAAGGACCTGAAGACTCAGACTTTTGTCCTCTGCACAGGTACTGACAGTGCCACACCCCATGATACAGTGAATCCATGACTCCCAGGCCTGACCCAGACATCTATTGACCTCTGGCTCACAGCCAGCAGAGACATGAATATCACTGCCCAGGTCAGTGAATTCTCCATGACCTCAACATCCTCACACAAACAGGTAAAGACAAGGTAGCAGCATCCAAGATGTCATTGAAAGCCTGGATCATAGTTTTGACCCAGGAAACCTGTAATCCAGCGGCTCCAATGCACCATTCCCAACGACGCACCACAGCTTGATCTCTATGACATCCTTCCCAGAATCCAGTCCATACAAGTGCTGAAAAGTGTGGGGGCCAGCACACACCCCTGACAAACTCCAGTAATAACTGGAATAAGTCCGAGATGGTATCACCACATCTCGCAGCAATCTCAGTACCAGAGTGAAGTTCAGACATCAGATTGATCAGTTTTGCAGCACCCCATGAAGACTAAGAATCTCCAGAGGGCATCCCGATTCACTGCATCAAATGTTTTTCAGAGATCAGCATAAGTTGCAAGCAGCCCCTGCCGAAACTCTTGTCTGCATTCGGTGAGGACCCGAAGGGCAAGGATCGGTCAATCGTTGACCTCTTTGGTGTAATGCCTGACTGCTCTGGACGGTTGGCTCAAGCAGATGCGGCGAACCCGATCAAGAATCATCGAGCAAAGACCTTGCTCGACACTGAGAGCAGCATCACACTCGTAAGTTATTGCAGTTCTGGCGACCAACCTTCCCTTCTCAGAGAGGACAACAAGGTCCTCTTCCAGTCAGTTGGGATGATGCCTGTGTTCAGGCAGAGCACAGAACTGCATGCAATGAACTCCCTCCCCTCTTGTCCCCTCTCTTCTCTCCCATCTTGTCCACTTCCCTCTCCCTCTCTCCACTTACAATATCCTTCACCCTTCTCTTTTGGTGATCAACCCCATCTTCAAGAGAGAGAGAGAGAGAGAGCTCACAGCCCTCTGTACCCAAACAGGTTGCCGTGTTTCTCATTGGTTTATTGGAGCTGTGCCTTGTTGCATCAATTCTCGCATACATTAAGTAGCATTTTCTGGCTTCCAGAAAGTGCTATTTCTCCCTACCCCCCCCCGCCCCCCACATAACTCGGCACAGCCTGGGAGAAACTTAAATATGAAAAAATATTGGCACGTTCCCGGTACGCGGCCATCGGGTTTACAAACCGGGTTGGTCTGTGTGGTAGACAACGTTATCTCGATTGGTAACATTATCGGGCTTCAAAATATCTGTGCAGCTTCATGGCTGGGTTGTCTACCGAAAATAGACTCTTTGTCCTCGCTTCCACACTTGACACTCCAGCCTTGAAAGTGCTGTTATCTAATGTTCCACCATTCATCTGGAATGAATCACCTTTAACCGAGCTATCTCGGTTTGGAAAAGTAGTGTCCCAGATCATAATGTTACCTCTGGACTACCATAGCGAGCAGGCAAAGCATATGTCCTTCCGGCGGCAGGTGTTCATGATGCTTGATACATCCAACGTGGACAAAGTACTTAACGTAGGATTTCAATTTTGTGTTGACAATCACGAGTACCAAGCATATGCATCAACGGAAACGTTAAAATGCTTCAACTGTGGGAACTTTGGTCATTTAAAACGTTTCTGTCCCCAAACTGCCCCCTCTGTCACCGAGCAGATGGCCTCCTTTGTTGGTGCTCCGTCCCCTGCTCATCCTGATACTGTTATACCACCTACCACAGTTACTGTCTCAGACGACGTACCATCAACATCGAAAACTTCCGATAACAATAAGGTTTGGGACAGTTTTACACTCGTTTCCTCGAGAAGAAAGACGAAAACACCTTGGAATGTGTCCTCACCCCGTAAGGAAAATAAGATGATTTTTGAGTTTGAAGTGTTGGACACAGCTCCAGGTTTAACTGATCAAATATCGATGCGGAATCAAAATGAGCTACTGGAAGATGAGAATGTAGATTCTGTGCCTGTAGCCGACATGGACCCTCAGATTATTATGGAGGATTTGCATGCACAATCTCCAGAAAAGGTTAAAATCCAAACTGCCGTAAATCCTTGTGCGAATGATGACGAGTTGGGTCGAGACTCGACTGGGGGGAAAAAGGGCCAAAATTCGATCCCACATTGTCGCAACTTAGCTATTGATGATCTTTCAACTCCAATAGTCGCTGCGCCAGCCGCCTTAGAAAGCATGTCTGAGGACAATGATAGTCCTGAGGAAGAATCACAAATTGTCCAACATAATCGCAGAATCTCCCCTTCTCCACCCCCCCCCACCCACATTACATGAGGTTTCATTAAAACCTCCCCCTCAACCTCCTTCAGAAACAGTGCAGGCTGACAACTGCACACCACAGATTACTCCGGTGTGCCAGGAGCCAGCGACCGGAAGTTTCCCAGACTTCTGCCATGTCTGATGAGGAATCCCATGACACTGAAGAATTCCTCACAAATATTGAATCTGATGTTTTACCAATTCAAATTCATAAATTTCTCAACCAGACCTTCTGAAAAAGAAACATCAACATAAAAGACCATTTTTTCCGATTTACACGGCTTTATGAATACGGCGATGAACTTTATCCGCCGGCCCAGTGATTACCACTTCACGGAACCTCAGTGTATTTGGTTAAAAAAGCAAATTGTAAACTATCTCTTAATTGCAAAGAATCACTTAACAAATTGAATAATTCTCGTATCCAGATCCGGAATCGGATCTTCACCAAAATCGAAACAGTTCGTCCTTCTAACACATCCAACATGTTCACAAAGTATCGTCCGGATCCGTGCACAACTTTTTGAGATATCGTGCTATATAACATTTTTGGCCCAATCTCTCAATGGTGGAGAATCACTTAAAAATTCTAGTCGTCGGATCCGGATGCTCACTAAAATCGAATCAATTCTTCCTGGTCACACACCCAAACTGTCCACCAAGTTTCGTCCGAATCCGTCCACAACTTTTTGATATATCTTGTTATACATCATTTTTGGCCCTATCTCATATTGGTGAAGAATCACTTTAAAAAAATCTTATTGTCAGATCCAGATCGGAATCTTCACCAACATCGAATCAGTTCGTCCTTGTCACACACCAAACCTGTCCAAAAAATTTCATCCGGATCCATCCATAAGCTTTTTGAGATATCCTGTACACAAACAAACAGACAAACAGACAGAAAGGGGTGAAAATGGGTTCTGTTCTGTTCTTGCTTACGGCAGCTTTGCTGCTGGGTAACTATCATTTCTTGGAAGCACAGCTGTGCGGCTGATGCTGTGCCCCTGCCAGGTAACTACCAAGGATACCATAGGCATAGAGACTATTGTCAGTAAACCTAAATAGATTGGCTAAATCTACTGAATCAAATCCTGAACCATCATGCTCATCACGTAGCTCAAGGAGATCCTCAGCAGATGGAGCCAAACAGACATTCAAGCAAGCCCGACTGCATATTCTGTAACAAACGCCGTAAAAAGACAAAGATCAAGGGTATAAGGACAACTGAAGCTTCTTCAAGATTTAAATTTGATGGAGAGGAAACTATCAAATAAATAGAAGAAACGAAAAAAGATAAAAGGCTTCTTATGCAGTTATTGGGTCTGAATGTTACACATATATCCCTGATAACTCAGGGTAAATTGATAATATAGCTGCCAAAATTAAGACAAAAGGTGCAAAATACCATGACTATTATAAAGAATGGGAATTTGGGTCTTGACTTGAAGGAATGATCGGTAGATGAGGAACAAAGATACTACAAAATATATTCATTGGATTCATGTTAATCCTTGCTATTATTGTGATTGTGAAATGCTTGTTAATATTATTAACAAGATGTATGATGAAAGGTGTGACCCAGTTGGTGGTTACAAGAGCGTGCAGAAATTGAAATGGTCTTGGAGACAATGGAGGAAACCATTAAGGGGTTTTGCCAAAGATTTGTATGATGACGATAACCACATGTGACCAAGCTGATGTGATTGGAGGTTTAAATTGAATAACCTGCATTTATTCTGCTTCTATTCCCCATGTAAATTGCATTCAAAGTTGATTGGAAAAAAAACATAAAATAAAATAAAAACTTGTTCAAACTAATGTTGTTTATATATCCGACATTCAAAATTCCTTGAAATCTGTTGAGGACCAATCTGAAACATTGGAAATAGCTTCCTGTTGCCATGAATAAGGGTCTACCTCAAAAGGGATGAGATCTGCCTGGATGACTAATTCCTACCACGGAGACTCAAGAAAAGAGGCTTACCCTGGGAGATGTAAGTTTGCAACAATTGGGAAAAGGAGCTACCCCTCATGGTTTTATTAAAACCTACCTTGGGACCTCAGAAACTATAAAAAAATTTTGCCCGAGAAGATGACCCATGTTCCGGACACAGTTAAGATAAAGTTTGAATTGAGGTGATGGACCAATTTTGAATTGTGTACTGTCCTTTTTAAGGACAAAAGGGGGAATTGTTGAAGTGATTTCCTATTTAATACATCTGTTTGGACCTTTCAGTGAAGAAAAATATAAAAGAATTGTGAGCAGTTTAAATAATGTAGCCAGAAATTATTCACAACCTTTTCTGTTAATGGCTTGGGAAAAGTGCTGGAGTGATCGTTATCTACTCACGGACAGCTTTGAATTTCATGATTGAATCTTGAAAAAGATATTTGTGCTTGGAATTTTGCGAAGTTCATCCTCCATAAGCATTTTTGCAAAAATTGTCTGAATGCATCATTTTGTTTGAGTGTATATAAGTGACCGAGCTGAGGCACATAATTCGAGAGATTACACCGTTTGCTGTGTATTTTCTTTTCTCTGTGGATCCATGTAAATAATATTCAACTCTGTTAAAAATAAATTGTTAAAATAACATGTGAGTGAATTTTCTTCGACAGTGGACATAATATCTCACGTGTTTCCTTTGCGAAGAGTAGGCGAGCTATCGCCGGCATCCTGAACAAATTACAAATTCCTTCCCGAACCTGTAGAGGGCACTGCATCAGTGGTACAGCTGCGCCCTCAGTCAATGATGC
>CM068965.1:83918271-83928314 GCA_035128595.1 Eptatretus atami | reverse complement strand
GGATTTGGCGATTTATAACCGCTCGGCTTCGCATACGGAATGAGCTGCTTAAGCGACTCCTTTTCGTGCAGGTCCCGTCGAGGTATAAACTCCCGGTATTTCTGTCCGCGCGAATAATTAGGTACATCGATAATTCGGCGATCGACCCTGTAGCGCGTGGACAGAATAATTGGCTAGTTTATGATGCGTTAAGGCATCGTGACTGGATTTCGGGGTTGTTCCGGAAAGTCACGACGGATTGCGGCCTTCGTGGGCGTGCGACCGATTTGGCTAGACGGCGTCCGCACGCCGAATGCGGTGGAAAACCACAACACTGTTGTCAGGAAGTGGGATGCGAACCATCCACCTCCGTAAATTTGCAGGTTTGAATCACAACACTGGGTTTGAATTCCGCTCCCTGACAAATCAGTCTCCAAACAAAATTAACGGGATCAGACCAAGGGTGTGCAAAGCAACCCTCCGTTCCCACTAAATTACGACGTTGAAATTTTTTATTCCCGATACGCAAAATGGCGGCTCAAGGCGAGCAGGGCAGGGAGGAATAGGTTTTAATGTAGAATCATGGCCCGGGACGGTTCTTTTTATTACAACCCACCACTAATTGTAGTCAGTGGGAGCGGCCTGTGCAGGACTTTACCGGCAACCAAAAATGGAGTCGCAAAATGGCGGCGCAGCTCCACCTTGGCGCGTCAGAACACGGGTTGCTATTAATAGCGCAACGAACGGCACAACACGAGGCGGGGCTCCAACCACCGGTTCAAGCCACGTGGTCATGGCATGCGCCATGGCAGTCGAGGCAGGATGCCAACACGTACATTGACAGCTTCATGCACGATTGTCGGATGCCTTGGAGCAGTGGAGGTGTGGTGATAACTATATAGAAGATTGCAGATTGAATGGACGAGGCCAACGGCACGCAGACGAGGTTCAGGAGGATTATGTGCACAGGGAGTCACAACAATTGGCCGATGCACAGGAACCAATTCGGGGCTGGAGGAGGACTTAGCCAACACAGGCGTGGAACTACGTGGAGAATGGATTAAGTAGAGCGGATTACCATGAATGGTTGGAAAAGTCGAGACAGTTCAAGGACTACAGGAAGAAATGAGGAAAGTAGAGGGGAGTACCATATTTGGAACATGAGAAGAGCGAATTGAACAAAAGAATAGAGGAGGAGCAAATTACTAATTCTCGGGATAGGAAGAACTTGTAGGAAGAATGGAAAATAAAGCTAGAAAGGAAAAATGGGAACACGATTTGGAATTGAAACAACTGAAGAAGAGGTAAGGTCAGGCAATCAGATAAGAGAAAGCCTAGAACAGAAATAAAAAGGAGAGATATCTGGAGAAAGGAAGGAAGAATTTTTGGGAAGTCAAGACAGTTCGAGGAACTACAGGGAGAAATGAGGAAAGTAGAGTGGAGTACCATAAGTTGGAACAGGAGAAGAGCGAACTGAACGAAAGAATAGAGGAAGAGCAAATTAGTAATTCCCGGGATAGAGAGAACTTGGAAGAAGAATGGAAAACAGAGCTGAAAAGGCAAAACGAGAACACGATTTGAATTGAAACAACTGAAGAAAAAGGTAAGATCAGACATCAGGTAAGAGAAAGCTTAGAACAGAAGTAAGAAGAGGAGAGATCTAAAAAAACTAAAGGAATACGGGAAGAAAATGGACGAAATGAGGGGGAAGAATGCAAAAGAGGTGAGGAGATGAGAGAGGAATTATGGAAAAAGCTTCTGAGTTACGGAAACACCAAAACAAAGAGACGGAATTACAAAACGAGCTGAGGATGTTGAGTGAGGAAAGAAAGAACGGAGAATGAACGTTAAGGAACCACACTGTGCAGATTGAACAGTTAGAAGCAGAGCAAGATTAAAGGAGAAAGCAAGGTTGGAGTACGAGGAGATGTGAAAGAGCAACGAATGAAACAGGAAAAGGAAATCAACCAATTGAAGAAAAACGAGGCTGGAGAATGAAGAGCATGAGAGACGGTGGATAGAAAAAAAAGAAATTAATTTGAAATTGACCAATAAAGGAGAGAGCAAGGTTGGAATACAGGAGATGGAAAACTCCGGAAGATAACGAACAACTAAAAATGCTCAGAGAGGAAGAACGACTCAAATGGGAAGGAAAATGGAGCCAGGAAGTAGAACAGCACATATATGGGATGTGTGACATCGCCACAGGGAGGAACGTTAGTGGTGCGGGACTTGATTGACATCACTCGACGGATGAAACAACAATTAGAGCAAACCCTGATAAAGGAGACACAAATAAAAATGAAACAAATGCGCAAAACATGGGAGGCTGCATGGAGTTTATGGGGCGATTTGTGGAAACATGAATGCCAGGGTGGATGCGATGGACGCAGACAGGCAGGCTGGAGAGAGGGGAGGCGGATGATGGATTACAAATGGCGGCACACGTGGCAGGACAAATGAGTCATGGGGAGTAACGGCTGTCCGGCCCTCGATGGAGCGGGTAAGGTCGGGATGACGAGAGACGCCGTCATAATTAATGGGGAGACGGAAGCGTGTAGGTGAGACACAAGGAGACGACGGAGATAATAAAGGAATAAAGAAAGAAACTAATAAATACGAGGAGACGACGCAGGAATTAAAATAAATAACAGAGAAAGAACAACAAAGACAACGGAAATAAAACAGAGACACGGGAGATAGAGGGTGAATTAACGAAACTAAAGACGAGCACACACGGGTAGAGCTAAGGAGGGACAATGTGGTGAGCTCGGGAATGTTTGGTGGCCCGGTACAAGCAGCAGGATAGCCTCCTCCAGGAACGAGGGAGGGAATATGTCCCCTTGAAGCGGGTCACGACCAGGTGGGTCCGGTCGAGTTTTGTGAGCTTGGGGGGGGGGGGGGAGTGCTGTGAACGGGTCACGCGGACTGGGGGGTATAGAACCGGGACCCTTTGTGGGGGCGCGATTCCCAGCGCGAGTGTCCGGTGTGTGTGGTTAAAGGTACGAGTGTGTCGAATGTGTGCTGAAAGCGGTGCATAGCGTGGTGTCATGGCGAGGTGTGTAGCGTCATGGCACACGGAGTGCGTGCGTTGAATGGCGACGAAGACGGCGCCAGACGAGGACAAGGGCCATGTAGCGGCCGTAGCCGTTTCGAGAACCGTGCGGATTCGCACAGCAGCGCACGCGAGGTCCGTGCTGTGCTTCGCACGAGGCCGCCACGGCGCGCCTACGCGAGTGAAATCCGGTCCAGAAACGCCCGCGTGGATACAAGCCGACCCGCGGACGGACAGAGTTAGGCCGGAGTAGTGAATTTAGATCGGACGGGTTCTCCAGGCGAGCGTGTGTGTAAAGCTCCGTGTGGCCTGCGCGGCGCGTTCTGTTCGCAGAGCGCGCGAAGCAGTTTCCCCGATGCGCTGCGCGTACCCGGCTTGCGCGAGAAATCGCGCGGTTTCGGGGTGCGAGTGACGTCTCGGGATTCCGCGGCATGGGTTACGGGTGAGCAGAGCACATGTGCTCGCGTGGGGAACCCCTCGAAACGCGAGGCTTGCTTGGGATGCGCAGGGTGACGTCATGGCTGCACGCATGGTTGGGATCCGGCAGAAGGCAATCCTGCCGGATGTTACCGTCCAAGAGAAGGGACGAGGTGCGCGAAGCGCGAGCAGCTGCCGTGACGTCACGGGAAAAGAGCGCGGCGTGAATTGCAGCGCTGGTGCGCATGACAAAAAAAAGAAAAAGAAGAGAAAGCAAGCCTCGCCACTTCGAGTATACAGGATTCCTGGGCAGGGGGTAGGAGACCCCCTGCTCAGGGCAAAGGAAGCACTAGCTAGCGGGAAGGGTTAGAGTTAGTTAGACGCGTTCTTGGGGACGTGAGTGGTTCCTCATGAATCAGTGGAATGGATTATTTACAGGGATTTTAGTTTAGATTTGGAAATGAAAAATGGATTTTGGGAGACATGGACAGACTTGAATGTGTAGAGGGGACGTAGCTTAGCTACGTAGAGTAAAAGGATGTGCTATAGTTTAAGGGATGACGAGGAAGCACGAGATAGTTTGGGGATTTAGTTAGCAGAATGGCAGTGTTCAGTGATGTGAGGCATGATATGTGTTGAAAGTGAAAAATGTATTGATGGTGAGTGAGGGCCAGCGGCCTGTGGAATGGGGTGAATGTGGTTATGCATGGTGCGATGAGTGATTGGGGGGAGGAATGATTCCCCAAGGGACCCGGGGTCGAGTAAGTTAGCTAGTGGGTAGCCAAATTGACAAATGGAAGTCGTTTTGCTGTTGGTGAGAGTGTAGGCCCAACCCGTTTGGAGGGTGCAGGATCCTGTTGACGGCTGGGAGCGTGGCTGCTAATGGTGAGTGTCGCTTAGTGGCACCCGGGCACGCGACTAGTCGGCCGCGGTAGACCAAGGGCCCAAGAGGGTCGGATAGCATAGTGGGCACGGGTGGGCCGCATGATGCAGGACCCGGAGCGCCAATGGCCGCGTGGGCAGTGGTCGGGCACGGGCACCTGGGGAAAGGGGCCGTGGTGCCAGCCTGCCACGTGAGCGTCAGGGGGAGTAGCCGGGGGGCACTCCCCAGATCTTAGGGAGCTGGTATGCTCGGAGACAGCCTCAGGGCCCGGGGGTGCCATGTTGGAGATTCAGCAGGCGGACGTTCCTGCCAGTGAGCCCGCTGCCAGCCACGAAACCGTGCAGAGGGCATGAGGAAAATTTGAGGGCAAGGCCCAATTTGTGAGGGACACCACACAGGTGACGGATTGGTTGGTAGAACCAATGGTTTAAGCGACAGGCGCTTTTGAAAGCCCGGGTAGGTTAAGGTTAATAAATGTTAGGGTAGTAGGAAAATGTACCCCTCCGCATCATCCATCCTCGCTCTCGGTAAGCCGCTGGACCCACCTTGGGTAAGATTCGCTGAAATCTGAGGAGGCATTCTGAGGCTTTATTGGGCTCGGGGCAGGAACGCTAGTTTCCTTATTCCCCTCCGGAAGGGAACGTAGGGGTTGGGAGTAGGCTAGGTGACATGGTAGGTTACCGGACAAAGACGATAAGGGGGGTTAGGGAGATGAAATTATAAAGGGAAAATAAATAAGATGGGGCTAATTTGTTTTGTTGTGCAAACTAAGGGAGTGGGTATGGACAGGACAGCAAAGGCGATAGGTTGGGGGGAGACAGTAGGGTAGGTTCGAGCCTGCTCAAGCGGCCGGCACCACGCCACTCCTCACAAACTCCAGAACGAGACAGAGAGGCCGGCCAGCTTCATATGCCGGCCTGTTTGAGCCAAGCGGCTGTTCCGGCCTTGCCTCGCCATGCCTTGTCTGCCTGCCTCTGCCTTGACCCATGCCTGCTACCCTTGTTTGCGTTTGCCATGTGGTTCTTCATCACCATGTGCGCCAGGGATGTCACGCAAGTTGCAAAGATGCCCTGCGGCAGCCGCACACGGGGACTGCATTGGTGGCAGCCGTGCACCATTTTGTGTTTGCTTGCGTCATCCATCTTAGTCACGTCAAGGGGAAGCCGGGACTGCATTGGGCAGCCGGCTACCTTCTTGTCCTTTTCAGGGGGGAGCCTGGGGAACTGCATTGGGCGCCGGCTTACCTTCTTGTCCTTTCAAGGGGGGAGCTGGGACTGCATTGGCAGCCGGTACCTTCTTGTCCCTGCATAGGGAGCCAGAGACTGCATTTGGGCAGCTGGCTACCTCTTCAAATGGCTGTGGGATGGGCATGCGGGTTGGGGTGAGTTGCCTCCAGCGCTGAAGCGAAAAAGAAGTCCAGTGACAGCGACGGGCCCTTTGAACAGGCCCGAAGCATCCGCACTTACGCTGCGGAGCGCTCCCCTACATATACTGATTACCTTTGCCATGCCCTTTTTCCCCACAGAGTCCATCGGTCCTGGGCTGGTTTAGTGTAAATTTATAAGGTTAGGTGTAAATAAGTTTTGCTCCCCCTGCATGTTTGTCGTAGCGCCGGCTTTAGGTAAGTGTCTGTATGAGTGAGTTTGTTTAGTTACGTTACACATCCCATAAGGTTATTTACTTTTGGGACACGGATACAAATGTGCACTCGGGATCGAAGGTAATCGTTAGGGGAGACTTACACATGAAGGCCCACGAAAATTTGACGATCGGGACGAGTCTGTAAAAGGGGAGGGGGTAGTGTTACGGTTGGTGGAAATTACAGAACACCATTCAGGTTCCCCAGAGATCAGTTATTTCGATAAGTAAGTGTTTCAGGAAGGAATCCCACCGATGTGTAAAGGAATTATTCGTGTGCCGGGCTGTGAATCTTTGATTAGCCGTTATTCTTTGCTATCTTTTATTTTAAACAAACTCTACAACCTACACCACAACACACGCCCTCCTCAGCAAACAGCGGCAAAAGCCGTCATACGAACTGGCGGCGCGACAGGAAGAACCACATTCCAGCTTCCGTGTGCAATCAGCCGTCAAACGGCTGATTTGCATAAGTGGATCAAAACGGGCTCTGCCGTGGAAAAAGCCAGCCAATCGTGAAGCAAGAACCTAAAGCGCGGCTTCTCCCCTCGGGCTATAAAAAGGCGATGGGACGCCGACAGAGCAGTTGGTGGTGAAGCTGGCGAGCGGAGGTGGTTGTTCGTCTTGTCCAGGGTCGTTCACGGTGGAGCTTGGAGTGTCGGAGCTAGCGCAGCATGGAGCGTGGGGGTCCGGGCAGACAGCCCTGAAAGGTCGGGCGCGCGCGAGGAGTGAAGGGTCAGAGGAGCATCAACTCTGAAAGAGCAAGGGACCCGTTCGCTCTCTGAGCGTCGCCGGCCAGGCTCGCCACAAAGGGGCCGCGACGAAGCCGGCCACCGAGGCCGACCAAGCAGCCGTACAAGCTGCGTCAAGCCGCCCGAGCGACTGGCGCGTTCGCGATGCCACCGGACCGAAGGAGACACCAGGGGTCGCCGATCAAAGACCATCGAGTCGCCACCAGGGCGGCGAGGTAACCTGCCCGGCCTGTCGGAGCCTTTCGGTCATCCTGGCTCTGAGGAATATTAAAGGCTTACGAGCCCGTGTCTTTTCTTTCTTGGTTTTTGTATGAAAGTCTGTGGCGCCTTGTCTCTAAGTAGAGTTGTGAGTAAGTACGTGCTTGTACATTCGAATAGAACTCGGCTGTAGGTTTTTGCTCGTGTCTTGTCCCCATCCCCCCATTGACTGCTTATGCCGAGTGTGAAAATAAATGCCCCCATTGTTGAACGTGAACCTGCTCGTTGCGTCCCTTTCCCTACATTGACTGCCATGGTGCGTTCGAGGGAATTAACTGGCTATTAGGCGATAAAAGTGATCATTTGGTCCGACGGGATTGGCGATTTATAACCGCTCGCTTCGCATACGGAAGAGCTGCTTAAGCGCTCTTTTGTGCAGGTCCTCGAGGTAAAACTCCCGGTATTTCTGTCCGCCGAATAATTAGGTACATCGATAATTCGGCGATCGACCCTGTAGCCGTGGACAGAATAATTGGCTAGTTTATATGCATTATGGCATCCGTGACTGGATATCGGGGTTGGTCCGGAAAGTCACGACTGGATTGCGGCCTTCGGTGGGCGTGCGACCGCGATTTGGCTAGAACGGTCGTCCGCACGCGAACGCGGCGGAAAACCACAACAATATATATATATATATAAACAGATGTTTGGTACTACAGACTTTAATATGGATACAAACAACACGACATAATAGTGACCAAAGCTTGTCGTGCTACACTCTTCAGGGTAAAAATCGCAGCAAGTGAAGGAGGAAGTGAAGGCGCGTGCTTTATACGCAGATCTCAATGATGTAGATGCTGATTGGTTCAACCGTAATGACATCACTGTTAATCCGAGCGCCCATTGGTCGCTCATCATCTTCACCTCGAGCTCCATTGGCTAGAGCAGAGTTGTCGATGATTGACGTTGCAACCACATCCTGGACAGAGGGGGATGGGTTTCCCCAAAGGTCCATTCACCATTTGTGCGATCAGCACAACATGAACTTGCCAAGTGGTTGGGAGAGGTATGCAACAGTATTGGATTCACTTTCTCATTTTGTGGTTAAGGATTCCTTCACATTTGCAGAATCAATTAGAGCGGAAAACACCGACAAGTGAGGACAACATCATGGCATCCTTTGATATTAAAAGCTTGTTCACAAATGTACCATTGAGGAGACGATTGAGATATGCACACATTTGCTGTATCACACCGATCTGGAACAACCGATGATCTCGTAACACGTCTTCGTGGAATTAATTAACACGCAACAAGGGAGGTGGAATTCAGTTTTACAACATGATGCATGTTCAAACGGACGGTGTGGCATGGGTTCTCCATTAGGCCCAGCTCTTGCATATCTTTGAAGGCTATCATGAAATGCAGAAACTGACTGGTCGGCAAGGGGTCGATTCCCCATCGTATACTATCGGTATGTTGATGACATTTTTGCTTTGTTTGAGTCTCGGACGGCATGTGACAATTTCCAGGCATGGCTCAACACTCTCCATCCAGCGCTGAAGTTTACCACGGAGCTGGAATCGTCAAACACGTTACCGTTTTTGGACATGTTGGTTGATAGATCCAACCTTGGTTTCACAACATCCGTCTACCAGAAGCCGACTTTCACAGGGCAGTATACTCGCTGGGACTCCTACAGCTCCACGAGAAACAAAATTGCCTTGATCAATATCCTGGTTAACAGAGCACAGAGGATTGTTCACCTTGTAATCTTCCTGCTGAAATTGCAAAATCATGAATATACTCGGTGAGAATAGTTATCCTGAGCATATAGTTAAGAGATACATACACAAGTTTCTGAACACGACAAAAGATCGGAAGATTGGTCCGGACAAATGTCCAGTCCATATCGGATGCCCTTGAAAGGACGATCATCACGAATGGTTGAGTACAAATCAAACATATTGTGTCCAACACGTTTCTGGCTGTGCAACCCGAGTAATCTTTACCTCTCGCCGTTTGCTGACGCCATGTGCTATCCACCTCACAAACCAGCAATGTTATTTATGAGTTTAAGTGCCGATGTGAAGCTCTGTACGTGGGCCGCACAACACTAAGATTGGCTGATCGGATCAAACAACACGTCCCTTGGCGATTCGAAGAAAGATTGTGAGGGTTAGAAACAACCAGTGCGAGCATGTAGAAATATCAGCAACCACGGCCACTGTACTGCTTCATCTGCATTGCACAGCACCTGGTTTCAACCCTATCTGTGCAGACCAGTACAATGCAGATATGTTCAGGATATTGAGCCGAGGTCGGAGCTCGTTTCATTTACGTATGTTGGAAGAAACCTTCATCCTGACACCATCCAATATTATGTCATCAAAAGGAATTTGTATGATCTCTGTGTCTCTTTCAGCATGGAAAGATCAGGAAGTACGGTAACAAATGGTGAATGGACCTAGGGGAAACCCATCCCCTCTCTCCAGGATGTGGTTGCAAACGTCAATCATCGACAAACTCTGCTCCAGCAATAGGAGCTCGAGGTGAAGATGATGAGCCGACCTCTGGGGTTCGGATTAACCGTGACGTCATTACGGTTGAACCAATCAGCGTCTACTTATTGAGACCTGCGTATAAAGCACACACCTTCACTTTCTCCTTCACTTGCTGCGATTTTTACTCTGAAGAGTGCAGCACGAAAATCTTCGGTCACTATTATGCTTGTGTTTGTTTGTATCATATATATTATATTATATTTATATATATATATATATATATATATATATATCTATAACAAAGAAATGGAAACATGAACTACGAGAAGGGACGCAACTTCCGAATCCATGTTAAACCAAAGCAAAAGGTGGTGAGGAGATTGACTTGCAAGGACAAAAAAAGTAAACAAAGCAACTTCATCAAAAAATATTCCTTCATCATTGTGATTCACAGAAAATATGAAATAACGAGACAAGAAAGAATAGGAAGTGTGGGAGTTGCAATCAAATTATCATGATGGGAGATGGACCAAGCATGTTTAACTGCTGTTTACATAAACACAAACAAACCTGACTGAGTCGACACCTTTACACCTGTTATTCTGGTTCTCTGAAAT
>CM068965.1:83897327-83915892 GCA_035128595.1 Eptatretus atami | reverse complement strand
AAAAAAGAGAGAGATAATGGATGAATTCAAATCAATCAAATGTTCAATCAACAAAATAATCTCAAACAAATAATAATTCAACAAGCATTTAAAGAAAAATAGACAAAGAGCAGATGCTTATCACTATGCCTTACTTAACAATTAAACACTAGAAAGGGTACCCAGCAGATCATTCGGGTGGGGAAAGAAATCCGGTCTCGGCTTACCAAAGCAGAAGTTGTCATGCTTCGATTAAAATAACCCAAAAATGTGTGAGCGTTCCTTGGTCCAGCCTGCCTCGCCGTACACACCACCTGCAAACAGGCTCGAACACCAATCGACGTCACGTCATCGCCCCCAGGAAACAGGAACACAAGAATCAGGTACGCCAAGAGCAGGTCTCGAGCAGAACCAGCATTAATGGTCCAACTGTCACCAACTGTCACCAACCATCAGGAGCTGTCACCAACTATCAGGAGCTGTCAAGATCTGTCACAAATGGTCAGGAGCTGTAAGAAGCTGTAACCAACCTCCAGGAGCTGTAACCAACCGTCAGGGTGGGTCTATCAGGAGCTGTCACCAACAATCAGGAAGACTGTCCTCCCATACTTTTTATCGGCGACCAGTGTGGGCAGAGCCTCAAACAAACTTTAGCCAAATCCAGCTTGCCCATTGGCGCATCGCTGCACATGACCTCCAACCATCAATTCTCGCGATCATCATCTCCTCACCATCAAACGAGATGCGACTCCCAATTATCACAGGCCTGGCTTACGACGCCATGTTCGGAGCGCTGGACGAATGCTAGAAAGCAGCCATTTGCCGGAACAACCAAGTGAAAATGTGAAGCGCTCACAAAACGTCAACAGGCAACCATCACCTCCCCGTTCAGCCCTGACACGAACAAGAGCCAGTCAGCGTCCATAGAGTTGCCGAACGGCGCGTCGAACGTCGATGGAAAAGGTGGTCTTGAGGAAATGATCCGAGACCACGGCCATGTTTGGCTGTCAGAATAAACTATTCAGGAAAAGCCCGTGGTGTGGTTAATGACTCAAATGTTCTGTAAGTCCAAAGTGAAAATGATAATCAAAATATAATGTGTAAATATATCGTCTATTTCCAAGCCAATGTGTCTTGATGGAAAGGGAATAGAATAAGTGTCCGTTGGGAACGGCTATCTATCCGCGTGCACGAATGATGAATATCGCTTATGCAGAAATTAGAACTAATATATGATCATATGTCATGAATGTGTCATAAAGAGGAAAAGGTTATCCCAGAAGAAAGAAAGGGAATCTGTTCTCTACCCTTCTCCAATGCATCAAAGAGTTAGAATCCCACCAGACAAGGGGATGGGTCTATTCTGAACATGGAAGTAACTGTCTGAGGACCTGGATGGTGTGGACATTACTCGGATCCGATTCTGAAATCCTGAGCAATATAATATTTGCAAGCCAGGTATTTCTAATCATGAAATGTTTTCTTTTGTCGTACAGGTTAGCTCTGCATCGCCTGGCTGCGCGTCTCACCTCTCCGATCTCTTGTACCCCCAACCGGTTTCTGACGAGACCCAGAAAAAGGCTCTCTCTCTGAGTCTTGCTGCAGGAATTGTTTGTCCTTACACGGCGTTTGTCGGTACAAGTACAGATAATGATGGGAAAGTCACTTCGGACATGCCATTGATTCGAGTTCCACGACAAATGATGGGACATCAAGGTGAGGAGTTGCTAACATACTTAGAACGTTGTAATAATTTTGCTTTTTAAAAAACTTAGCCAAACTGACATATCCAGCTTTATTATAAGGTAACATTGTGTCCAATTTTTATTTCAGTGTAAATTGTTGAGCAAGATATGAACATTTTATGCCTGGTGGCGGTTAATGGTTAGGGTTGTGGGCTTGGGATCTGAGGATCCTGAGTTCCAATCCCACTTAGCTGTTGAATAAATACCAGGTGGGGTTGACTCTGCCTGTCATCCTTCCGAGGTCGGCAAAATGAGTGCCAGCTTGCTGGTATCTTGTGTCGGAGTGGCGACCCATTCAGGATTGTGCCCAATAGCCAAGGGGACTGCTTAGTCATCACCAACGCTCTGCACAGAGTATGATCCCAATGGATGGATGGATATAAACATTCGTTTGTTAATAAGCTTTAAAATTGCAGAGGATGTTCTTTCAGTGTAATATTTCCCCTCTTATTCCAACAAATGACAAACGACCGTACCATCACGTTTACTTTGTTTAACACAACAGTGAGGACACCTGTCAAATTTCGGTTGATGAAACCGAAAATTCGAACTGTCCACCAGTACAGACCGACACTAGCCATGACAAGGCTTAATATTCCTTAACTGGAAACATTTGTTTGCTGGACAAGTGTGCCCCTCCCATCCTGTAATTGGTGAGCCACATGAGGTTTTCCTGTAATTTAGGGAGAATGTTTAGCTATTATTAAGCTTTAAAATGTAATTTTAAACTGGAGAGTAAGTTCCAATGTGTACTTCGCATGGGAATGGGCTTCGAACCAGTGCATCGAGGGAGAAAGGGTATGGGTGGGGGGGGGGGGGGAGCAGGATGTAAGTGTTACCATATTGTAGATGTAATAAATATATTTTATCTTCACCACATTTTCATAAAAGACTGATGTTGGCTTAGCAGATAGGGCAGCTGGCTTAGGATCCTAGGGTCCTGAATTTGAGCCCTGTTGGCTGCTGAATTTCACAGCAGGTGAGGTTGACTCAGACTGTCAACCTTCTGAGGTTGGTGAAATGAGTACCAGAGGGGTACAGTTTACTGGTAGAGGGCACAGCATCAGCCGCACAACTGTGCTTCCAAGAAATGATGGTTACCCGGCAGCTAAGCTGCCATAAGCAAGAACAGAACAGAACCCATTTTCATTCAAATTGATGTCTTTAAAAAAAAAATCGTTTTGTGTATGAGCTCGGAGGATTTATATACGAGCTAACAACTTGGTGGATTTTTACCTCCACCACCGAAGTGAAGGAGGTCATGTTTTCAACCCTTTCTGTCTGTTTGTCTGTCTGTTTGTCTGTCTGTTTGTTTGTGTCCAGGATATCTCAAAAAGTTATGGATGGATCCTGATGAAATTTTGTGGACCTAATATCCTTAACTGATTCGAGTTGGGTGTGTGACAAGGACAAACTGATTCGATTTTGGTGAAGATCTGGATCCGGATCCGACGACTAGAATTTTTAAAGTAATTCTTCACCATTGAGAATCGGGCTAAAAATGATATATTGTTGTGGGGCCGGGTATCGGTGGCGAGCATGACCGCTAGAGGGAGCAGTAGAGTCGGCTCCACCAAACACACCGGAATTTAGGTCGTGACCCTCGGATAAGTCCGGAAGGCACGGGTTCCTTTACAGGACCATGAATCGCCAATAATTCGACGCGTGGGGTAGGGTTAATTGCCAACTTCAATATACCGAAGTACCCACGCGGCAAAGCTACCGGGAATTCACACCCTCGACAGACCTCGAGCGGAATGAGCGGTTACCGTGCTCGAACCGTGTGTAACCTAGCGGACGGTTACCGAGGCCCGTCGGTCCAAATGAACAATTTACTGCTTCGCTATTTCTCAACACGCACCGTGCTAAGCCAATAAAATAAATGACAGGGAATGAGCTGGGGCATTCAACAAGAGGGATTTATGTACAATAATCGGGGGAGAGGGAGCACGTAAGGGCAGAGTTATCCGAATATAAAATAAATGGAATTCATACACAAGCACTTATACAGGTGCTACTTAAAGGACTGGCCCGCACCAGACACACACCCCAAAATGAAATGGACCCCGTCGGGTCTTTATTGATACCCCCAGCTCGGAGGGAGGTAAGAAGCTAGCTTGGACCTTCCCGCTCGTGCGGCCCTTGACGATTCGGCTCGGCGGACTCAAACCCGCAACTCGATGCCGCTGCAAGCACCGGGTACGGAGGCAGCGTCGGGCTCCGGCACGCTCCTCCGGTAAGCAACGAGACAGCGAGCGTCGGCAGACAAGACAGGCAAGCGATTCTCAGAGGGAAAGACTCGCAGGCAGGCGATCCTCCGCGGTACAGGCTCAAGAGAAAAAGAAAAGACCTCTTCACGCAGACCCGCGCTTCTCTTAAAACCCCCCCCCCCCCCCCCACACGGGTGGGGGGGGAAACCTGCCCCGACGCAACTCGCCTCCGGATTGGCCGGTTCGTCTCAGGCGATCTGCTCGCCGTTCGTGATTCGTCCGGGGGCGTGGCGAGCATCCTCGTGGCCCATCCCCCCTGAGAGGCATTCCTCCTTCTCCGGGCGACGTGCCTCCACATTGGCTGGAACGCGGCGTACGTCGCTCACGCTTTGCCCATTGCTGAAGGCAACACGTCTTGCTCGACCCTGGAGCGGAGCCAATGCGTCGGTTGCCAATGGAACTCCGCCCACAGCGCTCGGCACATTGGTCGAGCAAGACGTGTTGCCTTCAGCCAATGGGCAAAGCGTGAGCGACGTACGCCGCGTTCCAGCCAATGTGGAGGCACGTCGCCCGGAGAAGGAGGAATGCCTCTCAGGGGGGATGGGCCACGAGGATGCTCGCCACGCCCCCCGGACGAATCACGAACGGCGAGCAGATCGCCTGAGACGAACCGGCCAATCCCAATCCGAGGCGAGTTGCGTCTGGGGCGAGGTCCCCCCCCCCCACCCCGTGTGGGGGGGGGGGGGGGGGTTAAAGAGAAGCGCGGGTCTGCGTGAAGAGGTCTTTTTCTTTTTCTCTTGAGCCTGTACCGGCGGAGGATCGCCTGCCTGCGAGTCTTTCCCTCTGAGAATCGCTTGCCTGTCTTGTCTGCCGACGCTCGCTGTCTCGTTGCTTACCGGAGGAGCGTGCCGGAGCCCGACGCTGCCTCCGTACCCGGTGCTTGCAGCGGCATCGAGTTGCGGGTTTGAGTCCCGCGAGCCGAATCGTCAAGGGCCGCGAGGCGGGAAGGTCCAAGCTAGCTTCTTACCTTCCCTCCGAGCTGGGGGTATCAATAAAGACCCGACGGGGTCCATTTCATTTTGGGGGTGTGTGTCTGGTGCGGGCCAGTCCTTAAGTAGCACCTGTATAAGTGCTTGTGTATGAATTCCATTTATTTTATATTCGGATAACTCTGCCCTTACGTGCTCCTCCGTCCCCCGATTATTGTACATAAATTCCCCTCTTGTTGAATGCCCAGCTCATTCCCTGTCATTTATTTTATTGGCTTAGCACGGTGCGTGTTGAGAAATAGCGAAGCAGTAAATTGTTCATTTGGACCGACGGGCCTCGGTAACCGTCCGCTCAGGTTACAACGGTTCGAGCACGGTAACCGCTCATTCCGCTCGAGGTCTGTCGAGGGTGTGAATTCCCCGGTAGCTTTGCCGCGTGGGTACTTCGGTATATTGAAGTTGGCAATTAACCCTACCCCACGCGGTCGAATTATTGGCGATTCATGGTCCTGTAAAGGAACCCGTGCCTTCCGGACTTATCCGAGGGTCACGACCTAAATTCCGGTGTGTTTGGTGGAGCCGACTCTACTGCTCCCTCTAGCGGTCATGCTCGCCACCGATACCCGGCCCCACAACAATATATCATTTTTAGCCCGATTTTTCAATGGTGAAGAATTACTTTAAAAATTCTAGTCGTCGGATCCGGATCCAGATCTTCACCAAAATCGAATCAGTTTGTCCTTGTCACACACCCAACTCGAATCATTAAGGAATATTAGGTCACAAAATTTCATCAGGATCCATCCATAACTTTTTGGAGATATCCTGGACACAAACAAACAGACAGACAAACAGACGACAAACAGACAGAAAGGGTTGAAAACATGACCTCCTTCACCTTCGGTGGTGGAGGTAAAAATCCACCAAGTTGTTAGCTCGTATATAAATCCTCCGAGCTCATACACAAACGATTTTTTTTTTAAAGACATCAATTTGAATGAAAATGGGTTCTGTTCTGTTCTTGCTTATGGCAGCTTAGCTGCCGGGTAACCATCATTTCTTGGAAGCACAGTTGTGCGGCTGATGCTGTGCCCCTCTACCAGTAACTGTACCCCTCTGGTACTCATTTCACCAACCTCAGAAGGTTGACAGTCTGAGTCAACCTCACCTGCTGTGAAATTCAGCAGCCAACAGGGCTCAAATTCAGGACCCTAGGATCCTAAGCCAGCTGCCCTATCTGCTAAGCCAACATCAGTCTTTTATGAAAATGGGTGAAGATAAAATATATTTATTACATTACAAATATGGTAACACTTACATCCTGCTCCCCCCCCCCCCCCCACCCATACCCTTTCTCCCTCGATGCACTGGTTCGAAGCCCATTCCCATGCGAAGTACACATTGGAACTTACTCTCCAGTTTAAAATTACATTTTAAAGCTTAATAATAGCTAAACTCCCCTAAATTACAGGAAAACCTCAATGTGGCTCACCAATTACAGGATGGGGGAGGGGCACACTTGTCCAGCAAACAAATGTTTCCAGTTAAGGAATATTAAGCCTTGTCATGGCTAGTGTCGGTCTGTACTGGTGGACAGTTCGAATTTTCGGTTTCATCAACCGAAATTTGACAGGTGTCCTCACTGTTGTGTTAAACAAAGTAAACGTGATGGTACGGTCGTTTGTCATTTGTTGGAATAAGAGGGGAAATATTACACTGAAAGAACATCCTCTGCAATTTTAAAGCTTATTAACAAACGAATGTTTATATCCATCCATCCATTGGGATCATACTCTGTGCAGAGCGTTGGTGAGACTAAGCAGTCCCCTTGGCTATTGGGCACAATCCTGAATGGGTCGCCACTCCGACACAAGATACCAGCAAGCTGGCACTCATTTTGCCGACCTCGGAAGGTATGACAGGCAGAGTCAACCCACCTGGTATTTATTCAACAGCTAAGTGGGATTGGAACTCAGGATCCTCAGATCCCAAGCCCACAACCCTAACCATTAAGCGCCACCAGGCATAAATGTTCATATCTTGCTCAACATTTTACACTGAAATAAAAATTGGACACAATGTTACCTTTATAATAAAGCTGGATATGTCATTTGGCTAAGTTTTTTAAAAAGCAAAATATTACAACAGTTCTAAGTATGTTAGCAACTCCTCACCTTGATGTCCCATCATTTGTCGTGGAACTCGAATCAATGGCATGTCCGAAGTGACTTTCCCATCATTATCTGTACTTGTACGACAAACGCCGTGTAAGGACAAACAATTCCTGCAGCAAGACTCAGAGAGAGAGCCTTTTTCTGGGTCTCGTCAGAAACCGGTTGGGGTACAAGAGATCGGAGAGGTGAGAGCGCGCAGCCAGGCGATGCAGAGCTAACCTGTACGACAAAAGAAAACATTTCATGATTAGAAATACCTGGCTTGCAAATATTATATTGCTCAGGATTTCAGAATCGGATCCGAGTAATGTCCACACCATCCAGTCCTCAGACAGTTACTTCCATGTTCAGAATAGACCCATCCCCTTGTCTGGTGGGATTCTAACTCTTTGAGCATTGGAGAAGGGTAGAGAACAGATTCCCTTTCTTTCTTCTGGGATAACCTTTCCTCTTTATGACACATTCATGACATATGATCATATATTAGTTCTAATTTCTGCATAAGCGATATTCATCATTCGTGCACGATAGATAGCCGTTAGCCCAACGGACACTTATTCTATTCCCTTTCCATCAAAGCACATTGGCTTGGAAATAGACGATATATTTACACATTATATTTTGATTATCATTTTCACTTTGGACTTACAGAACATTTGAGTCATTAACCACACACGGGCTTTTCCTGAATAGTTTATTCTGACAGCCAAACATGGCCGTGGTCTCGGATCATTTCCTCAAGACCACCTTTTTCCATCGACGTTCGACGCGCCGTTCGGCAACTCTATGGACGCTGACTGGCTCTTGTTCGTGTCAGGGCTGAACGGGGAGGTGATGGTTGCCTGTTGACGTTTTGTGAGCGCTTCACATTTTCACTTGGTTGTTCCGGCAAATGGCTGCTTTCTAGCATTCGTCCAGCGCTCCGAACATGGCGTCGTAAGCCAGCCCTGTGATAATTGGGAGTCGCATCTCGTTTGATGGTGAGGAGATGATGATCGCGAGAATTGATGGTTGGAGGTCATGTGCAGCGATGCGCCAATGGGCAAGCTGGATTTGGCTAAAGTTTGTTTGAGGCTCTGCCCACACTGGTCGCCGATAAAAAGTATGGGAGGACAGTCTTCCTGATTGTTGGTGACAGCTCCTGATAGACCACCCTGACGGTTGGTTACAGCTCCTGGAGGTTGGTTACAGCTTCTTACAGCTCCTGACCATTTGTGACAGATCTTGACAGCTCCTGATAGTTGGTGACAGCTCCTGATGGTTGGTGACAGTTGGTGACAGTTGGACCATTAATGCTGGTTCTGCTCGAGACCTGCTCTTGGCGTACCTGATTCTTGGTGTTCCTGTTTCCTGGGGGCGATGACGTGACGTCGATTGGTGTTCGAGCTGTTTGCAGGTGGGTGTACGGCGAGGCAGGCTGGACCAAGGAACGCTCACACATTTTTGGGTTATTTTAATCGAAGCATGACAACTTCTGCTTTGGTAAGCCGAGACCGGATTTCTTTCCCCCACCCGAATGATCTGCTGGGTACCCTTGTCTAGTGTTTAATTGTTAAGTAAGGCATAGTGATAAGCATCTGCTCTTTGTCTATTTTTCTTTAAATGCTTGTTGAATTATTTATTTGTTTGAGATTATTTTGTTGATTGAACATTTGATTGATTTGAATTCATCCATTTATTTGACAAGGAAATAAAAAGTTCTTCAGTGTATTTATTTTTCTTCATAATAAATTCCTTGTTGATGCTTCAACCTGTCCATGATTGTCATTTCCTTCCATTGATCCAGCATTGTCTGAACCGAGACAGACTGGAAGTATATTCTCAAACTAATTAACGTGTCATAGTCGGTGTGCATCAGCGGTAAATGTTCAGCCGCCTCACTTGAGATGTAATCAAGATAAGATTGGTGCATCCAATCCAAGGCATGATATCCAAGGCAATCTCCACTCATGGCTCACAGACTTCCTCTCCTGTCGCAGTCAACAATGTGGCTCTTCATGGAATTCTCTCATCTCCTCTTCCCGTCCAGACTGGAGTTCCTCAAGGCAGTGTTCTTGGCCCTGTGCTTTTTCTGGTTTTCATCAATGATCTCTCAGATTCCTGGAAAATCTTCTTTATCTCTTTGCTGATGACTCCACCCTCTGCCGTACCATCTCTCATCCCTCTCCCGCCGTACCATCTCTCATCCCTCTGATCAGCAGCAACAGCCTCTTCACTTTCTGCAGACCTGGATAAATCACAAGGTCGTCTCCGGCTGCGTCCGGGCGGCGGTCGTCGGCGGCCGCATCCGGGCGGTGGTCGTTTATCGTATGACTGGCAGAAAATGTATTTCAAACATTATTTTGTTTCCATCTTCACTGTTATTCTATGCAGAATAATTTTGATAAGACAGTATGAATTGTAATTAACACTCCACCGCACGTCTGCCTTCCCTTCCCCTCAGCTCATGCTTACTTCCGACCAAACCCGTTCACCCCACCACTCCCCCCCCCTCCTTTCCATCCCCATAAAACTCTCTGGACGTTGAAAGGGTTACAGCTGAAATATGATAAGCTCAAGAATCTCTTAACCTGAATTGAATTTCAAAATTTAAACTGCAGAATTGATCTTCTCAGCAGTTCTCAGCTAGAAAAAGTGTTCATTTGTCAACTCACACATCGTTTGATACTCAGTACGTCTCCGGTCATCTCGGATGGTGTTTAGTATGACCCAGCCGGCTGTTCCTTATCAACTGTTTCGTTGGAGTGCTTGCTTGAGTGCTTAATAGGGCGTTCCATTACCCTCCTCTCATGCTGCCTTCCCTTCCTTCACACCTCCTTGCTCCCACTCCCTCTCACTCACTCTCCCCGACTTCCTCACTCTCCCTCCCAACACACCCCTCACCTCTTTCTTCCCCACCCTCCGCTCTCTCAGTATTCCCGTCAGCAAAGCGTCAGGTGGTATTTGCAAGTTATAGATATATGTATGTACGTATGAACGAGGTCTGACTTTTATTTTTTCCTCCTTTTCCTCCTTTTATTTTTTCCCTCCTTTTCCTCCTCCTGGAGTTTTGTTAAAATAATAAGGCTTGCAAACGTGTTCTGAAGACGAGCAACAAATTTATGGAACAGACAACAATCATCGAGTTTTTGGTGAAACTAAACAAATGTGGCACGGACATTTTCGACAAATTGAAGCTAGTGTACAGGGAAGACGCAATGTCAAGATCACTTTCCAGTGGGTCAAGAGTTCCCAGAAGGGAGAATGAACGTGAATGATGACATGTGGTTGGGACACCCATCGATTGCTAAAACAGACGAAAACGTCGAAAGAGTGAAATGTCGATATAACCGACGTCCGAAACTCCAACGTAGGAACAAAGGGAATGGAAACAGATGGCAAGGGATATATACAGGTGTATAAGTAAGGAAATACGAACAGAAGGGAAGTTGACATGGGACATCTACACAAAAGGAAAAGCAGACAAACAGTGTAAATGTGGAAACAGTGCAGGTGAACTGGAGAAGAGGGTAAGAAAAGCAAAAACATCAGGAATAGCAACAGGGGATGTCAATTTAGATATGGCAATGGCTACTTGTTAAAAGAGCTATGTGAAGAACATGATTGGATAAAACACAAGGCCAGGTGATTCCGCAGTCAACAGGAGGGGGAGGGGGTGGGTGAGAGTGGGAGGTAGGCACTTTCCACAAAGTTTCTCATTAATGTCCTTTGATATTTTTTGATAATTTAGAATAACATAACGCTTCTGTTGCAACAAAGTCTTTGTTAATCATTTCTTCATACAATAAAAGATGGACGCGTTGCCTTCTCAGCAAAGCTTATGGAACAATTTGCATTTAGGAAGGAACTAGTTCCTTATTGTTTGGAGTGGTTGGTGGATAGCCTCAGCCTCAGAGGTATGTACATACCCGACATGACCCAACCCAGGTAATAAACTGTCATCCTGGTGTTTCATCAATGTGTGTGCCGGCCCTTGGATGGACGTTAGACTGGGTAGCCCATTGCCAATATAGTTGGTGGACATTAAATATCCCACGGTGTCCTTTGCAAAGAGCGATTATTCATCGACCCCCTGAACAAATTAAAATTCCCGATTGGACTGTGGTTAGCAAGAGGTCCGGTCTTCTTGGAGGTTCCTTGACATCAGCTTGCACTGCTTGGATATCTCAGGGTGTGGATGTCTGAGCAGCAGCTCCTCTACTATACACAAATTGACCAGGTGGTTCAAAGGGTTCATGTAACGGCCTTCTACGGGTCAACCTGGTTAAGCTCAAAACTTGTTTTCCAACCCTCATAAATACGTAACTTTTTTCAGTCTCAATTTTAGAAAGTTTTGAGAAAGCTGGTGTTGTCTACTACCAGATACGTTTCCCGTAGGCCTTGCATAGTTGCCAACCATCCCAGATTTCCCTGGATTTTTGTCCCAGAAACTGGATTAGGGTCCCAGTGACCCGGAATATTCCAAGCTGGCCGGCCTATGCGATCGCATACATATGGGTTGTTCTACAGGCTGGGTATACAATGCATACAAAATATGACCTTCTAATCCATGCCTGCATACACATACGTACAGGTATTAGGTAACCTGAGATTACCATCGGCATTATAATGACCCACAAGTTGGTTCGCATGTTGTCATTGTGAGACACAAAGGCTACACAGCTACAGTTGAAACAAGCAGAAAACATCAATTTAATGTTTTAATTAATTTCTGTTTGTGTCAGTTTGACAGTCTGTTTGTTTTGAAAGGAAAACATATCATTATGGAATGCTACGTCACTCAGGGTGGTTGGGTGGTGGGGATGGAAGGGGGGGGGTGCATTGTAAAAACCTTGTGTATCTAGGGAGAGGAACAAAATTCAGGAAACTTACCATTCTGTCCAGGGGAATAGACGACGAGAGGATTGCAAGTTTGGCCTTCGTGTATAACAAAATTTAATTTATCCAGTGTTTCTACAGATTGCATTCTGCCCTTTTCACATTCCCCTGAAGATGTTTGCTCCTTGGCAGCCTCAATCCTAGAATCAGAAGCTTATTCCTTCAGACAATAAATCTGGATGAGCAGAGTGCGAGAAATTTCGTTATCCGGTGTAATTCTAAAATTCCACACCAAGTACATCCACAATCACATTTCATCGCCACAATAACTCCCTCCTCTCATCAGCATCTTCCACCGAATCAACTCTTTATCTTCCAATTAAATCTTGCCCTTAAACTCACCCAGACATGCTTCCCCTTCCCCAAAAGAGAAAGGGAGCGAATGTTCCATGAGCTGACCACGAAGCTTGTAAGTGAAAACTGCATCTCCTTTCCACTTATCTTGAGGAACCTGTGGGAGATTCGAGAACAGAAAGCCGAGTGAGAGAAGCAACACAATGAAATGCAGACGTGACGGGAAACAATTTGATTGGGCATATCGTCGCGCTTTTGGAAGACGCTGGAGAGTTGCATCCAACACATAAAGGAACCCTGGAGTTTAGATATTTCAGTTGTATTCTGTTGAGACGATGACCGTTCCCCTCGTATCAGTGGACCCGGAAATGCATTGTATTTGTGTAGCAGGTGTGAATTTCAATTGTAACTCTTCTATAACTTCTTTCTAATCTCTTTTCCTCATCCTTCCTAATCTCTCTCGTTCTCCGCACCTCATTACAGCGACCATACACACAAAACAACACGCTTTACATTACATTACAATCACATTTATTACAAAACCATAAACAATGTTAAAGGTACAAGGAACAGTAAGTGCAATCCGAGGCAGCAGGAACAAGGAACAATCTGGCAGGTCTGCCATCAACTCCGACATGGAGCCGGGAGTGCAGCCAATGGGAGCTGCATAGCAACAGCCAGACTCCAATGCAAAGGCCGCACGTGAACAACAAGCGATGCAGGATACTCGTCGACTCTGAAGCTACCCCTCGGCTGAGGGCTTATAAGTCTGAGGAGCCCAGAACTCAGTGTCGCGTACGTCCAGGGAACAAAGAGCCAGAAGGAGTCCTCCAAGAATGAGCCGGGCAATTGTGAGCTACTACACAGACGGGCCCTACTCGGAGCGAGTGCGAGCCAGCCACGAAGCGAGTGCGAGCCAGCCACAGAGCTCTTTCCTGGACATGCCGGCAGTTGCATATTGACTTGCATGTTCTTTCTCTTGCTATCCCGATATCTAATCCTTTACTTGGAACGCACAAAGAGGAATCAAGGTTTCTCTTCAACTCACTCAGGCAAGGGTACAAACATGCATTCATGGTTTCCTAGGCATTATGAAGCATTCACCGCATTTCTCCCCACATGGCGCATTACATCACCACCCTCTCTTCTTCCTTCCCCTCCCCTTTTCAGATTGGGCCACGTAAGCCAACGTCCTTAGAGTCGTGATAAGGATTGTCGAAGGGCTTGCGTGCTAGGGCTTATATCTTTCTTTGTGAACTGCATTGCTTATAAATACGTGTTTTTTACTTAACAAGACCATTCATTTCCAATCTGCTCGATCGTCTCATTCTCAATTGGTTAGATGCAGCATGTAATTGTAGACGGGAGTTTGCCACATGTTTCGCTACGGTCAGACTCGCCGACATCCCACTTAAGGTTCCGCTCGCCGTACTTAATTGACAATAAGGATGGGGCGTCAAGAGCACAGGCCTTATCTGGGGTGACTAAATAACCGGGTAGGAAAGCAAGAATTGTGACGCGAGGACTCTACTAGAATTAGTCGTTTCAGACGTGCCTGTGGTCGCTTAGCAACTCGTCATGCCACAGAGTTATCTGTGGCTTGTTGGCTTCAGGGTCAAAAGTCAGGAAGCGGGTCCGAGAGAGGACTCTCGTGATCCGGCCAGTGAACTGGTAACAACAAAAAACAATTTAGATTGAGAGGAACATTCACACGGATATCTGAAGCATAATTTGAGGTGACCGAAGCTTATCAGACTGCTGCAGATACGATCCGTCACCAATATCGTCAAGTCCAGCGATATAGCGAAATGCCTCGATCGTTTGATGCTGTAATTGGTTATTCCACATATAGACCAACATGAATTAAATACATTTACATACAGTGCCTTCAGAAAGTATTCACACCCCTCAACTTCTGTCACATTTTGTTGTGTTACAGCCTGAATTAAAATGTCCCTGATCGACACAAAATATCCATTATGACAAAGTGAAACACGTTTTTAGAAATTCTTCCAAATTCATTGAAAATGAAGGACAGAAATATCTAATTTACGTAAGTATTCAGCCCCGACCCCCACACCCGAGTCAATCCTTTGTAGAAGCACCTTTGGCAGCGATTGCAGCTTCGAGTCTTCTTGTGTATGTCTGTGCCAGCTTTGCACATCTGGATTTGGGGATTCTCTCCCATTCTTCCTCGCAGATTTGCTCAAGCTCTGTCAAGTTGGATGGGGAGCGTCGGTGAAGAGCAAACTTCAAGTCTTTCCACAGATTCTCAATGGGATTTGAAGTCTGGGCTCTGGCTGGGCCACTCAAGGACTTTCACATTCTTGTTCTGAAGCCATTCCAGTGTTGCTTTGGCTGTATGCTTGGGGTCATTGTCTTGTTGGAATGTAAATCGTTGCTGCAGTTTAAGGTCTTTGCACTCTGAAGCAGGTTCTCCACAAGGATTTGCCTATCATTTCAGTCATTGTTCCTCGATCCTTACAAGTCTCCCAGTCCCTGCTGCTGAAAAGGCATCCCATAGCATGATGATGCCACCATCATGCTTCTTGGTAGGGAGGTGTTAGAGGGTGATGAGCTGTGCTCGGTTTCTGTCAGATGTGGCGCTTTGCATTCAGGAATAAAAGTTCCATTTTCTTTCTCATCAGACCACAATCATCTTTTGCCTCATGCCTCAGAATCTTTCACGTGCCTTTTTGCAACTCAAGACGTGCTGTCATGTGCCTTTTTCTCAGGAGTGGCTTCCGTCTGGCCACTTCCCATAAAGCCTACATTTGTGACGTGTTGCAGAGACTGTTGTCCTTCCGGCAGGTTCCTCCATCTCAGCCAAGGAACTCTAGTCTTCAGAGTGGTCATTGGGTTATTGTTCACATGCTGATCAACGTCCCTCTTGCCCGGTTGCTCAGTTGGTCGGATGCCAGCTCGAGGAAGAGACTGGGTAGTCCCATATTCTTTCCATTTCCTAATGATGGACGCTCACTGTGCTCTTGGGAACTTTCAACACTCTAGAAATTGTTTTATACCCTTCCCAGATCTTCATCTCCTCAAATATTATATCTTGGAGTTCTACAGACAGTTCCTTGACTTCATAGTGAGTTTCTACTGTGACATGCACTGTCAACTGTGGGACCTTATATAGAAAGATGTGTTTATTCTAAATCATGTCCAATCACTCGAATTGGCTGCAGTGGACTCCAATCAAGTAGTTGAGAGATATTGAGGATGATCAAAAGAAATTGGATGTTGCACCTGAGCTCAATTTGGATTGTCATAGCAAAGGGATTGAATACTTATTGACTCAAGACAATTTCAGGTTTTCATTTTAATTAATTTGAAAAAAAAAGAAGAAAAAAAACTCCACTTTGACATTACGGGTATCTTGTGTAGATCAATGACAAAAAAAAAATCTCAATTTAACCCATTTAAATTCAGGCTGTAACACAACAAAATGTGACAAAGTAAAGGGGTGTGAATACTTTCTTATGGCACTGTATGGTCATGACACTAAATCTAGAACATATCTAACTTCTCCACCTGAGACTGGCCATACGTCTTCACCCTAAACAGAGAATTAAAACAACTCACACTCGTCATACTTGGAGCTCTCCTCACCTGGAAGACACTTGTTGGGAAGCTTAAACAGAACTCGTTTTCTCATTTTTAAATATGCTGCTTCTTTCCCACACATGCCAAGTTATTACTGCTGTTTATCTTCACCACGTCAGAGGAGAGGGTATTGCATCTTGTCGTTTGTCCGCACAGAATGTGAGTTGGTGTATTAATTACAATGGACCCCAGTATACCTTTAGACCCCAAAGACATTGTAGATTTCTAAGACTCTGAAACCATAAACCCTTTCAAACCCTAAGAGACACTTGAGAACCCGAAGGACCTATTACACTCTTTAAAACCTCTGAGACCCCTTTCCTACCGAGCGTTAGGTATTTATTTTCTTCCTCGTTTAAATATTTTGTGGTTATCCACACCTACCAGTGTTCTTGGTTTTCTTATCCTACCACTACCAGTGAGCGCCCAGAGGTTGTTGCCCCTATTATTAATCAGTGGCTTGCATTTGCCAGTGTAGAAGTGACGACGTCCCTCACCCGCAGCGGAGAACCGACAACATACAAGTGCTCAGTAATGCCATGTCGCTTATCTCCCAGCCTCACATGTTTCACCCTGTGGGAAATATGCTCAAGTATGTACTTAAGCGTACTGAATGTAATCTCATACGTACTTGATGAAGGTCAAGTTAAGTCAGGGTGAAATAATTTTTTTCCCTGGCAACGCATCCCCCATTATAACAACAGTTTCTGGGAAAATCGTGTCTGAATACATCGTTTTGTAGTACGGATCAATGACGTAATCGGCACCTGCTGTATATACCATTTTAATTGTTTTTTATATTTTTTTTATTTCATCATTCATGTTTGAAAGAAACCTTCTTCTCGTTCTCCTTTCACTGTTATTCTCGATTGCTCCATGAGGAAATGATGAATAGAATTAACTAATTTAAACACAGTAAACGGATCGCTTAGCGGTTAAGAAATTTGTTTATCAAGTGCCGAGCTGAACGTTCAAAACAACAACAAAATATTCCCAATTGAAACATTCTGAGATCCATTATCAGCAGTCCATGGATTCCCATAAAAACATCCCTCCACTCACCTCCCCTTGCAGGTGTGCATATAAGCATCATGCGCTGTTGAGGAAGATGTTGGATGCAATTGTGGGGTGACTACTGCAGAGAGTGTCCGAAGGAAGATGCAGGAAAGAGACTCTGTCAACACCGGCTGCAGAGCGCAGTTGAGCGCACCCAAACTGCAAATGATGACGCCAAAGGAGAAACAAATATTGTGAGTAAGGTGAGACAGAAATACAAGGCTCCGAAGTAGCCCCAATTTAGCCTCCTCTCCAAAATGAAGTTTTGCAACTACTTTAATGCCAAACAGGTGAAAACTAAAACCATGGTTATTAACCCGACAATTTCAAAAAGAACCTAGCAAGCGTCAGTTACACATTTCATATTAGGCATTTTAATGACCACCATACATAGGTAGTAAGACTGTGCGTAAAGTTGTAATTCCAATGTGATACACACCTTGTGGCTACAATTTGTTATTGTCAGGATCACCAATTAATGGAGGTTCAAATGCCACAAAGGATCTTTATAACTTTTGGGCTGCAGATGTGTAAGAGCTACTCATACTTGCTGAGCCAAATCGCCAAGTTTTTGAATCTCAGCCCAGTTAACAAACTTCATCCTGAATGTTCACATGCAGCATGAGCATTTTTTTTAATGTGTGTACCGTCACAGGCATCTCCATTTATTGTCAGTGAGCCATAACAATCTGTGACTTGCTGCAATAGCATGTAAACTGTACTAATCCTTTTCATGTTGGGTTGTCACAACTACTGTCTCCCAAACCAGTTCCTGTAAGGAGGGTGTATGATATGGACCACCCAGCAGGATTAAAACCAAAACCTGTCAAAGGACGGTTCCTTGTGAGTCAACATATCTGGTGCCAACCTTCTCGACTCCTCCTGCAATGGGTTACCTTCCCTAGATGTGTGGTGCAGGATTTGCATTCTGGCCATAGGAAAACATTTCATTCTTACACACACACAAATAAAGCAAATAAAACTTGAAAACCCACTCTGTGGTATCTCTCTGTGCACTCCTTACACAGAGCAGCTCACCAGATAAAACGGGATGGACACGGTGAGTCCTGAGGCAGTCCCCTTTCAGTGGATCCTGGAGTCCTCACTCTTAAGAGAGGATGACACCTTGTCTCTGCTATCATCTGAGTTTCAGAATTTGAACAATCAGTTATGCAGCACTCTCTGAGTTCAGAGACCGGATATGATGAAATCATGGTGGTTGGTTAACACCTACTACTGGTCTGGTCACTCTATGGTTACCATACTCAAGAGTGCGTACTGTGCCCATAAAGCTGAACACAAATAATAAGGTAACATGTCGGTCCAAGAAGCCATTATAGACCGAGGATTCATCACTCTTGGGTGTCATTCTCCCTGGTTCTGTAATGCTCTGACTGCGGTGAGTGATCTCCTGGAAGGACGCATTCTATCTGTGCTTGAAGTCCGTGGTTGGCTCTGCCCCAGGCAATGATACTTTCTCGTCTTGGGATTCATGCAATCGACTCGGCACTGATGGGGATAACTGAGAGATGCGTTGGACCAATAGGTCTGGAACTGTGAACCAGAATACAACTCGGTTCTTGACTTTGGCAGAAGTTGTGACTTCGGTGGCTGTTTCATGGTTTCAGTGCCCG
>CM068965.1:83849982-83864456 GCA_035128595.1 Eptatretus atami | reverse complement strand
TTTACATACATTTTGATACCTTGCCATACGCTGGCTAAAACGTCAAGGTGTGACAGCCCCTTTAGCAATGTTGTCTTTTCCATTTTTGTTCCTGAGAACTATTTCTGGTAGCAAAGCTTTGTTTTCTATGTTCACGCTCGATGGGATCATGAAGCCATATGCGAGCATGACATCCTTATTTTCAATGATTGCCCTTGGTTTGTGTTTCCATGAGTTTTCTGGAACTGGGATGTTTAATTTTTTGTAGATATGCCAATGAATCACTTTGCATACTTTGTTGTGCCGTTGTGTGTAAAGTTGTTCTGATAATAGTTTTTTGCATCCCTAAAGCAGATGACTTGTACTTTCTGTTTCTGTCTTGCAGAACCTACACTTGTTCGTCTGATTCAGTCCCACCATCTTTTTAAATCAATTGGTGTAGTGTCCCTGATCTTGGGCATTTATAATTATTTGTTCTCAGTCCAGAGATGAGCTGACCTCTTCTTAGCCATTCCAATGAGCTTTTTTTGTGGAGTTCTATGAGTGTTTTGATGTGGAATGTGATACACCAAAATGATCGTCATGATCTCCTGATTCGGCCAATTAGCCACAAAGAACCCAGAAGAATTTCCATGTTTTCTATAGTAATAAATGTCAATGAGTGTATGTGTGTCTCCCCAAAAACTCCAAAACCATGAAACCTATCAGCCTGAAACTTTGCATGCACACGAAGAAACCTGCAAGGGAGTGCATGCATGAATATTGGTTGTTTGGGTTAATTAAAACACTTCTTTTGAAGATAATTAATGGCCTTATAAAATTATATTCTTTATCAGGCGATCCTCAGCCACCTTGCTCTCTGGGGTCTTAAGCCATATCTTGGGTTACCTCACTGGGGTCTGAAGCCGCCATGTTTTTTTGGCCTGCTCAACCATGCCCTGATTTGGAACAGGCCACAAGGATTTCTTAACAAAGCTTTTTTTCAAACCACTTTCCTCACTCATATTATCGAATGCTTGTTTATCATAGCTACAAATCGCTGGGTACATTGCAATGCTTATAAGTGCCCGGAGACGCCAGCGTTTGTGGCTTTATTTCATTTCTGCATATGGCATAACCCCGAGAACCTCTTAAACTAAGCTGAATTACAAAATTTAAGCTCCAGAATTGAACTTACCAGCAGTTCCAACTTCTAAAAAAGTGTTCATTTGTCCAATTCGGCCATATTTGATATTTTGGGCATCTCCGGGAGGGTGTGTGTGTTTAATGACAGTTTGGAGATTGCTATCTCTCTTGCCAATCGAGCCGTTACTTAACCATTTTGTTGAAGTGGTTAAGCCACTTGGTGAGCGCTCTATAATATTCGGGCTGTCACTGAATACTGTACATCGATCGCATTGAGCAATGTTCAGGGGGCACTCGCCTGCATTGGCCCCGTGTTGTTCTGCGGTGTATCGGGAGATGGCTGGCCCACTGAAAATGTGCAATTTCCCCTTTTTATACGATATTCTCTCATCATACTTATACGACCCTCACTTCGGCATAAATAAATACAAATTAAAAAAAATGAAAGGTGTTGGTAAAAATCATGGCAGGATAGCCAAGAGGCATGCACACTAGCTCTTAGCTGTATAGCCTAGGTTTGAATCCCGACCCAGCTATAAACTGTCATCCCGGTGTTTCACAGGAAGGGTGATTCATCAATGTGTGCCGTGAAACTGGATGTCACATCTGCCGGAATCCTCCCCCTCTCCTCCCATATCTCTCCAATCTCCATCTCCCACCCCTCTTCCTCTCTCCAACCCCCCCCCCCCTTTCTCTCTGTCTTTGAACGTATCTGGACGGTAGTTATGCCCGGATTGTGGTCATCTCCACACGTATCCAAATGGTGGTCATCTCCACACATATCCAAACGGTGGTCATCTCCGTACGTATCCGGACGGTGGTTATCTCCACACGTATCCAGCCAGTGGTCATCTCCACAAGTATCCGGACGGTGGTCATCTCCACAAGTATCCAGAGAGTGGTCATCTCCGCAAGTATCCGGACAGTGGTCATCTCCACAGGTATTCAGACAGTGGTCATCTCCGCAGGTATCTGGACAGTGGTCATCTCCGCAGGTGTTCAGATAGTGGTCATCTCCGCATGTATTCGGACGGTGGTCATCTCCACACGTATTCAGATGGTGGTTATCTCCGCAGGTATTCAAATGGTGGTTATCTCCACATGTATTCAGATGGTGGTTATCTCCGGATGGTAGTTATCTCCAGACGGTAGTTATGTCCATATGTGTCTGGACAGTTGGTTAGTCCAGATGGTAGTTATCTTCATTTGTTTCTGGACAGTGGTTATCTTCCAAACAGTGGTTATGTCAGGACGGACCCTCCCTCACACTGCCTTACCTTGCCCCCCTCATGCTGCCTTACCTTGCCCTCCCCTCATGCTGCCTTACCTTGCCCTCCCCTCACACTGCCTTACCTTGCCCTCCCTCATGCTGCCTTACCTTGCCCTCCCTTCACTCGGCCTTACCTTGCCCTCCCCTCACGCTGCCTTACCTTTCCCCCCTTCACTCGTCCTTACCTTTACCTCCCCTCACGCGGTCTTACCTTGCCCTCCCCTCACGCTTCTTTACTTTGCCCTTCCCTCCCCTCCCAACCTCTACCACCCCTCTCTTTCCTGTCCCTCTTCCGCCCCCCCCCCACCTCTTCTTATACCTGTCGTCCAGACGGTGCTTATGTTCGGAAGGATCTCCCCTCACACTGCCTAACCTTGCCCTCCCCTGCCCTCCCTCACGCTGCCTTCCCTTGACTATCCGGACAATGTTTATGCAGAGACGTGGTTATCTCCACACATATCTGGACAGGGGTTATCTCCATAAGTGTCTGGATGTGATTATGTCCGGAAGGATCTCTCCCTCACACTGCCTTCCTTGCCCTCCCCTCACACTGCCTTCCATTGCCCTCCCCTCACTCGGCCTTACCTTGCCCTCCCCTCACACTACCTTCCTTGCCCCCCTCACACTGCCTCACCTTGCCCTCCGCTCACACTGCCTTCCATTGCCCTCCCTCACTCGGCCTTACCTTGCCCTCCCCTCACTCGGCCTCCCTTGCCCTCCCCTCCACACTGCCTCACCTTGCCCTCCCCTCACACTGCCTCACCTTGCCCTCCCTCACACTGCCTCACCTTGCCCCCTCACACTGCCTCACCTTGCCCTCCCCTCAACTGCCTTCCATTGCCCTCCCTCACTCGGCCTTACCTTGCCCTCCCCTCACTCGGCCTCCCCTTGCCCTCTCCTCACCCTGCCTTCCCTTGCCATCCCTCCACCTTCCTCACTCCCCCACCCCTCCTTCCTCACTCCCCACCCATCCTCCTTCTTCGCTCCCCACCCCCTCCCGGTTTCCTAAACTTCTCTCACCCTACCCTCCCTCCTCTCTCCCTCCCCTCCCTCTTACTCCCCCCCCCCCAATATTCCGTCAGCGAAGCAACGGGTTGTATTTGCCAGTTACGAAATACAGAACAAAAATAATGATAACATTGTTACAAAACATATTAATTAGTGCTAATATTAACAAAACAATAATAGTAGTATCATTTGGCAATAATAATAACGGACGTATAATCCCGCTCTGGCCCAGGCACATCTAGCTTGGTGAAAAGGCAAGCTAATGCTCAAGCAGTAAAGCAGGTAGGTATTCTACAAGGCCATGAAGACCAAGGAAAATTTGGTCCAGCGGACCAACGGGCCCACTGGTGGTTTAAAACGGTGAGTTGAGGTGATGCCGGTATGGATTTATATAAACCAAGATGGCGCCCGCCAGTCACATCCCCGCAAAGCCCGTCCCACATCCTCTTTGAGTCTTTGGGTGACATTTCTAAAATCCTCAATTTTTATCCAATGGACTTGAAATTTGAAGAGGATTTATATTTCAGGTCACTGAATTCAACCAGCCAATTATTTTTGAGGTCAACATCGACCAAAAGGTCAACATAGGCCGAATTCTAAAATTGTCAATTTTCATCCGATTCACTTGAAATTTGAAGAGGAATTGCATATTTGGTCATGAATTCCACTACGAATTATTTTGAGGTCAAATTTGTTTTAGGATTTTGCAAGTTTGTGCTCGCACGACGTCTTCTTCTTGTTTGTTTTTGAACAAAATATCTGAAAAAGTTGTGGGCGGATTTGACGAAATTTTTTGGAGAATTGGGTATGTGACAAGGATGAAAAGATTGGATTTTTTGTAGATCCGAATCCGGATCTGGATCTGAGAATTTTTTCAGTGATTCTTCAGCATTGGGAGACAGGGCCAAAAACGACATATTGCAGGACATCTCAAAAAGTTGTGGACAGATTCAAACAAAACTTGGTGGGCATATTGGGTAGTAACAATGAAGAATTGATTGACTTTGGTAAAGATCCGAACCGCGATCTGGATCTGAGGATTTTAAAAGTAATTCTTCACCATTGAGTGAGAGGGCTAAAATGATATGCAGCATGATATTTCAAAAAAGTTATGGATGGATTCGGACGAAACTTGGTGGGCGAGTTAGTTCGTGATAAGAATAAGCCGAGTAAATTTTAGTTCAGGTCGAAATCCAGATCTAGCCTATCAATAGGATACAAAACATAAACTAGTCAGCCTGACGGAGGTATGCTCTCTACGAATGCCGTTCTAGTGTTAATATTTTATCACCAGAACGCTACGATTTGCAATTGGGAAATTGAAGATCAGCATCTCAGTTCTCCAACCTGGGCATGACTGTGATGTCACACGAACAGTGACTTCACTGTGACCATTATTTGTATCTGCAGCATTTTTTTTAAAGGCACAATAGCAGGTTAATTTTTTTCAGACAGCTGTGCTCTTTCTGCTGTACCAAACCTTTCATCAGGAATATATGGTGTTTTGTGGTGTGGTGCAAGGAATAGATATGATAGTCTTCTAAAGCTCGCAGTAGGTTGGTAGAATTCCAACTCCAGGTTCAACACAATGGACTCACTGTTCAAGTAATGGTGAAAAAAATCCACCTCCAACCTATGAGAACCCTGAGCAGGTCAAGTTTGAGTCCAAGTACAATCCATCATCCATTGGGACCATACTCTGTCCAGAGCAGTCTCCTTGACTATTGGGCACAATCCTGGACAGGTGCCACACTGACACAGGATACCAGCAAGCTGGCACTCATTTTGCCAACCTCAGAAGAATGACAGGCAGAGTCAACCCACCTGGTATTAATTCAACAGAAGAGTGGGACTTGAACTCAGATCTAGAATCCCAAGCCCACCCCCAAACCATTAAGCCAACACTGGTCCTCCCCTGACTCCATGCATACCACACACACACACACACACACACACACACACACACACACACACACACACACACACAGATATCTAAAAGCTATCAAATGGCCACATAACAAAGATTATTATGGATCATCAAATAACTTGTGTACATGTTTTTGGAGGACAGTCTGAAACTTAAAGGGAAAGCAAGGCCAAATTTATGAATGTATAAGAACAGCGAGTGCAATATTTCAACAAAGCAAGAAACAATCAAACCTTGGCACTTTCAATTCTTGTTTGCTGTTCATCACCATCACAATACGATTGCATGCTTCCAGAACAATCAACCACAAAAATGAACTCTCCGGTCTCTCCATCATTGTGCGAATTATCTTTGCTTTCTTCTATGCTCTTCTTGAGATTCTCCCCTGGCACAAAACTCAGCATAACGAGTGGTTCTGACATGAAAGGTTCTGTAAATAAGGGACAAAGAAATGTTGGAAGATAGATGTCAAAGATAAGCTAAAGTCAATGCCAATCATATATCTCACTATGATGGCAGCTGCGACCAAGATATCTAATCTATGGGCCACAGCTGTTTACATCTGTTAATACAAATAGATACCTCCTTGTCATTTTGGAGCAAAATTGAGCTCTGAATAACACCATTGAGTGGCCTCTTAGTTGCATCAGTGGTAGCTTTAGACAGCTCTGGCAGAACAGCCAAGAGACCGTGATCAATGGTCCAATGGAAAGCAGAGCCCTGGCTCAATCAAAAAAAAGGCAGAAAGTTTAAAGATGTCAAAATAATACATTATGCAGAGGCAGGGGTGGAAAGGTGAAAAGAAAGCCAGAAGAAGCAGAAGAAGGAAGAGGAATGTGATGAAAACAGGAAATCGATAGGAAAGACTGGAATCAAAATTATGGTTATTAGGATTAAATAAAATGACAAAAAGACGAGTGAATGTGGATATGCACGGATAGAAAAAGGTGAGAATGTTAAATAGAGCAGAAAGATAGAAATGAGACTGACATGGAAGCTAAACAGCGGTGTAAGGAAGCTACAGATTTATAATAGTCATTATTACGGAGGATAAGGTCAAAATATTCAAAAAGAGACGTGACGAAAAGTGAACAAGGAAAGCCATTACGTGGATGTAAAAACGTATTTTGTATGAAGAGATCAAACAGAAAAGATTTCAAACACAAGGATAAGGTGAAAAGTCCATTAAAATTATAATCTTGTATCATATCCTCAATAAACATTGTCTTTTTCCAAATAACCTTCACATATGTGTAAAGACAAATGTCGACTCAATCAAGCTCCAAAATGAATCCTGAAGCTTCTAAACACACTTTCCGACTATATAGGGTTTGTAAAGAGGGTTAATTGGCATTCTGTGGAACTTCCAGAACATTGCTGTTTAAAAAAAGATCATATTCAAAGGTTCTTTGTGGAATTTCTATTTTTATGCCACAGATTATAATTCTGATTTCTGGAATGAGTTTGAGTCGTGGTTTCCAAATTAAAAAGGATGCCGATACCTTTGGCAGATGTATCTCCTGCCTCCACAATGGCGACTGGTCTCTCGCCATCTCGATACATCAATTCCAATTCGACATCACGGTCAAAGAGAAAGCCTGAATCCAGGGAAACCTACAAGCAGAATTATTTAACATTAGATAATTGCTCCTTACAATGTATTCAATCGATTTCAAAAGTCTGAAGGTTGATGCCATCTGTAGCCTATGTCAATGAGAGTCAGATAGTTAGGGAAGAAAAGACTGACAAACCTCGGCAGATGTTCCACTTTGGCGAGACAGAGGACAAAGAGGACAGTTTGATGTGATGTTTTCCACTCCGGCCGGCCACTCCGCAGTTAAGGAGAACTTCAAAGAGTATGGAGTGGGAGTCATCATGTGTGGACCATTCTTCACAGGGTTTGTGCTCTCAGTACCTGTGAAAAGGAAAGTAAGAGTGAAATAACACATGATAAAATGAAGGTGATTTGCCATCGATCTTGTGTTTCAAGAATATTCTCGACAATCCTGCATGCATGAAGCGAAAAGCAGGGCTGAGCAAATTGGTTCACTTTGTCTGTCGGTCTGTCTGTCTGTCTATCTATCTATCTACAGACATCAGTTTATGATCGAGGAACAACTTAATTTCAATTTAGTGTTACATTTTGAACATTAATCGGAACATCAACCAGAATACGAACCTGTAGTTTAGCAGTACTTTGGCTCTGAATTTGGCAAGTTGTACGGAATCTCGTCCCGATCGCACATGCACACAGAGGTGTAAGATAAAAAAAAAAATTTTTGTTAAACTGTCTGCCTGTCTTGCAGTCAAACAAAATATAAAAACCATTACAAACAGGAAATGTGCTGTTTGTCATGATGTCAAAAAGGACACAAACAACAGACACAAATAACTAATGTAACATGGTAAATAACGTGGTCTAAAAGACGCTGCATCGATAGCGGTCAACTTCCGAAAAAAGAAATATATTTTTTCCTCCAGCCTTGAATTTTTTTTTTTTTTAACCCTTTATCTTATTTGTATTGAATTATATACTTGAACTCTGGAGAACACAAATCACCTTGTTGGCTGCCGCATCCAAAAAAACCACAGTTTATATCAGTCTGGGACAAAATATCATGCCATTTTACGCCATCTAGACCAATTAAATTTGCCACTTGCTCTCTAAGCGTTGGGGAATATCGAGATTCAGACGGCTCGTAGGAAATATAGATTGTGCTCAGAAACACAATAACCAAGAGTTTTAAACACCCTTTCCATGTCATTGTTTTTTCTCAACACTGCGAGGGGTAAGGTGTTCTCTGAACTCTCTAATTGGGGTACCAAGCCTTTCAGGCTGGGTAACCTATTGTTTTTCTTCTGTTTATTCTTATACATCATTATTATTATTCCGCCGGCAATTTTCAGGTTTATTACATTTTAATTCATTTTCTCTGCAACTGCTTGCTTGTTGGACTGACACAAAATTTTCACCACAGGTGTGACTCCTAATGGAGAATGTTCTAATGATAATTATGACGTCATAGGTTACGTGGTGTAGCAGTCATGTTGGAGAAACGGAAAAACTTTGGATCTGTGTATCTCCGACATCGCACCATGAAAGAAACTTGGCACATGGCGAGTAACTCCTCAGTCACATTTGCTCTACGGCTAGGATACGGCGGCCGTACCCCCCCTGAATTGACAGAAACGTGCGGCAGCCGCAGAGTTTCTGAGGTGGCCTCAGGGTGGCCCTAGGGCGTATGGCTATCTTTTACAGGCCGTAGGGGTCTCCGTGGAATTATAGCACGGAGTTATAACTTTTTTCATTTCTCGGTTGGCCGTAGTAATTCGACAAGCCGTAGCCATGACGTAGATGTGTTCCACGTCGACCGTACGTAGGGCGTACAGTGGGCTTGCGTTATTCGTGCGGCTGCCGTAGGCTCTTATCAATGAAGAATGAATTTTTGCAATCAGGTAATCTCGCTCTCGATGCACCCGCCTCAGCTGCATGTGCAAGTAGCCCAGCCTCTGCCGTTGAGGAACAACCAGCGCCATCTGTATATAACCTGGTCCACAATCGATATGACAGATATGAGATATGATATACATATGAAAAAGAACTGGTATATATACCCACTCGTTACCGTCCGTCTGGCCGCACGTTCGCCTTAGGGCCCCCCTGCGGCCGCCTTGCGGGCACCTTGAGGCTACCTTGCGTCTGCCTTTGAAAATTCTATGGCCGCCGCAGGGACGCCCTAAGGTCACCGTGCGACATCAAATCAATGACCGTACGGCACCCCCACGTTTTCGGTCTCCACAATTTCTAAATACCCCGTGCGGCTACCCGATAAATAAAAACATATGTGACTGCTACATTGTGTGACCGTGGAAATACTGCGGCCACCCTATAATTGCTAGTGGCCGTAGATTTTTTAGACCCTACGGCCGCCGAGCCAAATGTGACTGAAGCATAATCCACATGGAAAATAAGATATATTTATGACGTCATTGGTGAAGCGGTATCCCGGTGAAAATTTGACACGTAGAACGCTACATCTGATCAGTATGAAACTTTTTGATGATCTTCTCGGAATAAATTGGTCAAAAGAAAAAAAAATTGAAGTCATAGGCCACGTGGTTCAGCAGCCATATTAAAAAAATGAAATAGAATAAAATAAAGAAAATTCAAAAAAAAATCTCCGAAACAGCTGAACAGATCAAGGCGAAATGTCATACACATGTTCCCCTCGCATTGGGGATACAATCGTGATCACAAATAATTGATAGGTCACATTGTCTGGCAGCCACCATATTGGATTAAAGGAAAATCTTAAAAATAAAATTTCTCTTGAACCATTTCATCGATCAAAGAGAAACTTCACAAATATCATCTCATACCATGACTGCATACAGTGTGAACATGATGACATCATTGGTCATGTGCTTTGGCAGCCATCTTGGATAAAAAAACGCGCCTTACCCGATTAACACAAAACTTCACAAGCTTGATCCCCTACCCAATTAGAGGCAGAATGTAAATTTATGATGTCATGGGTCACGTGGTTTGGCATCCATAATAAATTGAAAATTAAAAAAATAAATCAATGAATAACTTTGAAAATGAACAGGATGGAACATCATAAACATATGTGGAAAAAATTACGTGCCTAGATCAGGAATCAAACCCAGGTCCTCTGGAAAAGAGCACTGGTATGGTTTTCCAGAGGACCTGGGTTCAATCCCCGCTCTGGGAACGTAATCTTTTCCACATATATCTATATAAATAAATAAAAAACTTCAAAAACCTTCTCCAGAATGGCTTACCAGATCAATCTGAATCTCCGTACACATGATCTACTACCTTTGAGGAATATAAGGTGTAAATGTTAACTTCACAGGTCACATTATCTGACAGTTTTGATGTTGTGAAGAATAAAACATTTAAAATTTTTATTCTCCAGAAGAGCGAGACAGATTGAGGGGAAACTTCACAAACATGTTCCCGCAAGCCTTGGGGATACCGGAGTATTCCGGTATAAAAAATATATTTCTCTTGAACTGCTTCATCAATCAATGTGAAATGTCACAATTATGACCTAGTAGACATGGGGAATATATGTTTTAAATTTCAACCTGATCAGCCACATGGTCTGGCAGCCAGAATTATTTAATTGCTTGAACCTGAGAACCGTTTGAACTTAAATTTATTGATTTTAAACAATTAACCCACGTTAGTAATGACCAGGAACAACGCAGAGTTGTGTTCATGAAAAGGCAGAAACATCTCCATGCTTTGTTTTGTCGAATGATGAGAACGATCGAGCGAGCATGAGGGAAGTTTACGGGTGGTTTAAAGCCACCGGCCAAATAAATACAAGTACTTGAAGAGAGGGAGAGGGAGAGGGTAGAAAGTTCATGACTGTTAAACAACACAAAAGCACAATTGGGAAGAATGTAGAATATTCTACACAGGGGTGTCACTCTTCCACTGATTGTGCACTGACAGTCCATCAAAAAGGGAACACACTTCCTCAAAGTGTAAAACACAAGATATATTGTCCTTTTTCCACTTTGTATAAAAGATACGATGCAAAGCTAAAATATGGGTAAACGGGGTTTATCGCTTTGCCTTGATAAAACACAACAGAGTCAAAAACCTCGAGGACCGATCAATGCAGCTCCGCAAATGATCATATCGGGTACACGACCAATAAATAAATCACCACACGAGCTCACCTGCAGGACAGTAGCGAGGGTTAAGTACAGCAGGAAGGCGGAACTTTGCCGAGCCCAGTTCTCCACCTTGCAACTCCCCCACCATTCCAAACTTCAGTTTGGCTGTGACACCAGGACCCAACCTGCCTAAAAGACAGCGAAGTACATCGCTCGCTGCTCCAGATTCTTCCAGAAGGAAAGCCACACGACCCTCACTCACAGCATCATCATACGTCTCCTGGGCCTAGAGGTAAAAAAAAAAATAAGTGAGGAATTCTAACCTGCTGACACCACTCAAAAATTCAAGCACAAACTGATCGATGCTCAAAACTGTGATATTCCCAACTCCAAAAGCAGGAAGTCATTGCCCAACATCCCACCTGTTGCTTCTCCTGCAACTCTGCGTTGATAACCTTTCCATCGATCTCAGCACTGAAGCGATACACTGACCAGCCGGCATCAATGGGAAACACGTACTCTATTTCAACCGCTTGTGCCTCACTGTTGACGTAAGCAAGTTCGGCCGCAACGTCGGCGACAAAACCACGAGCAGTTACCGTCACATCAACAGACTTCAGAGGCACCTCTGTGGAACAGTAAAGGAAGAAATATTCAGAGGAAGATGCTACAAAAATGAGTTACATAGAAAATATAATGTATGTTTGTGACATCACACTAAAATACACAATTTGGTGTCTGAACATTCGGTCGTTGCTTAACCACTCTCGACTAAACTCGACAGGAGGATTAAGGGTCACACAATGAAGGATGTAGCGACTTAATTCTCCCCCATCCCCTTCCCCAAGGGGGTTTTCCTCTTTGGGTAAAATCCATGTTACTGTGCATAGATAGCTTGTCGTGGCAATTTGCCAAGGCCACTTCTAAAAACAAAAGTAACAACAAAGAGCAATCAGAGATTGCAGACACTCGCCAGGACTTGTTTTGCCACGCAAACATATTTTAATAATGTCTAACTGCGCCACTAAAGTTATACTCCGTCGCAGATTCTTGATACGAGGTGTGCTTGGTGAAACACTCTCGGGTCTCTTCGCACTCATCATGTACGAGGTGGTGTTTAATAGCTAATCTGAACAGCTCGGTTTGTAAAGAAATATGCAATGCAAGTTGTGTACATCCTGCTTTACGCAATGGCCGCTCTCGTTCATAGACTGATCGTCCTCTATCAAGCGACCCATCTTCTTCTTCTTGCATATGGCAGCTTGACTGCCGGGTAGCCATCATTTTGTTGGGGCGCAGTTGTGCCACTGATGCTGTGCCCTTACACCAGTACACTGGTATTCATTTCACTGACCTCAGAAGGATGATAGGCCGAGTCAACCCCACCTGGTGTTAATTCAGCAGCTAACAGGGCTCGAACTCAGGACCCTAAGATCCCATGCCAACCACCCGAACCACAAAGCCAACACCAGGCTTAAGAGACCAATCACCCATGGTGTGTTGTGGAAGGATACGGCACATGCGCAGTGGAATGCAGTGAAAACCGTCTGTGACTCAGCCGGAAGTAATTTGCACACGCGGTTTCAATATTTTTTCTTACGACAGCATTTTGCAAAAATCTAACATTTTGAATTGAAAATCTAAAAAAAGTAAATAATGACCCCGAGTACATTTCTAATAGCATTGCTTTAATTTATGATCGAGAGAATTCCACATCGCTATTTGGCTGCTGCATAAGTTAACAGACCGCCGTCTCGATCGCCGAGGCTGATCTTCACAAGGCCTGCGACACCAATCAGCTCAAAGTCCTTTTAACTGTCGATTTAGTCGTTTTACAATGAAGGGAAAATGTATAGGGAGTGCATCGCGATTGTGAATATGACAGCTCCGAGGCGTCTTGGGTTTCGCAGAGCAGTGACAATCAAAATGGCGGCTGTAAGATTTTTCATCAGGATGAAGGTGCGTGGAGTCAGGCGGGCAAGTCCAACCAATCCGGTGGGAAGTTTACCTCGCAACGGTTTCACGAACTCTTGAACTCTCTCTTCAGAGTTCTTTTCAACTTTCCCTACGGTACTTGTCGGCTATCGGCCTCGTGCACGTATTAAGCCTTGGATGGAGTTTACCACCCACTTTAGGCTGCATTCCCAAGCAACCCGACTCCAAAGAGACCCGACCCCGGCACGTCGGGGGACACCGCACCGGCCTGCCACCGTCCATGGAGGAGGCCCCGATCGAAAGGACTTGGACCCCCGAGCGACACCAGGAGGTGCGAGCTCCTGTACGCCACAACTCCACACGCCCGTAGGGCGAGTGGGGATTCGGCGCTGGGCTTTTCCTTGTTCACTCGCCGTTACTGAGGGAATCCTCGTTAGTTTCTTTTTCTCCGCTTAGTAATATGCTTAAATTAAGCGGGTCGTCACGTCTGATCTGAGGTCGCAAACATCGAAGTTCTCCCGGAGAGGCACGCCGCCGCGAAAGCGGCGCACTCCCCGTGTCCAGCCACCGGTCCTCGTCACACCTCGGACGCGCCGCCTCACACGGGAGACGTGGAGACTCTGATCTGGCGCTCTGCGCTCTCTCTCTCTCTCTCTCTCTCTCTCTCTACGCCGTGGTCACCACACCGACATGGAGCCGTACACGCACACGCGACGAAGTCGAAGTCGAAGTCGAAGTCGAAGTCGAAGTAGGCTCACTCACTCGAGGGCCACCGACGACCGCACGCACGCCACGGCCACGGCGGCGGCACGACCAAAGAACGCAAAAACAACAGTGCTGCATTTCGACGAGCCGCGACCGTCGAGCGGCCTCGAACTCCCATTCGCGGGAACCACGCAAAGCGCAAAGCGAGGCCCGGCCCACCGAAGGAAGGCCAGGACACCCGTGCTCCCGATCGATAAATCGAGCAACCCTCAGACAGGCGTGGCCCCGGGTGTGTAGCCCGGGGCCGCAATGTGCGTTCAACGTATCGATGATCAGGGTATCCTGCAATTCACACCAGTTCTCGCAGTTGGCTGCGTTTTTCATCGACGCACGAGCCGAGTGATCCACCGCTGTGAGTCGTTCCAAGACGGTGCTTCATTAAACACCGACGACGAAGCTGCGCAGCTTCGCGCCTCGTTTTCCGTCGGTGGGACAAACCTAAATCAGCCTCGCCTTCGCCTTCCTTTCCCTCGACGACCGAATCGTCTCGAGGGGCGCATCACCTCGACCGCGGTGCGGCGAGAAAGAAAAGAAGGCATCGCCGCAACCCGCAGCTGCGCAACTGCGCAACTGCGCAGTGCACAGACGAACGACGACCGCTCTTGACACCGCGGCGAAGCCACATCCACGGAAAAAAAATCGTCGCCGACACGGCGTCGACGATCGCGTCTTCCGCACCCTCGACAGTCTCGAGCGAGGGTGCTCCGTGCTCTCACATTCTCGCATCGTCGCATCGACCTGCTATGCCATGCCATGCCATGCCATGCCATTCCATTCCATGCTTGTCCCGATAATGATCCTTCCGCAGGT
>CM068965.1:83831196-83847431 GCA_035128595.1 Eptatretus atami | reverse complement strand
ACCACAATACCACACTGACCTTCCCTCCCCTCACCCAAACTGTATCAGGACCGGTACCCATCAAAAGTAAGACAAGAAAGAAGTCAAAGACAAGAATGTCGCAATAAATGATTCCTTTGGATGTACCGGTATCTCAGCCAAAGGAAGACATTTTGTCTGTGCTGCAGCAGCTCATATCAACACCACAGCCCTCTCAAATACCGCACAGGTAAACAGTATACAGTTAATGTTAAAGACACAAAGAAAAGGCCATTCTGGCCATCTCACCTTGTGCCAAGTACCTTCCCAGCACTGTTGATACAAAGTAATTCTCTGTAACCTGTGTGCACATGTTGGTGGTAGAAGGGGGGGGGGGGCGAGATAAGGGTGTAAGGAGGGGAGTTGTGGTGGGGGTGGGGGGGGATATGGGAATTAGAAGGAAAGGGAAATAATGATGAGTGGGGAAACCACCACCATGGGGGAAGTGACAAACCAGCATGAAGGGGTGGTGGGTTGAGGGGGATGTTTTTCCAAGTTTTAATTATTATTTGGGAAAGGTGGGGAGGATGGTGCATGGAGGGGGGTGGGGTGGGGAGAGTATGGGAATGAGAATTGGAGGGAAATAATGGGTATGGTTAAGGATGGAGGGGTGGGGGAGGACCCATCCCACTCTTTTGATTATGGGGTATAACATCAATTGCTCCCCCCCCCCACTTTTTTCCTCAAATCCTAACTTTAATATAAGTCATGGACGGTGTGTGTTTATGTGTTTGTTTGTTTGTCGTGCTACTCCTCCTACAGTTCTGGGCAGATTACATCCATACTTGCTACATAGTGTTATCATGACCCCAATTAATGTTTCCGGGTATTTTCATCTTTGCCGGTGGTGTTGGGGAAGAGGGGGGGGGGGTTGCGAAGGGCGACATAAAATTCTATGTAAATTGTGCATCGTGTCGCACCACCTCCAGGTGGGGGAGGGTATTACAAGTCCAGACCCTTTACAGTAAAGTATTCCTGTCCCCACATTTTCCAGTGCAGTGCAGTGTTTTGAATTATAAGTCGTAGGTCGTGCATGTAACCAGGATTTTTTTTTGCCGACACAGAGCTGCCAGTTACCAATACACCGCCCAAATAAAGGTATGCGTTAGATTAACGTGTTGCATGCTTGGACCAAGATTGCCATCCATCCATTGGGATCATACTCTGTGCAGAGTGTTGGTGCTGACTAAGCAGTCTCCTTGGCCATTGGGCACAATCCTGGATGGGTCGCCACTCCGACACAGTATACCAGCAAGCTGGTACTCATTTTTGCCTACCTCGGAAGGATGACAGGCAGAGTCAACCCCACCTGGTATTAATTAAACAGCCGAGTGGGATTTGAACTCAGGATCCTTGGATCCCAAGCCCACCACCCTAACCATTGAGCTAACATCAGGCATGATCACCCATAGGTTGGGTACTCTGCAAGTATAACATAAAATGCCTTGCTTTGTACCATCCACACAGGCCCGGATCTGGGATGTTCCCCAAATGCATCAACTAATGTATTACGTACTAACAAGGGTATTCGGCATTGCCCAGTGCTGCATGGTCTTTTATTGTGGGGACCTAAAACACTTCCCTCCACCCACCAAGGAATGAAGTTGGGAATCATTTAATATGACCTTTCACGTCGCTACAAAGGCTTAAACTTAAAGGTACTATATACTATAAAACACTCCATGACACTCAAAACATGAACCTCTGAAAGTTTTATGAAGGTCCGTTCAGCCATCTCTGAGAAAAAATGGCAGCACACACATACAAACTGCTCTCTTATAGTATAGAACAAGCAAATACAACCCATTGCTTCGCTGACGAACAGCGTTCATGGCTTTATTTCATTTCCGCATGTGAATAACCGAGATAATCTATAAAAGTAAGCAGAATTACAAAATGTAAGCTCCAGATATGAAAGTATCAGCAGTTCCGACTCCTAAAAAAAAGTGTTGATTTGTCCGATTCGGACATAGTTTGGACATTCGGACATTGCTATAGCTTGCCAACCATTCAATTGGAGTGCTTGCTTGAGTGATTAAGCCGCTTGTCGAGTGCCACACAGTGGACGGTGGTGCAGTTCCTGTCCCGAACGGATGTACTGTTGGCAGTTGCTGCAAGGTAGAGCGTGTTCTGATAACACGTTTTCACTACAGCACGGATTTCATTCAACAACAACAACCGCACCGGCCTTGTTCTCTCAATCTCTATCTTCACAGGATAGAGCATCACCCCACGGGGTTGTGTGACTGGTGTAAGGTTCCCAAGGATTTGGTTCATGTCTTCTCTCTCTCTGCCCTCGGTTTAATGAGCTCAGATCGTATCCACTGCATTCTGTCCGTGTCATGGGGATAACGTGGTCAGGTCTGCCAGATGCGTTTTGCCATTTGCCTCAGAAGCACCCTCGGTTCTGTCTATCAGTTTTAAAATTCATGAAAGAAACGGGGCTAGCAATATAATGACCTTCAGTATCCATATTTGAGGTGTTTAGGTGCGCAGCGTATATAGAGCCATGCGGCTCTGAAATCGCCAATGATCCCCAAAAGGAAAGAGAGAACAACCGCACTACGTCATTCTGAGTGAATCGTTCACTCACTGCAGACCTTTTGCCATGCCACATCATTCTGAGCGAGTCGTTTGTGATGAGCACGATCCCGACTGCATGAGAAGTTCGAAGGTGCGTAGGGAGATGGATGATGTCCTGAAATGTTACAAGGAGGTCTACGAACAGAAAATGAAGGCAGCTACTCAAGTCTCCATGATGAAATTCTTTTTTTTTTTAATCCCAAGCGAATCAGCCTCCATTTCATCTTCTGAGCCTTCAACCTCATCTGGACAGGCTGCAACACCTAAATGAGCCTACCACAAGCAATATGTACTGTATCGAACCCAAATCATGACAACTTATTAAAAAGTAATTTATTTTAATGTTATTATTTGTTATATGTTTTATTTATGCATTGTTTACTGCTTTTTTGCCCCTAACCACTCTCTCACTCCTCCTCACACCCCACCCCTCCTCACTCCCTCTCCCTCCCTCCGTGTCTCACTCTCATATCTCTCTCTCTCTCTCTCTATTTCTCTCCTTTAACGTTAATTTCCTCTCTCTTCTTTATCGTAAATTCCCTCTCCCTTTCTCTTTCCTCACACCACACATAAGTACACGCACTTTTGTTCAATCTAGACTGTTGTTTGACACGAGCTCTTCCCACACACACGTAAGGCAATCAAGACATTAAGTACAGTTCCATAAGCTCAAACTCCCCGCTATAAAGGAGATCCCTCATCCCGCAACCCTCAACCATTAACCCCATTGTAAAGCTTTCATGATGGCTATCACGTGCCCGGGCGATATTTGGTCAGCATTGACCGGAGAGAAATTGGCTCCGTTTGTTTCCCCATAATCGGTCTTGCACACCTCAAACCAGCCCAATGCTCGCTCACCTTAAGCAGTGGCAAGCGAGGTCCGACTCTTACGACAGCCAGAAGCTCTGACTGCAGAAACTCGAATGGACGGGGCTAGGGAGGAGGAACGCCAATCTTCGCGCAGGCCCCGTCCAATAACGCGCACATTCTCGAAGCTTCCAGTCTGGCCTTATAAAAAAAGAGCGAACCCTGGAGCATTTGCTCGAGGCTCCTTTCAATGGTCATTGGAGGCTGTGTTTTACAACGGTTGTTTGGACTCTTTTGAAGTCCGTGGAGGCTCTTTTGCAATGGTCACTTGCAGCTCTTTCTATGGTCATTTACACCTGTGTTTCAATGATCGTTTGGGCTCTTTCAACAGTCGTGGAGGCCCTTTTCAACGGTCGTCTGTACCTTTGGGCTCTTTTACATCGTTTTATTTGCTTTATGGAGGTTTATGGAGGGGGGGGGGGAGGTGGAGGGGGGAGTGGGTTACCTCCCCAAAGAGGTATTTGCTTTCCTTCTCAACAATACACACAACTCCGATGGAACTTAACTACAACCTCCATCACCCATGACCTACCAAAGTTATATTCATGACAGAAAAATCTGGCTCTACGGGGATTTAAGGGGGATTGCCCCAAAATATCTATCAGCTTTCTTCTCCAAAACTACACATACAATTCTGATGAAACTTGACCACCATCTTCACCACCCGTGATGTACCAAAGTTTTTTCACGACATTTAAAAAAAATTGGGGTCAGGAGGGTCGATTGGGGAGGGGTGTTGCCCCTGAAAATATGCATTTGCTTTCTTCTCAGAAACTACACACGCAATTCCGATGAAACTTGACCACCATCTTTCACCAAACCTGTGATGTACCAAAAAAAAATATGGCCCATGGGCCCTGGTCAGTTCAGACTTCATTGATATTGGATATATTCATTAACATTCATTGTTTTTATTCCGGCCCTAATGAACTTCATACTCATAAAGACTCATCTTTCTTCCTGGGCAAAAATTCAGGAAAAAAAAACCGCTGCGATAAGGTGTAGACATTGTTCCATAGAAGCATTATACCATACAAAAAGCAAAAACTTAGGCTGCATTCCCAAGCAACCCACTCCAAAGAGACCCGACCCCGGCACGTAACGGGGACACCGCACCGGGCCTGCCACCGTCCAGCCATGGAGGAGGCCCCGATGTCGAAAGGACTTGGACCCCGAGCGACACCAGGAGGTGCGAAGGCTCCTGTACGCCACAACTCCACCACGCCCGAGGGCGAGTGGGGATTCGGCGCTGGGCTTTTCCTTGTTTCACTCGCCGTTACTGAGGGAATCCTCGTTAGTTTCTTTTTCTCCGCTAGTAAATATGCTTAAATTAAGCGGGTCGTCACGATCTATCTGAAGGTCACAAAACATCGAAGTGCTCCCGGCAGAGGCACGCCGCCCGAAAGCGGCGCCACTCCCCGTGTCCAGCCCACCGGTCCTCGTCACACCTCACGGACGCGCCGCCTCACACGGGAGACGTGAGGGGACTCTGCATTCTGGCGCCTCTGCGCTCCTCTCTCTCTCTCTCTCTCTCTCTTCTACGCCCGTGGTCACCACACAGACAGTGAGCCGGTACACGCACACGCGACGAAAAAAGTCGAAGTCGAAAGTCGAAGTCGAAGTCGAAGTAGGCTCACTCACTCGAGGGCCACCGACACCGCGCACGCACGCACCACCGCCACAGCGCCGGCCGGCACGACCAAAAGATACGCAAAAACAACACAGTGCTGCATTCGACGAGCCGCGACCGTCGACGCCTCGAACTCCATTCGCCGGCAGGGAACCACGCAAAGCGCCAAAGCGAGCCCGGCCCAGCCGAAGGAAGCCAGGGAACCGTGCTCCGATCGATAAATCGAGAACCCTCAGACGGCGTGGCCCGCGTGGTTAGGCCGGCCGGGCCGCAATGTGCGTTCAACGTATCGATGATCAGGGTATCCTGCAATTACACACCAGTTCTCGCAGTGGCTGGCGTTTTTCATCGACTGCACCGAGCCGATGGATCCACCGCTGCTGAGTTCGTTCCAAGACGGTGGCTTCTATTAAACCACCGACGACGAAGCGATGCGCAGCTTCGCGCCTCGTTTTCCGTTCGGTGGGACAACCTTAAAATCAGCCTCGCCTTCGCTTCCTTTCCCTCGACGACCGAAATCGTCTCGAGGGCGCATCACCTCGACCGCGGTGCGGCGAGAAAGCAAAGAGCATCGCCGCAACCCGCAGCTGCGCAACTGCGCAACTGCGCAATCGGCGCAGCTGCACAGACGACGACGACCGCTCTTTGACACCGGCAAGCCACATCCACGGGAAAAAAAATCGTCGCCGACACGCCGTCGACGAAAATTCGCGGTCATCCGCACCCTCGACAGTCTCGAGCGAGGGTGCCTCCGTGTCTCATCATTCCTGCAGTGTAACGTCGCATCGACATGCTATGGCCATTGCCATTGCCATGCCATGCCATTCCCATTCCATTGCTGTCCCGATAATGACCTTCCGCAGGTTCACCTACGGGGAAACCTTGTTACGACTTTACGTTCCTCTAGACGTCGAGTTCGCCATCTTTTCGGCGCCCAGCCCACATGAGCAGACAACACACGACGAACAAACATATTATATCAATAGCATCATATGCAGATGTTATTACAAAAACACTATTTCTAAATACTAATAATAACTATCCCCCTCACCAAGGCTGCAGGGTCATGCCTGGTGTGGCCTTAATAGTATAGGGGTGAGCTTTGGATCCTAGGGGTCCTGAGTCGAAATCCCGTCTCAAGCTGTTGAATAATACCAGGTGGGGCTTGACTCAGCCTGTTCGTCCTTCCGAGGTCAGCAACAATGATGCCAGCATGCTTGCGCTATTACTGTCGAGAGTGGTGACGCATTCCAGATCTTTGCCCAAAAGCCAAGGAGACTGCTTGGCAGCACCGACGCTCTGCACAGAGTATGCGTCCCAATCTTCTTTCTCCTCCTAAAGGGGTTTTCCTCTGTTGGACAAATGCCGTTTTCAATATGTCACACACATCTGGTGCCTAATTTAGGGATGCCAATACGCTACTTTTCAAATACATACATTGCCCCAGATTTCTCTCGACGCATGCATTTCTCTGTATGGGAAACTTGCCGTGGCTCTGGCGTCGGAACGAAAATATATTGTGTGCCAGGGGTCAGGATTGTTACCTAAAAATAGTTCACGAAGCTTCTAAACGCAAGACAAAAGTAATTGAAACAAAGTACCCTGAGAAAGGGCTGTATACCTCTGTCACAACGAAAGGGACTGCGAGAACTTTCTCAGCTCGCCAACATGGGCAGCTGTCGTACTGCAAACTCCCGACACCATGTGGCTGGTGCAAGGCCACAAGGGGACAGGCACGTGGCTACACAAAACCACCGACCGATTGCTCATCTGCGAATGGACTGTTTATCTGGATTATGTGGCTTCTTAACAACGACAGGAAGGACATTCGGGCTTGTGAATACAGCTGTACACTGTACAGGGTAAGTTCAAAATGATTCTTTGCTGTTGATCATGTTGGAAAGGGAGGGAGACGGTATGTGGCAGCGGTGAGTGCTGTTTTTTTCTTCTTCTTCTTCTTCTTTCTCTTCTTGCGTATGACAATTACAGCTCACATATCTCAGTCCAAGTTGGACAGCCAAGTCACCAGCACTTGTCTGTATTCGGTTAAAACTTTCCCTAAACCTTCCATCAAATTTCAAATGCGGGTGACAGGTTCAGGTTCAAGGTAGAGACGAAAAATGGACGAACAGACCTCGTCACGGAAGGGGACACCGTGGGAATCTCTCGGTCCACAAAACTAATGCGAGCAGGTGACACAACCTGGTTAACATCCTTCCGAAGGACGGCACACATGTGATGGCTCACCCTGGCATGTGAACACCAGGGTGGCAGTTTGTAGCTGGCGTCAGAATTCGAAATATCAGGAAAGACAACTCAATTAGGCAAGGGCCACATACCTTAAGGTGATCTCCCAGGCCCACATAAATGAAACCATAAAAAATCAACATATCATACCACATGCACAATAAGCTAAACCCCATAGTTCACAACACAGGAATACGGAAGAAGACCGTGAGGAGAGCAACAAAAGTATTTCTCACCGACACCTCTTGTGGTTCACCTTGGCAAGCTAGACCATGAGGTTGGTGTCAAAGGAACATCTTGAAAGTTCTGCCAAAAGACAGCGCAGAAAGACAACAGTGTTATCACACACTGTAATTACTGATAGAAAATCAGAAAAATGCCACACGGGGACTTGAATGAAACGTCAAATACAACTTGGATAAATGTGAGAGAGGACCTGTGTGGCTATGAACACAGGAGTCGGGTTGGAAAAAACAGAATTATTTACAAAAACGGATAATGCACACGTTCAGTGTAGAAGAAGGTTACAATGCTTTTTAATCAAGTGAGTCTCTCCGCAACCTTTTCCTCTTGGCAATGCCCTAACAATCTTGAAGGTCGTTACTTTACTTCTCATGATGGTTAGCATACTTTTATCGACTTTATCGTGCGGAATTGAGGAAGGAAATTCCGGCTTTAAAAGTCATAGTGGCGTGGGAGGTATTGAGGAATAGAAACTGATGATTGTAATTGTGAATGCGCCTTCTTCCTGCCGTTCAATTATCCCTGATGTTGCGTGACTTTCAGTTATGAAACCTACCATTGGAACTGTCCACCAATGCAGAGCGAAAGGCTTTGACAAAGTCTCGGATTCCTCCGAAGAACCAAATCCCCATCTCATGCCCATTCAAGACTTGCTGCTCATCACCACCTCGTGGTATTCTCCTATAACCCACACCTGAAACTATACTCTTACTGATCCCATATCCCCTACTCCTCCCTGCCCAACTCCCATTCACTTTACAGTCATGCTCAAGAAATTACCAGAATGTCCAGGTCTGGCACAAAAGACAAAACATCCTTTGCCAGTAAAATTCCACCCAGAGGGAACCCGTGCGCTGTACCGATGGCAACACGTTTTTCGCGAGAGTCCGGGCTGCGCTGCAGCCTGAAAGCGCCACCGGTTGGATGCGAGGAGCAGAGGTCTCTGGCAAAGGGACGAAGTTGCCATTTACTGACGTACTGATTCAAACCTCACATTTTTTTTTTCTCTCTCTCTCTCTCTCGTCTACTCGCACCACAATACCACACTGACCTTCCCTCCCCTCACCCAAAACGTATCAGGACCGCGTACCCATCAAAAGTAAGGACAAGAAAGAAAGTCAAAGACAAGAATGTCGCAATAAATGATTCCTTGGAGTACGGTATCTCAGCCAAAGGAAGGGACATTTTGTCTGTGCTGCGCAGGCTCATATCAACACCACAGCCCTCTCAAATTACGCACAGGTAAAAAGGTAAACAGTATACAGTTAATGTTAAAGATCACAAAGAAAAGGCCATTCTGGCCATCTCCACCTTTGCCAAGTACCTTCCCAGGCACTGTTTGATACAAAGTAATTCTCTGTGTAACCTGTGTGCAATGTTGGTCGTTAGAAGGGGGGGGAGGGGGCGAGATAAGGGTGTAAGGAGGGAGTTGTGGTGGGTGGTGGGGGGGGATATTGGGAATTAGAAGGAAAGGAAATAATGATGGTAGGGGAAACCACCACCATGGGGAATGACAAAAAAACCCCAAGCATGGAAGAAAGGGTGGAGTGGAGGGTGAGGGGGGATGTTTTTCCAAGTTTTACTATTATATTTGGGAAAGGTGGGAGGATTGGCATGGGAGGGGGGTGGGGTGGAGAGAGTATGCGGATATGAGAATTGGAGGGAAATAATGGGTATGGTAAGGATGGAGGCGGGTTGGGGGAGGACCCATCCCCCACTCTTTGAATTATGGGGTATAAATTCAATTGCTCCCCCCCCCCACTTTTTTCCTCAAATCCTTAACTTAATATAAGTATGGACGGTGTGTGTTTAGTGTTTGTTTGTTTGTCGTGCTACTCCTTCCTACAGTTTGGGCAGATTAATTCCATACTTGCTACATAGTGTTATCATGACCCCAATTAATTTTCCGGGTATTTTCATCTTTGCGGTGGTGTTGGGGAAGAGGGGGGGGGGGTTGCGAAGGCGACATAAATATTCTATGCTAAATGTGCATCTGGGTTGTCCGCACCACCTCAGGTGGGGAGGAGTTATTACAAGTTCCAGACCCTTTACTAAATATAAAGTATTCCTGTCCCACATTTCCAGTGCAGCAGTGTTTGAATTATAGTCGTAGGTCGTGCATGTAACCAGGATTTTTTATTTTGCACACAGAGCTGCCAGTTACCAATACACCGCCGCAAATAAAGGTATGCGTAGAATTTAACTGTTGCAGGCTTGGACCAAGATTGCCATCCAACCAAGTGGGAGTCAATACTCTGTGCAGAGTGTTGGTGCTGACTAAGCAGTTTCTCCTGGCCATTTGGCAAATCCTGGGATGCGGTCGCACTCCGACACAGTATACCAGCAAGCTGGTACTTCATTTTTGCCTACCTAACGAAGGATACAGGCAGAGTCAAGCCCCAACCTGGTATTAATAAACGCCGAGTGGATTTGAACTCAGGATCCTTGATCCAAGCCCACCCCCCTAACCATTGAGCTAACATCAGCATCATGATCACCCATAGGTGGGTACTCTGCAAGTATAAATAAAATTGCCTTGCTTTGTACACTCCACACAGTGCCGGATCTGGATGTTCCCCAAATGGCATCACATAATGTATTACGTACTAACAAGGGGTATTCGGCATGCCAGTGCTGCATGGTCTTTTATTTGTGGGGACCTAAAACACTCCCTCCACCCACCAAGGAATGTGAAGTTGGAATCATTTAAATATTGACCTTTCACGTCGCTACAAAGGCTTAATTAAAAGGTTACTAATATACTATAAAAACACTCACATGGACACCAAACATGAACCTCTGAAAGTTTTATAAGGGTCCGTTCAGCCATCTCTGAGAAAAATGCAGCACACACATACAACACTGCTCTCTTAATAGTATAGAACAAAGCAAATTACAACCCATTCGCTTCGCTACGAACAGCGTTCATGGCTTTTTCATTCCGCCATTGTGAATAACCGAGATAATCTATAAAAGTAAGCAGAATTTACAAAATGTAAAGCTCCAGATATGAAAGTATCAGCGAGTTCCGACTCCTAAAAAAAAAGTGTTGATTTGGTCCGATTCGGACATAGTTTGGACATTCGGACATTGCTATAGCTTGCCAACCATTCAATGGAGGGGTGGCTTGCTTGAGTGATAAGCCGCTGTCGAGTCGCCACACAGTTGAGACGGTGGCGGCAGTTCCTGTTCCCGAACGGAATGTACGTTGGCAGTTGCTGCGCAAGGGTAGAGCTGTTCTGATAACCACGTTTTCACTACAGCACGGATTTCATTCAACACAACAACCGCACCGGCCTGTTCTCTCATCTCTATTCTTCACAGGATTAGGAGCATCACCCCAACGGGGTTGTGTTGTGTGACTGGTGTTAAGGTTCCCAACGGAGTTTGGTTCATGTCTTCTCTCTCTCTGCCCTCGGTTTATGAGCTCAGATCGTTTCCACTGCATTCTGTCCGTGTCCATGGGGATAACGTGGTCAGGTCTGCCAGAGCGTTTGCCATTTGCCTCAGAAGTCCACCCTCGGTTCTTGTCTATCAGTTTTTAAAATTCATGAAAAGAAACGGGGTAGCCAATATAATGACCTCAGTATCCATATTTAGGTGTTTAGCGTGCGCAGCCGTAATAGAGCCATGCGGCTCTGAAAATCGCCAATGATCCCCAAATAGGAAAGAGAGAACAACCGCAACTACGTCATTCTGAGTGATCGCTTCACTCACTGCAGACCTTTTGCCATGCCACCATCATTCTGAGCGAGTCGTTTGTGTATGAGCACGATCCCGACTGCATGGAAAGGTTCGAAGTGCTAGGGAGATGGATGATGTCCTGAAAATGTTACAAGGAGGTCTACGAACAGAAAATAAGGCAGCTACTCCAAGTCATCCATGATGAAATGTCTTTTTTTTTTAATCCAAGCGAATCAGCCTCCATTTCATTCTCTGAGCCTTCAAACTCATCTGGACAGGCTGCAAACACCATCAATGAGCCTACACAAGCAATCATGTACGTATCGAACCCAAATCATGACAACTTATTAAAAATAATTTATTTTATGTTATATTTGCTTATATGTTTTATTCTATGCATTGTTCTACATGCTTTTTTGCCCCTAAACCACTCTCTCACTCCTCCTCACACCCCACCCCTTCCTCACTCCCTCTCCCTCCCTCCGTGTCTCCACTCTCATATTCTCTCTCTCTCTCTCTCTATTTCTCTCCTTTAACGTTAATTTTCCTCTCTCTTTCTTTATCGTTAAATTCACTCTCCCTTTCTCTTTCTCACACACACATAAGTACACGGCACTTTTGTTAATCTAGACTGTGTTTGACACGAGCTCTTCCCACACACCACGTATTAAGGCAATCAAGACATTAAGTACAGTTCCATAACGCTTCAAAACTCCCCTATAAAGGAGATCCCTCGATCCCGCAACCCTCAACCATAACCCCATTGTAAAGCTTTCATGATGGCATTTCACGCTTGTCCCGGCGATATTTGGTCGCATTTGACCGGAGAGAAATTGGCTCCGTTTGTTTCCCCATAATCGGTCTTGCACACCTCTAAACCAGCCCAATGCTCGCTCACCTTAAAGCAGTGGCAAGCGAGTGCTCCGACTCTTCCTACGACAGCCAGAAGCTCTGACTGCAGAAACTCGAATGGACGGCGGCTAGGGAGGCAGGAACGGCCAAGTCTTCGCGCAGCCCCGGTTCCAATAACGCGCACATTCTCGAAGCTCTCCAGTCTGGCTATACAAAAAAGAGCGAACCCTGGAGCATTTGCTCGAGGCTCCTTTTCAATGGTCATTGGAGGCTGTTGTTTTATACAACGGTGTTTTGGACTTCTTTTGAAGTCCGTGGAGGCCTCTTTTTGCAATGCGTCACTTGCAGCTCTTTCTATGGTTCATTTACACCTGCTGTTTTCAATGGATCGTTTGGCTCTATTCAACAAGTCGTGGAGGCCCTTTTCAAACGGTCGATCTGTACCTTTTGGGCTCTTTTACATCGTTTTATTTGCTTTATGGAGGTTTATGGAGGGGGGGGGGGAGGGGTAGGGGGGAGTCGGGTTCCTCCCCAAAGAGGTTATTTGCTTTCCTTCTCCAAACAATACACACAACTGCCGATGGAACTAAACTAACAACCTCCACACCCTATGACCTACCACAAGTTGTATCATGACAGAAAAATCTGGCTCTACGGGGATTAAGGGGGATTGCCCCAAAATATTCTATCAGCTTTCTTCTCCAAAACTACAATTACAATTCTGATGAAACTTGACCACCATCTTCACCACCCTGATGTACCAAAGTTTTTTCACCGACATTTAAAAAAAATTGGGGTCAGGAGGGTCGATTGGAGAGGGGTGTTGCCGCCTGAAAATATGCATTGCTTCTTCTCAGAAACTACCACACGCACATTCCCGATGAAACCTTGGACCACCATCTTTCACCAACCTGTGATGTTACCAAAAAAAAAATATGGCCCATGGGCCCTGGTCAGGTTCAGACTTCATTGATATTTGGGATATATTCATTAACATTCATTGTTTTTATCCGGCCCTAAATGAACTATCATACTCATAAAGACTCATCTTCTTACCTGGGGCAAAAAATTCAGAAAAAAAAAACCGCTGCGATAAGGTTAGACATTGTTCCATAAGAAAGCATTAATACTATACAAAAAGCAAAAACTATTAATATCTTGGAGTTTTTAGGGACTTTGAAGATTAATTGGGTCCTCATGAATTCATTACTCATGAAGACTCATTATCTTTCCTCCTGGACAAAAATTCGGAAAAAACGCTCAGACAGGCTGTAGACATGTTCCATAGAACCATATAACCAAACAGAAGCAAAACTATGAATAGTCTACAAGTTTAGGACTTTTGAAAGATTAATTGATTAGAACTTAATTAACTAAGTCAATTGTGACAAATCTGAAATGTTTATTGCGGAACGTTCTGCGCACTCCCCAAAGTATCATCCCTCTGAGTTTCAAGTCATTCTGACCACAGGTTGCAGAATAGATGATCGAAGATGATGATTTGGACAGACGGACAGACGGACTGATGGATGGATCAACGCATGGAACCCCCATTTTATGTCACTTCCTTCGGAACTGCCTAAAAATGGGGGGGGGGGGGGTTGTGTATTTGGCTTTCGTTTCTGATACCACACACAACAATTTCATGAACTTGAGAACAACCTTTATCACCCATGATGTACAAGGTTTGTCATGGCCATTAAAATAACCATCCATAGTTATTTACTTCTTCTCCGTTATAATTTTGGATCATCCATGCCAACCATGTGGTTGCCTGGTTATCTTATCCAGCCACTACCAGGTGAGCACCCAGGGGTACTGACCCTATGTTTAATATCTCTGTGAGGTTCTTTGTCATCAATCCTGGAGGTCCAGCTGTCACTGGAACAACTTTGGCATTCTTCAGCTTCCAGGATCTTCTCACTTCATTCTTGATGCTTGTGTTTGGTCATTTCCTTGATTTCAGCATTGTTTAGTTCAAATCACTGGTATTAAACACCTCAATCAGCAATGCCTTCTTCTCTTTTTTTAGTACCCAAGTATGATCTGGGTCGCAATGCTTTGTTTTTGATGTTCACGCTTGATGGATCATTAGGTGGTACAGAGCAGTAGGTGCTTCATGTTTTCAGGGATTACTTTAGGTTCATGTTCCCACAAATTCTCTGGAACGGGACATCAAAGTTTTTGTAGATGTGCCAGCGGATACTTTACAAACTCTGTTGTGTCATTGTGTGTACAGCTGTTCTGACATGAGTTTGTTTTTGTGTGTGTGTGTGTGTTGTGTGTGTGTTGTGTGTGTGTGTGTGTGTTTCAGTCATTAAGCATAACATATAATTTTCTTTTCTAACCACACCTAAACCCTCACCTTCTGCTTTCTTTTTTTTCATCTCACTCTCTCTCTCTCTCTCTCTCTCTCTCTCTCTCTCTCTCTCTCTCTCTCTCTCTCTCTCTCTCTCTCTCTCCTCTCTCTCTCCCTCTCCTCTCCTCCTCTCTCCTCATCCCCTCCTCACATCCCTCCCTCCCACGGTATAGCAACGTTTGGCGAGGAATCGCTCTCCCACCTCCCCCCCCCCCCACCCTTCCGCGCTCTTTCCCCCTTCCTAGCTTCCCCTCCCTCCAGCCTCCTTCCTCTCCTCCCTCTCTCCCTCCCCTCCCTCTCTCCCTCCCTCCTCTCTCCCTCCCCTCCCTCCCTCCTCCTCTCTCAACCCCCCCCTTAATACCCCTCCCCCATCAGCGAAGCAATGGGTTATATTTGCTAGTATTTAATAAAAGAGATCGGTATGGGCTTATGCACGTCGTGCTGGATTTCATTAGTTGGAGTAATTGATAACCTACATGGTGTGCATGTGCGGGAAATGTATCACGTGTGTGGAGCACCGATACGGATAGACATTTATACTGCAGTGCTGTGTTGCTTCAACTTATCTTTTAAAGGAGCCTCTTTGCTCGCCCACAGCGGAATTTTCAAGTAAGAAAAGTTTATTTTAGTCATTGTTGCATCGAAGATTAATGTGTAAAATTAGAGTGCCAACGGTCCTCAAATGGCGGACCGGAGTCCACATCCGGACCGCAGGCATTATTATGAGTCCTGACACGAGCTAATCCAAATCCCCAGAAAAAGGCCGACGGATGAAATGTATCTCGACGGATTCTTCATCTTTCTTTCCCACTTCTTCGTTCTCTAATAGCCACTGCTAATACAATGACTTTGTTTTGGGAAGTTGTCACAAGAGGATCCCCCTGCCAAGCTTTTGTATGGACCTACCACTGTTCATTTTGGGAGAGTTTTGCATGTGTTGTAGATCTTGGAGGGTTAGCATGAAAAAGTAGAAGTAACGATAAAAGTATGAATACACGTTTACATCTGGGTTTTTATCGCAATAATAAACTTTGGCACGAAGAAAAAGCCGAAATGAAACGTACTCCTCTTCGATTTGTAAAATTACTTCAAGAAAAACTTGGCAAGGGCGGTCTGATTAAATCCTCCGACTTCCTCACAGCTAACAGCGTTCCGAAACCACAATTTGCAGGTGTTAGACTTGCCTGAAGTTGCATTCATTCTGAGGGAGAAGGGTGTAAGGAGGGGGTAGGGATGGTCGGGAGGGGGGAGGATGACGATGGGAATGAGAAGGAAAAATAATGATGAGGGGGAAATGACACCACGAAAGGGTGTGGGGAGGGGAGGGGAAGGTGGGGAAGAGTGAAGTTTTTCCAAGTTTTGGTTGTTTTATGGGGGAAAGGTGGGGGAAAGGTGGTGAAGTTTTTCCAAGTTTTGGTGTTTATGGGGGAAAGGTGGGGGAAAGGTGGTGAAGTTTTTCCAAGTTTTGGTTGTTTATGGGGAAAGGTGGGGAAGGGGGTGAAGTTTTTCCAAGTTTTGGTTGTTTTATGGGGGAAAGGTGGGGAAAGGGGGGGAAGGTTTTCCAAGTTTTGGTTGTTTATGGAGGGAAAGGTGGGGAAGGGGTGAAGTTTTTCCAAGTTTTGGTTGTTTTATGGAGGGAAAGGTGGGGGAAGGGGGTGAAGTTTTTCCAAGTTTTGGTTGTTTTATGGGGGAAAGGTGGGGGAAGGGGGTGAGGTTTTTCACAGTTTTGGGTATTTTTGGGGAAAGGTTGGT
>CM068965.1:83772733-83803487 GCA_035128595.1 Eptatretus atami | reverse complement strand
TTTTTCATCATATTGTTATCACCATATCCTTGTTTTGTGATTCATATATATTTATTGCTGGGTGTAGTGACGTGTGCCTGTAATGTGGCAAGTTGGTGGCTGGGGGTGTGGGATTGCTTGAACTTGAGGATGGGGGCCCTGTGTTGTGCCATGCTAACATACGGTACAAAGCAGCCCAGTCGTTGTGACATCACCCAAACCTGATTGTCAGGTCAGGCCAGAACATTGTGACTTTTTATTTTTATTTTTATGTTGAAGGCTCCAGTCACGGACTAAATAGTCCTCATCGAGGCCAGTCCAGTGCCGGATTAAGGCATGGGCTTTATTGGCTGCAGCCCAGGGGCCTCCACCAGCTGAGGGCCTCCAGAGATTAAGTGAAATTAATTTACTGTGAAAAGAGTGTTTGACAAACTTTCTCAACTGACGAGACTGGATCTGGAACAACCAGCTGAAATGCATTCCTGCTTCCTTGTTTGCGGCAGAGCGGTCTTGATTGAAGCCGTTGTGCTGGATGCAAGTTGCTATTTTCTTAAAGATGGTTCTTATACAATTTTTATTTGCACATTTCATTTTCTCTTTTTTCTCTTTGTTTTTGTTTTCTTTTTGTTTATTTCACTTTTCTCTCGTACATTGAACCACCTTCTTCAGGCTGTACAATCGCACTCCTACATAGGCTGTGCTCCACCATCTCCTGTCAAACCCTATCCCTCCCGTGATCTTTTCTCCTCCATTAGACCCAATCCTCTTCCTGCATGTTGGAGTGAGATCTCTCCCCCGCCCCCCGCCTCTGTTCTATCATTCCCTTGCTTCTTGGGCTCAACTGTTACCCCCTGTCAGTTCTTACTTTATTTGTGTCAACTCGTTCTTCCATGAGTCTGGATGTTGTATTCAAACCAGGGAACCACTGTTCGGCATGGATGATCCACAAAATATATAAATTGGCCGATGGTTTGAACAAACTTGTGAAGACACCATGCAAAGATGATCTCTACAGGTTACATCGAAATCAGGTGAATAACTTTTGAGAAGAAGTCAAAAGTAGCGATCCTGGAATCGTAATGTCCTTTGACTTTAAATTGACCTTTATCGTATTTGTGGATTGTTAGCCGGTGTTTGTGGATTATTTTGGCAGTATTGTGGATGTTTTTGCAGGTGTTTGTGGATTATTTGCCGGTGTTTGTGGATTATTTTTGCCGTATTTGTGGATTGTTTTGCAGGTGTTTGTGGATTATTTTGCCGTGTTTTGTGGATTGTTTTGCCGGTGTTTGTGTATTATTTTAGCAGTATTTGTGGATTGTTTTGCCGGTGTTTGTGGATTGTTTTTGCGGCGTTTGTGGATTGTTTTGCCGGTGTTTGTGGATTGGGTGGTGGATTATTTTGCCGGTGTTTGTGGATTATTTTATCGGTGTTTGTGGATTATTTTATCGGTGTTTGTGGATTATTTTACCAGTGGTTGTGGATTATTTTACAGTGATTGTGTATTCTGTTATTGGCATTTGTGAATTTCAGAAATGTTAATGTATTTGAAAGCAGATCTATGTGATTACTCTGCTGAAGGGAACAACATGTCATGTTCTCACATGAAGCTAAAAATCTGGAAATACAAACAAAAACATGATTGTAATCTGTAGTTATTTTAATTATCTCATTAATATGTACATTCTTTACCAGCCACGTGACCAGCTGCAGCACATCTGGCTTTCTGACAATCCCTGGGATTGCAGCTGTCCCGGTATTGACTATCTTCGTCGCTGGATTCAGACAAACTCATGAGGAAGAATAAATCAATATTTTAAACTCACTGAAGGAAACACACCAACGTTAATACCTCTCCTGAATAATGTTCCAGGTGAGGGCCCTGTCACACCTTGACGTTTTAGCCAGTGTATGGTAACGTATCAAAATGTATGTAAAACGCTGGCGTACGCTGAACTATTGATGTTTTTTCAGTTTTGGGCTTATTCATAACGAGTTGGACGTATGCATAACGTATTACTAACGTTCACAGAACGTTTTGATAACTAATAGATAACTTATACCAACGAATGCTTAGCGTGTTGTCGGCGTTCACAACCGATGCCCAACGATAATCTAACTTATGCATAGCGCGCGACGCGTATCGCCGACGATCACGTGGCGTAGCCTATTAATACGTTGCGCTCAATGATTTATCATAAACCGCACTAGATCGAAGTGTCACACATCACCGTCATGCCGAAGAAAAAAAAACCATGGAGTCTGGAACACTGACGGGTTCCTCCTGTGAACTCCATTTTTTATACCAATTCCCCTAAACGCTGCCAATACGCCTTATACAGTAGCTGTAAGTTAGACCACGTTCAGCAAGTTCTGTGGTCAGCCGGAAGACGTCAAATATGTCTACATACGTCAATATGCGTTTGAGATACATTACACATAGGTTCAAAGCACGTTATCATAGGTTAGAAATAAGTTTTGGTACGTTAAACATACCTCGACGTGTTTCGAATTTATGAGTAACTTACAAGTGACGTGTGTTGACGTGTGTCACGATCGCATAACGTGCCTACAACTTATGGCCAGCGTATGCGGAACGTGTGAGTATACGCCGAGCACGTTGGAAAATTTTGAGCATGCTTAAAATTTGTCGACGAGCTCGGCGTACTACGACGTATGCCAGCGTGCTTCAGCGTGCTCTTAACGTATACAAAACTTACCCATAACGTATTCGACGTGTGCCATGTTTTAGATAATTTTCATAAGTCGGCATACGCTGGCTAACGTCAAGGTGTGACAGGGCCTTTAGCTAAAAAGTGAAAACGGCAATGAAAGGGGTTGAAGGAGACTTAAAAAAATTAACTTCAATATCCTGGTGAAAGGGTAAAAAAAAATCGATCATTTTATGGAAAGTTGACATTCCATTTATATATACCGGTGTTGTGCATTATTTACCGGTCTTTGTGGAGTTTTACCAGTGTTGTGGATTAATACTCGGATGCTGGTTGTGGGTTAATCTATCGGTGTTTGTGCATTATTTTATCAGTGAATGTGGATTATTTTACTCTTGTTTGTGGATTATTTTACGGTGTTTGTGGTTTATTTTTACAGATGTTTGTGGATTATTTTCGCCAGTTGTTTGTGGATTATTTTGCCGTGTGTTTTTGTGGTTGTTGTTGTTGTTTTTTTATTTCGCCGGTGTTTTTCAGTGGATATTTTCCGTTTTTGTGAGTTATTTTCCGTGTTTGTGGATTCGGTTTTGTGATTTCTTTCGGGTGTTTGTGGATTCTTTTATCGTGTTTTGTGGATTCTTTTACGTGGAGTTGTGGATTATTTATCGTGTTTGTGGATTTTTTTACGGGAGTTTGTGGATTATTTTATCGGTGTCTGTGGATTCTTTTATCAGTGTTTGTGGATTATTTTTATGGTGTTTGTGGATTATTTTAAGGGTGAATGTGGATTATTTTACCGGTGTTTGTGATTTTTTTTTTTTGGTGTTTGTGGATTATTTTGTTGGTGTTTGTGGATTATTTTAAGGGTGAATGTGGATTATTTTACCGGTGTTTGTGGATTATTTTACCGGTTTGTTTGTGGATTATTTCCCAATGTTTGTGGATTATTTTATCGGTGTTTGGGATTGCTTTTCGTGTGTTTGTGGATTATTTTCAGTGTTTGTGATTTTTTTTGGTGTTTGTGGATTTTTTTGGTGTTTGTGGATTATTTTACCAGTGTTTGTGGATTATTTTAAGGGTGAATGTGGATTATTTTACCGGTGTTGCGGATTTTTTTTTTACCGGTGTTTGTGGATTATTTTACCGCGTGTTTGTGCAATATTTTACCAATTTCTGTGGATTATTTTCCAATGTTTGTGGGATTATTTTATCGGTGTGTGTGTGGATTCTTTTATCGGTGTTTTGTGGATTATTTTACCAGTGTTTGTGGATTATTTTATCGGTGTTTTGTGGATTATTTTATGGTGTTATGTGTTATTTATATGTGTTTGTGATATTTTAGGGTGATGTGGATTATTTTACCGGTGTGTGTGGAGTTTCTTTTTTTATGTGTTTGTGGATTATTTTCCAGTTTTTGTGGATTATTTTATAGGTTTCTGTGGATTATTTTACCAATGTTTGTGGATTATTTTATCGGTGTTTGTGGATTATTTTACACGTGTTTGTGGATTATTTTATTGGTGTTTGTGGATTATTTTAAGGGTTAATGTGGATTATTTTCGGTTTCTGTGGATTATTTTACCAATGTTTTGGATGACTTTTTCGATGTTTTTGGATTACTTTACAGGTGTTTGGTGGATTATTTTTTTCCAGTGTTTGTGGATTATTTTACCAGTGTTTGTGGATTATTTACGGTGGTTGTGGATTATTATTGGCATTTGTGAATTCTCAGAAATGTTAATGTATTTGAAAGCAGATCTGTGTGATTACTCTGCTGAAGGGAAACAACATGTCATGCTCTCACATGAAGCTAAAAATCTGTAAATACAAACAAAACATGATTGTAATCTGTACATTATTTTATTATCCTCATTAATATGTACATTGTTTACCAGCCGCGTGACCAGCCTGAAGTACATCTGGCTTCATGACAATCCCTGGGATTGCAGCTGTCCCAGTATTGACTATCTCGTCACTCTATTCAGACAAACTCAAAAGAAGAAGAATAAAATCATAAATGTTTTGAACAGAAACAGAATTATGAAAATGTGTTCCTTTCGTATTATTTTTTATTGGAGTCCACATTGTAAAATAATAACATATGTTTTTTCATCATATTGTTATCACCATATCCTTGTTTTGTGATTCATATATATTTATTGCTGGGTGTAGTGGACGTGTGCCTGTAATGTGGCAAGTTGGTGGCTGGGGGTGTGGGATTGCTAACTTGAGGATGGGGGCCCTGTGTTGTGCCATGCTAACATACGGTACAAGCAGCCCAGTCGTTGTGACATCACCCAAACCTGATTGTCAGGTCAGGCCAGAACATTGTGACTTTTTATTTTTATTTTTATGTTGAAGGCTCCAGTCACGGACTAAATAGTCCTCATCGAGGCCAGTCCAGTGCGGATTAAGGCATGGGCTTTATTGGCTCGCAGCCCAGGGGCCTCCACCAGCTGAGGGCCTCCAGAGATTAAGTGAAATTAATTTACTGTGAAAAGTTACTTCATTTGTAAATGCAGAATGAAAGTATAAGTATGCTGAATTATCTCTTTAAAAAGGGCTCAATTAATATACTGTATAATATACTGGAATTTTTTCTTGCCCATTATTCCAACTCGTTGGCACACTGGCAATCCTGATACAATGAGACGATCTCATACTCGATTAGGGCCTGTACAAGAAATCGCTCATTCCATCAAAACTTTCCTTCTTCTTCTTTCGTCATTGCTTGTTGGGCAATGTTCACTTTAAAAACTTTGTTGGGCAATTTGATAATATTCAGGGACAAGCATGAAAACCGCAAGCTTCTGATATCTACACCCTTGTGCTAAAAAATGGATTAACTTCTTCACTTCGCCACCTATTCTCCAGAACGAGTCTAAGCATCACTAACTATACATTTATAAATTAATTGCACACAAAAACATATATTTGTTCATTAAAATGAGGAAAATATACAACCTACTGGCTAATATACTGTCGGACACCGACATTCATGATCCCCGTGTGTTTGTGGGTTATAAAGTGTGACCTGCTTCAACATTCGTGATCACGTATTCGCACCTTTTAAAAACAAATACATTTTAGGAGTGGTCTCCAATATCCACTGTCTCGGATATTAATTCATTATGAGAATTCTTCAACAGAAACCTGCTCTCTCTCATGCACAGATTAATCCCATCTTGTCTTCAATTATCTTACCTATCCTCCGGCTCTTGGTTCTCCGAATCCTGTGGTGAGGCAGTTGCTTTAAGACAACTTGCATTCTCCTCTTGGAAGGCAAATCCGACCGAAGACAACCTCAAATCATTTCATAAGGCCAGCAACATGTGTGTGTCCACCTTCAGGAGAGCCAGAAAACATCTGTCCAATCTCAAGAATGAGGTTTCAATCTTGTCTCACTCTAAAACCTGGTGGCGCCTTGTCAAATCAGTGTCTGGTGCGTGCTCCCCTTCCATCCTTTTCCTCACTTCAAATGGCACCATAGCCGACTCTGCTCGTGAGAAGGCTGAATACCTCTATTCTGTGTTTGCTTCAACATTTTGTGTCCCTAAGCACTCCTTCTCTGTACCCTCCTTCCCAGTCACACCCAATTGTTCCTGAATTCTGTATCTTTTGCACCTGAAAAGGTGTAAAAGTTTCTCGAAACCATCGACTGTTTCTCCAACTGGACCAGATGGCATCAGCTCACACGTCCTAAAAACTTTTGGATGACCAATAATTTGGATGACCTCTGTAGGTTAAGCAATGGAAATCGGTAATTCAAAGCATCTCACATTCAAATCAACTTTCACAAGGAGATTGTATTCTTTCTTGAGCACAGAAGCCTTTTGATAATGATGCAAATGCTTTTGATTAATATCACAATGGAAATGAAGAATACATTTGATTCACCAGAATGCCATACAAACTTCCTCCAAAGTGGGATCTTCGATACACTTTGAGACATAAACCACAAGGAGCCGCAGGATAACCATGTGAGTTGTCTCTTCCCCTGGGTTCGGTGACGTTGCCTTAATGTGGCATTTTGGTGCTGGGGTGGGGATTGCTTGACTTGAGGATGGGGGCCCTGTGTTGTGCCATGCTAACATACGGTACAAGCAGCCCACGTTGTGACAATCACCCAACCTGATTGTCAGGTCAGGCCGAACATTGTGACTTTTTATTTTTATTTTATGTTGAAGGCTCCAGTCACGGACTAAATAGTCCTCATCGAGGCCAGTCCAGTGCCGGATTAAGGCATGGGCTTATATTGGCTGCAGCCCAGGGGCCTCCACCAGCTGAGGGCCTCCAGAGATTAAGTGAAATTAATTACTGTGAAAAGTTACTTCATTGTGTAAATGCAGAATGAAAGTATAAGTATGCTGAATTATCTCTTTAAAAAGGGCTCATTAATATACTGTTAATATACTGGAATTTTTTCTTGCCCATTATTCCAACTCGTTGGCACTGGCAATCCTGATTACAATGAGACGATCTCATACTCGATTAGGGCTGTACAAGAAATCGCTCATTCCATCAAAACTTCCTCTTCTTCTTTTCGTCATTGCTTTGTTGGGCAAGTTCACTTTAAAAACTTTGTTGGGCAATTTGATGAATCAGGACAAGCATGAAACACCGCAACCTTCTGATATCTACACCCTTGTGCTAAAAAATGGATTAACTTCTTCATCCCCTAATGTTGAAATAGCACTACGGTATTTACTTTGTGTTAATGATAACTAATGCGACTGGAGAGAGAAGTTCTCCAGGCTGAAACATAAAAAGAATGTACTCAGGTCAACAATGACACAAGAACGACTTAACAGACTAGCTGTCATGGCAATTGAAAATGATCTCAAAAATTACAATTACTGATGTTTTGGAGAAATTTGTTACCAAGAAATTACGCAAAGCAAATGTTGAATTTTAATTTGTTTAGCCTTGTCAAATAAATTTAATATATCAAAAACATTTTAGTTTTGGAAAATATCACAATATCTTTTCTCTTTTGTTGTGTTACACTTGCACCCATCGATGCGCCTAATGTTGACATATTGGATGACTTTTTCGATGTTTTTTGGATTACTTTACAGGTGTTTGTGGATTATTTTTTCCAGTGTTTGTGGATTATTTTACCGAGTGTTTGTGGATATTTACCGGTGGTTGTGGATTATTTATTGGCATTTGTGAATTCTCAGAAATGTTAATGATTTGAAAGCAGATCTGTGTGATTACTCTGCTGAAGGGAACAACATGTCATGCTCTCACATGAAGCTAAAAATCTGTAAATACAAACAAAACATGATTGTAATCTGTACATTATTTTAATTATCCTCATTAATATGTACATTGTTTACCAGCCGCGTGACCAGCCTGCATACATCTGGCTTCATGACAATCCCTGGGATTGCAGCTGTCCCAGTATTGACTATCTCGTCTACTCTATTCACAACTCAAAAGAAGAAGAATAAAATCATAAATGTTTTGAACAGAAACAGAATTATGAAAATGTGTTCCTTTCGTATTATTTTTATTGGAGTCCACATTGTAAAATAATAACATATGTTTTTTCATCATATTGTATCACCATATCCTTGTTTTGTGATTCATATATATATGCTGGGTGTAGTGACGTGTGCCTGTATTTGTGGCAAGTTGTTGGCTGGGGTGTGGGATTGCTTGAACTTGAGGATGGGGCCCTGTGTTGCCCAGTGCTAACATACGGTACAAAGCAGCCCAGTCGTTGTGACATCACCCAAACCTGATTGTCAGGTCAGGCCAGAACATTGTGACTTTTTATTTTATTTTTATGTTGAAGGCTCCAGTCACGGACAAATATGTCCCTCATCGAGGCCAGTCCAGTGCCGGATTAAGGCATGGGCTTTTATTGGCTGCACCAGGGGCCTCCACCAGCTGAGGGCCTCCAGAGATTAAGTGAAATTAATTTACTGTGAAAAGTTACTTCATTTGTAAATGCAGAATGAAAGTATAAGTATGGCTGAATTATCTCTTTAAAAAGGGCTCAATTAATATACTGTAAATATACTGGAATTTTTTTCTTGCCCATTATTCCAACTCTTGGCACTGGCAATCCTGATTACAATGAGACGATCTCATACTCGATTAGGCCTGTACAAGAAATCGCTCATCCATCAAAACTTTCCTTCTTCTCTTTCGTCATTGCTTTGTTGGCAATGTTCACTTTAAAAACTTTTGTTGGCAATTTGATGAATTCAGGGACAAGCATGAAACACCGCAAGCTTCTGATATCTACACCCTGTGCTAAAAAATGGATTAACTTCTTCATTCCCTAATGTTGGAAATAGCACTACGGATTACTTGTGTTTAATGATAACTAATGCGACTGGAGAGAGAAGTTCTCCAGGCTGAAACATAAAAAGAATGTACTCAGGTCAACAATGACACAAGAACGACTTAACAGACTAGCTGTCATGGCAATTGAAAAATGATTCTCAAAATTTACAATTTACTGATGTTTGGAGAAATTTGTTACCAAGAAATTACGCAAAGCAAATGTTTGAATTTTAATTTTGTTTAGCCTGTCAATATAATTTAATATATCAAAAACTTATTTTAGTTTGAAAATATCACATATCTTTTCCTTTTTTTGTTGTGTTACACTTGCACCCATCGATGCGGGCCTAATGTTGACATTAGTTGTAGAATTTGAATAAAGTGATTTCAAGAATCCGAAATTCGATTTGCGTGCTTTTGTTAATTATCACTGGGCCTCACAGTATCTGTAGCCCAGGGCCCTCCAAAATCGTAATCCAGCCCTGGGCCAGTGCTTAAATAAAGAAAAATAAAGAGAGAATGTAAAGTGAGAAGTGAAAATGAGTGAGTATTTGTGGCGGTGTGCCGGATGCATCCGGGTGGCGCTAGTCACCGGACGCATGTGGGTGGTGTTACCTTCGGATGGGTCCGAGCAGCGTTTGTGTCTGGATGACTTGGCTCTGCAGAACCTGATAAATTGATATAATGATCACAAAGAGTATAAAGTAAACTTTGAATACACTAAACTTTTGTCATAAAGACCAAAGTATTAAAATGAACACAAATATATATTGTGGCATCTTCGGCTCAATTAACGTTGCATTCTGTCACGGGCTGAGACTAAAGCCCGTGATGTCCCGAGTGGCTCAGCTCCTATGGAGACATTCTGAATTAATGGCGGATAACGCGCATGTGGGGGCATGAGGAGAGCCACGAAAACTTTCAAAAAAAAACCTCCTCAGACCCTCAGACCAACTCCTTCTCGGATGTCTCTTTCCCAACTGCCTTTTTATCTTCTCCTTGCCTTCATCTTCAGCAACGCTTCGCTCCTTTTGTAGGCATCTATAATTCCATCCCCGTCTCTGGGAAACGCTCCCCCCCTTCTTGGGGCTCTGCTCTGCCCCGCTCAGGCGATCCATTCCTCCACCCCGGGAGGCGTTCATGCTCCGCCTCTGCCTCTTTCGTGCCAAGTCTCCCAGCCCCCCGGTGGAGGCTTACATAAAGGTTTTACACACAATTTCCTTTACCATAATCCCTAACTACTTAATCATGCACCACCCTCTATATGGCACACATGCAGACAAGCCAATTCTTAAGCTGACGTTTCCCTACTTATACTTGGAGATGGTTATCTACTCGCACACAGACCATGCTTCATTTTACATTCTGATCTGTTGTGTGATTCTATGTTGATGTCTAACCAGCCAGCGCCCCCCCCCCCCACTAACATAGGAATATACTATATATATATTCTATACATACGAAAAAATAATTGACCCCGACCACATCCTCCAGCCGAAGAAACGATATAAACCAACCAAGAAGACCTACCCAAGGTAAGTGCTAAACGCTGTTTCGAACCTACCCAGAGTTCCTCAACAATGTTAAAGACGTTCACAAATAGTACACACAATCCCAAGGCTACACACCCCTTCAGCTACTGGACCGGTTTCATCATTTTTGCGAATCATCAGCGATATATATATATATATATATATATATATATATATAACATCTATATAACATATATATATATATATATATAATTTAACTTTCATTGGTTGGTGCCATTTCCCATTTTCCCAAGATTTGTGAATTCTCAGAAATGTTAATGTATTTGAAAGTAGATGTTTGATTACTCTGCTGAAGGGAACAACATGTCATGCTCTCACATGAAGCTCAAAATCTGTAAAAACAAACAAAAACATGATTGTAATCTGTACGTTATTTTAATTATCTTCATTAATATGTACATTGTTTACCAGACTCGTGACCAGCCTGCAACACATCTGGCTTCATGACAATCCCTGGGATTGCAGCTGTCCCGGTATTGACTATCTTAGTCGCTGGATTCAGACAAACTCATGAGGAAGAATAAAATCATAAATGTTTTGAACAGAAACAGAATTATGAAAATGTGTTCCTTCAGTATTATTTTTTTATTGGAGTCCACATTATAAAATAATAAAATGTTTTTTCATCATATTGTTATCACCATATCCTTGTTTTGTGATGCACATATATTTATTGTTGAGTGTAGTGGTGTGCGCTTGTAATCTGGCTACTTGGTGGCTGTGGTTGGGGGATCGCTTGCGGATGGGAGCCCTGAATTGTGCTGTGCTAATATATATGGTACAAAGCAGCCCTGTCGATGTGACATCACCCAAACGTGATTGCCAAACCTCAATAATGAGGATTGTTTCGGGAACATGAAAAGGGGTAACGGATGTAATATACATTAGTTATGCCATCAGTAAATTTTTCGTCTAAGTTTATGGTGTCTGTGTAAAAATGAAAGGTCTCGTGTCGAAGTTTGTATTCGGAGATTGTAACTGTGACCCTCTCCCCACTCTATACATGTCAAAAACCCCACCACACCTTCCCCTCCTTAATTCCTTTGTCTTTGATCTGTCTGGGTGTTTTCATTTTCAGGAAACTTTCTTACAGCCAGCTCCAAACATCTTGCAGATCCCCTCAAAAAACGAGCATGACGTGGGATTCTGGCAGAGGTGGTCATGTCACAGCACTAGCGGTCTGTGAGGAGGACCAGTGAGTGCACGGCCGCAGGATTAACACGAACAGAGGGGTTGGTCGTTAGAACAGGTGAAGAGAGTGGAGTTGAGCTTCGGAGTGTGACAGTTGGTAGTTAATTGGGAAGGCAGGAGTGTTGGTGGTGAGCAAGTCTGTGGAGAGTAGCTGGACAAGAGAGCTCGGGGAGTTTCATAAATCACACGTGGAGGAGGTGAGAGCTTAATGGAGCTTGCGCGAGTGGGTCAAAAAAGCTCTCTGAAGGATCCTGACATGAGTGCGTTGAGAAGTTTCTCTCTTTCGCTCTCGTTCCTGCCCACACACCAGTCAATGGTGCTTCCATTTATCCGCATGGACTCATGGACATTGCGCAAGCCATTGCAGGGGAAAAAGGTTCCATCTCTTTGTCTTGTCGTTCCCCCAGTCTGAGATATCTGTTGTGTGACTGAAGATGGTAACCACATTAAGCCGATTGAGTTATCATGCACGCGGTGGAGTCTTTAGTATGACTTGGCTAGGTTTGAGACACCGACCTCCCAGACTCAGAGGTCTGGGATACTCTAACCCAGACCCAGACGGATACTCTAACCATTATGTTGATTCTAGTAACATTGACAATAGAATCAATTTTAGTTTTCTGTTATTATCTCAAACTAATCAAATTGTAGAGTCCATGAATAAATTGAATGGTATCTTTTGAGGAAAGAAGACCAATCTTGCCTTGTGCCAGTCATGACCATAACCTACTGCAGCAGTACCAGAAGCAGACTAAAGTCTGACTAAAAAGGGCAACAAAACTTACCAACCAGTCATTTATGAAATGCACAAGTTTAATTTCCAGAAAAAAAATCAGAATAATGTGTGTGAGGCATGAAACAAACTCGAGTCTCTCCCTCATGGAGTCTTTGATAAACTTACACAACTGACAAGGCTTGATCTGGATGTTAATCAGCTTAAGTTCCTCCCCAGTGGAGTGTTTGATAAGCTCACCAAACTCACACGTCTGGATCTGGAGAACAACCAGCATCAGGCTATAACTGTGATCACATGTTTAAATCCTATTTTTGGTGCGTCCATTGATTTATATTGTTGCAATTCAAGCAAAAGTTACCTTTAAAAATATATATTTTGTTTCCGCTAACTTTGTACAACTTCCTTCAGTTAGTGCAAGGAACCCCTTGACCTACTTCCTAACAAGCCAGGTTACCAATGGATGATGTTTAGAGCACAAAACACAGCTGAGGTTACAGAGCAATATATCAATTATTAAAAACTGATTACAAATTGCCTGATTGTCGATAATCCCTGAATCACTGAACCAACACCGATAAAAGAAATTCACAAATGCCGATACAATAAATATACAAATGCAAACACAGTAAATTCACATCGAGGAACTGTGCCATTTTGTCACTTTGTTCAACATTTGGGTTGGCCGACATTTGGTGTCTCCTCTGAACGCACCAATGGAGATAGTGCTGTTGAGGTTCTCGGTTCTATCTCCGAGAGTTATACTGTGTCGCTTTTGTCCATTGTCTGGAATGGGCTTTGCCTTCACATAAATGTATATTTGTCTCGTAATGTTTTTTGGGTTCTTCAGGGTCTTAAGGGGTCTTCGGGTTCTTTTGTGTCTTAGGGGTCTCAAGATTGAAAATGTCTTATGGCATCTAAAGGGTCTTCAAAGGTCTAAGGGGTGTCTTGCAAACAGGTCCAAGGGGTGTCTTTTGCAAGGTAAACAAGATGGTCCTACAGGGACTTTGAGGAAGGAAAACAGGGAATATGAAGGAGGTGGGTTTGAGGTGGATTAACGGGGGTGGAAAAGATGGTGGTTTTGGATGGGGGAAAATAAGAGATGGTGGTGAACCGCTGTTTTGAAGACTTGGAGGGAAAAGTGGGATTGAAGAGAGTGTGGGAGTTTGGTCCAGAGGTGGGAAAAAGAGGAATGAAAGAGTGAAGGTGAGCAGTGAAGCAGTGATTCTTGATTTTGGCAGTTTCACCAAAAGGGTATTTTTGGCGGACCTTGAGAACCCTGAGGAAATATAGGGGGGTACAGATCAACAGACAGAGCCGGGGGGATGTGCAAGGCCAGAGAGGAGACTATAGAAGACAGAAAGACCACTGATATGCCTCCGGTGAGAGAGTGAGAGACCCAAGTCCTCAGCTTCATCACGGGAGATACCAATGATCCTAAAAGCCTTGATTTCCACACCGTGAAGTCGAGCTAAGTGAGGGGCGGGAGCACCAGCCCAGAGGGGAGAGCAGTACTCCCATCAGACTGCGGATGAAAGCTTTTACGTGGTCCGGAGCTCAGGTGTTACAAGGAAGGAACTTACACGACGTTTTGGAGGTTTTGGAGGCCAGCATGGAAATGTGGCTTCCCAGGAAAGATCATGGCAGATAGTGAGACCCAGAAGCTTGAATGAAAGGACTTCTTCAAGGGGATTGTTGAGAAAGTAGATGGGGAGTGGTGGGCGGGTGGGCTGGGGAGTTCCATTTCCAGACGGTCCTTTCGGAGAGACAGAGTGAGATTTGTCAGGATTGAAAGACATGTTCCACATTTTTGACCAGCTTGTGATTTTATCACTCACACACACAACCACACACACACACACACACACACACCACACACCACACACACACCACACACACACACACACACACACCACACACAACGTGTTACAATAGTCTCGCATTCCCTTCGGGTAAAACTAACAATGTGAAGGATGTTTTGTCTCCAACCAAGATGTATTGGACAATCCTTTGGACACGGATTACAAAATAGATATTGTTTGTTACCAGATATTAATAAAAAGCTATAAATATAAGAAAGTCATGTGAACATCATTTATCTGTGAGTAATTTAGTGTATTGTACTCTGAAATCATTTGAGGATATGAATGAAACTGGAACAATAATTACTACAACCTCACAGGTTCAGGAACTGGAGACTTCTGCTGTGCTGTTACTCTGTGGGCGATCCAAATCAACAAATCAATTGATTATATCGCATCCTCAATCTCATCCTCAATCCCTACTGTGAAGAACCACAACTTCCCCATGTCACATCATCAAACACATCAAGCATCAACACATTGGAACACATTGGAACACATTTCCTCATTGTGGTTTCATTTAAACCACGAGGATAAACCACTCCACAAGATATCTCTAACCGCAGTATCTTCCTCACAAGTGGTGAAATAACAAACATGCCACAAACAAAGATTCCCTAACCAGGTAGATACACCTGAAGAGGTCCCTCAAGACCCTCATCTGTAGTTTTTTTTTAATCACCTTGGGGGGGGGGGGGTTACATAGCCCTGATTTTTCATGGGAATCATTTACCTGTTCAGCCTTAGTGAACCTGAGGGTTTAACGATCAACCTCAATGTGTGGATTGGTGACACTTGGACCTTCCAAATCAGACAGATTATCCCCTTCCTGAAGATGAATAGTGAGCTAGCAGGGTTTTTCATCATAGTCTGATATCGATTGGGTGATTCTTCTGAGATTTGCTCAATTACTACAAACATTTACCCCATATTCTTCATATTGTCACTTCAACCAGATGTGAACTCACAACCTCGATGACGTCACTCCAGGTCCCCACCACTCGGTCATTAACGTTCTCTGATAACGAAATTGTGGATATTTGTAATCTGGAATGAAGTGAAGTTTTGTAAAAGTTTTAACAGTATTACAAGTGACTGCACCGTGTTGGGACGATCCAGTGATAGAATGTTCATGTTTTGAAGCAATTGATGGACTGCAGGACTTGGTTGAACAAGACGGATGAAGACACACATTGTGAGTGAAAATTAACGACCGTGAGTACGTGCCTCATGGTGGGTTCGAATTCATGGTGTTAGTATAAGGTGAGACAGAGTCGAGAAACTTATTTTACCTGGAATTTCTCACGAGTCGAGACGCGTTGTGTGAACACAGGACGAGTCCTTGTGGAAAGAGAAACATTAATAACAAGTTTACACAAAAAGGTGTTAAAAAAAAAAACTCCATGCGAAACAGAACGATTTGAACAGTTACTCATCCTGAATTTTAAAAAGATTTTTTAGAAAAATGTAAATTGATTTGCAGTTTGTTTGATAAATTTTTTGATGATTTGGAAATAGTATTAATATGTTGTTGCAGACTTGGGGTTTGGGATTACCATGAGAGGAAGCATTGGGTTCCGCCCGAATGCCTGGCCATGTAGGCCAATGTGCCGTCGATAATGCCGTGGCCTGGCTGGCTGCTAAGCAACCACGAATGTCAATTAACTTGTCAACTCCAACAGGATTCCTGTCTGACACCGTTTACCTGAGAGCTGACTCAATCAATCGAGGTCCTGCCCTCAGTATGTACCCATCTATCTATCTAAGTATGGCCGAGCGAGACGGTGAGTACGCCTGCACTGGCTAACGAGAGCAAATCACAGTCGGTAAAACTTCCCATCTAACAATACACTGCAGACTGTGCTGGCAGGAAAGGATTCTACGAGCAGGTTGAACTGAACAATTAACATGGGTTTATCTGGTTTCACGGATGTCACAAGAAATGCTACCTGCCCGAATGCACAGTGCCAACGTAAAGTTTGGTGGTGGAGATTAATGGTCTGGGGCTTTTCATGGGTCGGACTGGCCCCTCTTCTGGTGAAGGAATCTTAATGCGACAGCATACAATGACATTCTAGACGATTCTGTGCTTCCAACTTTGTGGCAACAGTTTGGGGAATGCCTTTCTGTTTCAGCATGACCATGCCCCGTGCACAAGCAAGGTTCATACAGAAATGCTTTGCGGCTGAGATCGGTGTGGAAGAACTTGACTGGCCACACTGAGCCCTGACCTCAACCCATCGAAACCTTTGGATGAATTGGAATGCCAACTGCGAGCCAGACCTAATCGCCCAACATCATTGCGCGACCTCACTCATGCTCTTGTGGGCTGAGGCCAGTCACATTTGCTCTACGGCGAGGATACGGCGGCCGTACGCCCTCTGAATTGACAGAAACGTGTGGCGGCCGCAGAGTTTCTGCGGTGGCCTCAGGGTGGCCCTACACCGTTTGGCTATCTTTTACAGGCCGTAGGGGTCGCCGTGGAATATTAGCGCGGAGTTATACTTTTTTCATTTCTACGTTCGCCGTTAGCAATTCGACAAGCCGAAACAAAAGAACTGGTAAAAAAAAAAAAAAAGAACCCACTCGTTACCGTCCGTCTGGCCGCACATTCGCCTTAAGGCCCCCCTGCGGTCGCCTTGCGGGCACCTTGCATTGCCTTGAAAAATTCTATGGCCGCGCAGGGACGCCCTAAGGTCACCGTGCGACATCAAATCAAAGACCGTACGGCACCCCCACGTTTCGGTCTCCACAATTTTCTAAATACGCCTTGCGGATCCCCGAAAAATTAAAACATATGTGACTGCTACATTGTGTGACCGTGGAGAATACTGCGGCCGCCCTATAATTGCTAGTGGCCGTAGATTTTGTAGACCCCACGGCCCCGTGGCAAATGTGAGTTAGGCCTAAATGGAAGCAAATGCCCACAGCAATGTTCCAACATCTCGTGGAAAGCCTTTCCAGAAGAGTGGAGGCTGTTATAGCAGCAAAGGGGGACCAACATCCATATTTAATGCCCATAATTGGGAAGAGATGTTGGAAGAGCAGGTGTCCACATACTTTTGGCCATGTTGTGCACCTTCATGAGAATATATATATATATATATATTATATATATTATTATATATATATATATATATTATAATATATTATTTGCGGCGCCGGGGTCCGTGAGAAGACCACGAGGGGGGAAGCTATCTCGGCTTCCACGAGACTCCCCGGAATTGTAGCCGCGCCGCACTGGATAATTCCGTGAGCGGCGGGTTGCTTAACTGACCGTAGTGCCAATAACTCAACACGTGACTTAGGTGCGGCAATAAACATGTAACTTATGAAAGATGGAGCTGAGCAGACATAACCCGAAAATAATAATACAATAATGATAATAAACTATAATCTTCTGCAGGCTTCTGATATTAGACAGGCTCAAGTGTTCAAAATATAACATTCATTTGAAATTAAGTTGTTCCTCGATCATAAACTGACATTTGTGACAGACGGACATGAACCAATTGCTTAACCATGCTTTCACTTCGGCTCAGGGAAATACATTGGAAACAGGGGAAATTTGATTAACTACCAATAATTTTATATTTCTACATATACAATTTTCACGTGATCTTGAAATATCCTATAATATTGTTGTTGTTATGAAATGAAACAATTATTTACTATTTGACATATTTTGGGAATATTTTGTATTTATTTGGTTTTTGGTATCAGGTTCAGCGAAGGGAATATATCAACTATTATTCAAAGTTTAATTCATGTATTACAATAACATTATCTGTATGTATTGTAGTAAAAGGTTCTGATTTTAAATTAGTATTTATTATCCAAGTTTCACATGGAATTGAAGACTTCAGCTGGTTGTGCTGTACAGCTCCAGTATGTTAACTTTGTGAGTTTTCAAAGATTCCCATGGGGAGAGAATTCAGCTGATCTGACCAGATCAAGCCTTGTCAGTTGTGTAGTTTATCAAAAACTCCACTCGGAATTACTGAAGCTGTTCTCTCAGATGCGTGTTAGTTCAGTGAGTTTATTAACACTCCATCAGGAGAGACTTCAGTTTGTGTTCAGTTTTGTTTCTTTCCTTGGAAATAATTTTATAATCAATGGGAATTCAAATATTACTATTAATTGTAAAGAAGTTGGTGCTGTCTGGATCTGTTCATAATCCCATTTTATTCTGATATTATCAACCGGAATAATAACCGAGCACATTCTTTGGTTTGAAACACGAAATAAAATTTACCATCACACAAGAGCCGAGGTTTTATGAAAGATATTTATGTGATTTATAAGTATCAAAGCAAAACAAGCTTATCAAAAACACTATATAAAACTCACTCCGAATGAAGACTCATAGTGAGTTTGTACATCAATCATTTTGAACAGACATGACTATACATTAATGTGAATTACAAGGATTTTCTAAGACAGACAAAGTATCGAATGGATTTGAACCAGGGTTCCCAACATCATGATCAATCAGTTCAGATAAGAAATATCAAAAAGAACCACCAGTCCACCAGTTTTAAAAAATTAATTAGTAATTAAAAATCTATATTAAATTTTTTGAAATAAGTCCAGGGTAAACAGGCTATTATATTACAAAGATTTCTGTTACAAGAGAGAAAATACATAATGAAGAAGATATTTCGTAAAGAAGTGTTTGAAACGTCTCTTTGTGAAGTTCAATATGCACTCTGTTCTCATTAATTGTATCATGGAGATATTAGAGTTAAACAACTTTTGTCAGAAACATTGAAGTTCACACGACATCATCACTGTAATGATTTTTAAATTCTGAGTTAACAATGCTGTTGCAAATAGACTGCGATGTTGTGTGGATCTCATCATGGATATTGTACGATCAACGTGTCAGTGTTTTGAGATAACTGCAGAAAATGCTCTTCAGGTCAATTCACAGGTGTATTGACTCAGACAATATCACCAATGATTAAATTCTAGAGCCACCTGGTCCTTGAGATATTGAAGTCTGATGCTGCCAACTAGCTGATCACGTGATGATCGTTTAAACATCGAATCCTTAAACAGGATATGTTAGGAAGAATTAAAGGATGGCAATAGTTATAGTGGCAGACCAATTACATTGGAAATATTGTCCCAAAGACGCATGACATCATTGGTATCTATCAAAGAACATGGATCAAACTCTCTTCTGACCGATGACAGTGGAAATCCGCACCATGAAGGAATGAGAAGATTTGATATGGAATGACAAAGAAAATAACATGCTGTAAGACATCATTAGAAACACTGTTCCCTGAAAATCTGAGACTGGCGGACTTATATGATGTGGATTCATCGTAACCCTCAAAATGGTCTCGAGTCATGCGAGGAGTGTGTAAGATGAGAGTGCAGCACGAAACGATCCAGATAATGGACTCGATAACTCATAAAGTGTAATCTTCTTCAAAGTGTCAACAGGAAGCTCAACAATTTCTATTTGATGTGTTTTAGTGAATATTTTGTCATCATTGGTGGTTCTTGTATTTGGTTCAAGTAATGCAATATATATGTATTATATATTATATATATATATATATATATATATATATATATTATATATATATATATACCGTATATTATCTTCTTCTTCTTCTCTTCCTCGGCTGCTCCCGTTAGGGGTCGCCACAGCGGATCATCCTTATGATCCGCATAATGATTTAGCACATGTTTTACGCCGATGCCCTTCCTGACGCAACCCTAGTCGCCTCTTACGACACAGGATATGATACACCTATTCTAACCGGGCATTCACCGGGCCAGTACACTGGTACTCACTTCGCCAACCTCGGAAGGATGACAGGCTGAGTCAACCTCCTGTGTTGTATTAATTCAAGCGGCCAACGGGGCTTGAACTCAGGACCTTTTGGATCCCAAGCCGCTACCCTAACCACTACGCCAACACCAGGTATATAATATATATATATATATATATATATATATATATATATATTATAAATATATATATTGTTGCGGTTTGCAAAAGTGCATCTTCAAGGCAATGGCACCAACATACAGTGATCCCAGGCATTATTTAATTGGTCTTCGTGCAGTCAAACTTCCCCTCATGTCTAATGGGTTAAGGACGAAGTGCGTTGCGTGGGTCTTACTGCTAGGTCTAATGTATCTCTATCTTCCATTCAATCCTGATTTTCATTCCAACCCTTTCCTTTATCCATGAAACAAATCAAAGCACACAGCACCCACACGGCCCCTGTAAAATACAACTATGTGATACTCACCACCAGACTGTACGACTGTTGGCTGCCTTTTCATTCGAATCTGCGTCTAATAATATATGTCTTCTTTTCAATCCTATTACATCCAACCCTTCCTTGTATCCATGATACAAAGCGAAGCAGGGCAAATTCACGATAACAGACACCCGCCAGCCCTGTATAATCACCACCAGACTGTACGGAACGCATGGCACATTCTTCATTCGGTCGCATGCTGATTTACAACGGATCTCACATCGACCTTCGCTCACCATCTCGCCACCAATATCTCGCAAAGGAGAGGTCATCCATGCCTCCTCACACCTCCGCATTGATGCAGTCGCCACCAAACAGAGCGTGCTGCATGGCTCAGACCACTCCCGCCGTGTGGCATGCAAACGGGACAAGCGCGTTGACAGCGCCAACCACAGCTTCCGTAGGTGCCCGAACGGGCAAGCTGGGCGACGTGCTGGTCCAGTCGCCGAACACGGCCCGGGAGTTCGGGGCAAGGCAATTCAGTGCGCGGTGTTCGTGCAAGCAATTCAACAGCTCAGCATGTCGCGCCGGATGTGCGAATGAGACCGCTTCCGGCCACGGAGCCTGGAGGGCGGGGCTGGACCCAATCGGAGAGCCAATTCGGATGATGGCGTGCCGCTTCGGGTCATCACCCACCCTTCGCCCGGGCTTTACAAAGGCGGATCGTGAAGCTGTCCGCACTCTCGTCTCAGTCCCCAGTGCACTCGCCTGCCTGCTTCACCCACTTCGACCGCTCACTTTGCCCGCTGCCTCACCAGCCTGCTCCGCCCACTTTGCCTGCCTGCCTCTCCTGCCTAAGGATTAGAAATTAAATAACATTTCTGTTTTTTAATAAAAAAAAAAATTTATACCAAAAGAAATTTACAAAATGGAGATAAATTTGCTTTATTTATGAAAAATGATGCAGCTTAGATGTCCTCCATTTTCGGCTTCGCAGAGACGGTCTCTTTCGACAGCATTTTCCATAACAGCGGACAACAACTCTGGCTGCAGCCCTCAAATTTCTGCACAGATGTTGTCCTTGAGCTGCTGATTGTATGGGCTTCTTGATGTATACACGCTCATTTAGGTAACCCCAAAGTAAATAATCGGGAGGCATCAAATCAGGAGAATGTGATGGCAAAGAAATTTCTGAATTTCGCGAAATTATTCGTGTCCATGCTCTTTGGGTGAGAATAATTGATCGATGAAATTTAAAATAAAATTCCACGATTTGGTTCTTTGTTCAGTTGTGAGTTTTTCTATGGGTTATTTCCAAATGTTAACTAAATTCTGAAAAGAAAGAAAACAATATTAAAAAACAGAAATGTTATTTAATTTCTAAATCCCTAGGTGACTTTTGGGACACCCTGTATATGTACACTATTATTCAAGGTTTAATTTTAATCTTCATGGCTGAACATTATCTGTCTGAATAATTTTCACGTTAAAATGTTCTTAATTTATATGAGTATTTGTGACCCAAATGTTCACATGGAATCATTTTGTTTGAACAGACTTTTCTTTCACATATCAAACAGTCAACTGGGGAGAGATTGGAACTGGTTGCTGTGTCGCTCCAACTGTGTTAGTTTTGTCAGAATTTGCTGTGTAGCTCCAACTGTGTTAGTTTTGTCAGAGTTTGGGAGGATTCCATTTCCAGTTCAAGCTTTGGCATTTATGTAAGTCTCTCCCCATCTTCATCTCAAGAATCGCAATCTCAAGAATCCTCTCCCATTTTCATTTCTCCTGCATATCCATTTCCTCCATGTTCCATTTGATATCCACCCACTTCCTGCCGTACATGGCCATTTAAGTCTGCACCAATTATAAACCTTTTAGCATTGAAGAAAAGACATCCAAGACAATTCTATTTATTTAACCCGCCACCGTCCAACCCCTTATCCTTATTCCGGCTTACCCGGTACCCGAAATCCCCTGATAAACCAGAGTTGAAGCATATTTACATTTAGTAAAATCAAAGGCAAAATGATGCCACCACAGTACTCTCACTCCTCGTGCATTCATCGAAGTCACAGCAAAGAGGAATGGTCAAGAGCAAAATATACTCATAAATATCGTGCTGGGAAGTATACGTGGCACCCAGAGCAAGTGGTGTATGATGGAAATGGTATTGTTGTAGTAGGTGTTAATCCGTTGATCAATGGGAGGGTACGACATGATGGTAGTAGGTGTTGACCCCTTGGTCAGTCGGAGGGTCGGCTCTGGGGCTGTGTCAAGAAAAGCTGGCTTCAAGCGATCTATGGAGATGGGCTCAGGTCCACCAGTAATATCGAGTGTGAATGTCTTGCCGAAGCGTTATATAACTTTGTAAGGACTGTCATATGGTTGTTGCATGGGTTTCTGAGCAGCGTCATGCCGAATGGATACGTGAGTTCCTGTATAAAATTCCTGTTGAATAAAAATCGGGCCTGGAAATGGGGCTTTGCAATTGTGTGTGTGCGTGCGTGCGTGCATGCGTGCGTGCGTGTGTGTCCATGGCATAACCTATGTTGTTTTTACCATTTGAGCTTTTGTTATCAAATTTTTTACAAACCTTGATTATGAGAATGTGGAGAAGAATAATGAATAATTGGGTGAACATGTCAAATGGGAGAGTCATGGAAAGTTGCGAGGACATTCCAAAGAGATGTGGATTGAAACTGTCAAGACAGATGTGGAATGTATGGAATCACAAGATGTGGAATCGTTCGACCAAACCCCTGAAAAAAGGGTGACATGGTCATACAATGGTTGTTTCCTACTACTGTTATTGTTGTATGAGTGGTTAAATTATTTAAAGGCAATGCACTGTGGCATGTCACTCGAACACAACGGATACTAAGTGGGATACCGATATTTATCATTAACAAACATGGTGGGGCTCCGCTACACATATGACGTCATCAAAAGCGGCACCGGTTAATGGTGTGTCCCAGCAAGTCCGTACGAACTACACAAAGTTGTCCTCATATTGATTCAATCGTTTTATAAGTCACACATATTCACAGATGTAGGTTTTAAAATGTGATCTAATTAAAACGTTTCTAATATGACCAGATTTCTCCTTAAAAACACCATATCTTTATCTCCTCTATACTATTAAATGAACAAACTGCCACGGTTCCCGAGACACGTGGCGGAGGGATGAGTCTGAGCTTTGGCACACATGTCCAGTATTGCTTCGGATTCAAAATGTCCCCTTTGGGAACGGATCCATTATCGGAGTTCCATGACAAAAGGGTCCAAAATTGCTGTGATGGGTCCCCAACTTGAAACAGCCTCTAACCCCTCACCATACGAACACCAGACGAATAGCGTAGCGAGATTGAGTGTGTGCAACCGCTCAGCCAATTGCGTGCCGACATTTCCAACCGCGTTCATGAAGCGAGGCCCTGTTTATTTCCTTCCAGTCCTTCCAGACTGTAGTGAGCATTCTGTGTGCCACAAGACGAACATAAAAATGCAGACACCGTGCAACAGCAGTACGAAACAGGAAGCACAGCAATCAAAAGAGTATATCTTGCCACTCTCGGTGAATTGCAAGACTACAATGAGAGACCATTTCCCCCCATACACAGCATTGGCAAGATGGACACCATGTGCTCTTCCTGTGGCCCATACATGTGGAAAGCTGAACTGCATTCCGGTTTCCTCGGGGTGAATGCTAAATTTTCCACCTGCTGTATGCAAGAAAAAATTGTTCTTCCCAATATCAGTGAATCACCTCCCCTCTGGCAACACATTTTCACTGACTGCACACCTGAAGCAAGGGATTTTCGATCCAACATTCGGGCATACAACTCGAGTTTAGCGTCCGCGTCATTGGGCGTACAGGAAGATGTGTTACCCACAAGGGGCCCATATTCGTTCAGAATCCATGGCAGTGTTTATCATAGAATCGGACATTTTTTTCCCGAGAAGGGTAAACCTCCGAAGTTTTCGCAAATCTATCTCGACGACACTGCCAACGAAATCGCTCATCGAACAGCATGGAACAGTGACCTGCACCGTGATTTGCTTCTAAAGCTACAGGCAGTACTGCATGACTGTAATCCGTTTGTAAGTGCTTATAAGCAAACCGTCGAATTACTGGAACAAGAAGAAAATGATTCCATGAGGTTCGTTTTGAGAACGGAACCAACGACAGATTTACCGCACTATAATCTACCGATGGCAGCAGAAGTAGCGGTTATCTTACCTGGAAGTGGTGATGTTCCATCGCACCGCGACATCGTTTTGAACAAGCGGTCAAGCCTGGATCCGGAAAATCGTGACATTATCCGCATCAATGAGACCCACCCCGATTATGACCCTCTTCATTACGTGTTGTTACTACCACATGGAGATCTGGGCTGGACATTTACCATCAAGAAACGAGATGGCAAATGCGTCAGTACGATGGAGTTTTACGCTTACCACTTGATGGTTAGAAGTAACTTTAATGTAATACTACGTAGTGGTAGCTTACTACAACAATATATTGTCGATCAATACGCGAAGGTTGAACAAGGACGCCTGAACTACGTCTACCACGATCAACGGCAATTGCGGGTGGAGCTGGATCAAGGACTATCTGATGCAGTCGTCGCTGGGGATACTGATGGTGCCTCAATCGGTCGCCGAGTTGTCCTTTCGTCGTCATTTACCGGAAGCCTATGAAATATTCATCAACTGTATCAGGATTCGATGGCTATCGTTCGGCGATACTCGAAACCTGAAAATCTTCTTAACATTTACGTGCAACCCCAAATGGGATTCAAAACACTGCCACAACTGAGTCAACCCAACGACGGCTTCTACTACACGGATATCATCGTTTGCAGTGGACTGGGTTAACATTAGTAAGTATGCTCTGCTTTTTTCGATAACAAGCACTCATTTCGCGATATACTACAGCGTCACATCTGTGTTATGCCTCGCTTTGCATGGGTTATCTTCCAGTTTATATAATTAAACCTAACAGCTTACTTTATTTATATACTTCAAATCTCATTGCAGATATAATTTATAAAATCATAGCTTATTTAAATACTTAAATCCTCATAGCTTCCGACAGCAGCAACCCTGACCCTGCCTCAGTGTCCCCTTTCTTCTTCCATCAGGTCCGGTCGCCTTGCATTACATCTGATTAAGGAGACATCTTTCCCATTAGGTATCACATTGGATCCACTCCTTTATTCCACCCGCAGTCGATTATATTTTGACAAAAAAAAATTATGGAGAGCCATGAAAATGATTATGGAATGGACTTTGATGTTTTGTTTGTTGTGTTCAATTCTCTTGTGTATGTACTTGTTCCTTTTGCTTGTGTGTCTTTGGAGTTATGCTTGTTGTTGGCTTAATGGTTAGGGTGATGGGCTTTGGATCCGAGGGTCCTGACTCCTGAGTTCAAATCCCGCTCAGCTGTTGAATTAATACTAGGTTGGGTTAACTCAGCCTGTCATCCTTCTAAGGTTTGCAAAATGAGTGCCAGCATGCTGGTGAACTGTGTCTGAGTGGTGACCCATCCAGGATTGTGTCCAATAGCCAAGGAGACTGCTTCAGCAGCACCAACGCTCTGCACAGAGTATGGTCCCAATCTCCTCTCCTCCTTTGGAGTTGATACAACATGGTGGTACTTTTTGTTGTTGTTATTGTTGCTGCTTTTGTTTTTGGGTTTTTGGTGTAGTTGTTTTGTTGTAATTTTGTTGTTGTTGGCATTGTTAAACTTTGTACCCACCTGACCAGCCTGCAGGAAATATATCTTTACAGTAACCCATGGGACTGCTGCTGTCCCAGCTTTTCAAAAAGAAAAAGGGAAAGGATGTTTTGAATTTTTAAACTTCCCTATTTTTAAATACTCTCAGTATGCAAAGGGTAAAAATGCAGGTAAATTAAAAAAATATCACAATAATCCCTCCACATGTCAATAATATGACAACTTCGTACCCAACTTTATCCCTAAACCTTCACATCATTCTACATTAAAAGCGGTAAAATAGTAACTTGTGCTTTGGTTTCGAGAAGTTACTTTCCATGTACTTGGATTGACAGTAACGGTGAAAATGAATGGATCGTTGGAAAACGCTAAGAATTGTCATGAAGGTTCGACCTCAACACAGCGTCACTCACCTGACCTTGTGCCCCCTTCCTCCAACAGCAACAACACCCCCATAAATAAAACACAGAAACAAGTTCTGGAGTGACAATTAGGGATTACAAACCTAAATTAAAGAATGTTTTTCACGTTAACTCATCTTCTTCATTTTGTTGGTAAAATACTGTAATTTGAATGGAGAGTGAAGATAGTTGGAGATGATTTGCTGCACAGGGACTAAAAAAATGAATGTTCAAAACCACTAATGGTGATCACACTGTAAGTGGTGATGGTGTATTTAAACTTGATGTGAATTGATTGATGTTTGTACCTTAAACTTAATGGTGCATTAACTGGTACATTAACCAGAGAGCACTCATAGAGGAAAGGACCAACACTCACCATTGTGGGTATAAAATGAATATAGTACTTTATAACAATCGTGTTTACCCTTAAATCTCACACAAACAAACTGAACTGATGTTGTTAACTTGTAATTAAATGCAGTCTCTCCCAGTGGAGTGTTTGATAAACTTACCAAACTCACTACTTTGGCTCTGGACAACAACGAGCAGAAGTCTGTTCCTGTCCTATCTCATGACAAAGTGTGAATAACAATTCTTACTTATTTATGAGAAATATTTTGATTAATTGGAAGGAGTATAATATATATATATATATATATATATATATATATATATATATATATATATATATATATATATATATTAGCAATCAATATTGTTGCATTTGTTTCCAAATTACTTTAATTGTTTTTTACAATTCTAAATCATGAGTAAAATAAGGACACATATGATTTATCCACAATCCTGAAGATGATTAGTGAGCCTGTAGGGTTTTTAATCGTAGCCTGATATCGATGGGGTGATTCTTATGAGATTTTGTCAATTACCACAAACATTCATTCCATATTCTTCATATTGTCATCTTCAACCAGATGTGAAAACACAACCTTGATAACGTCACACCAGTGTTCCTACCACTGTGTCATTAACGTTCTCTGTTTAATTAAAGTGTTATCAAGTAATCTGGAATAAAAGTGAAGTTTTGTAAAAGTTTTAACAGATATTATAAGTTACTCCACCGTGTTGAGGACGATCCAGTGATATAATGTTCATGTTTTGAAGCAATTCATGGATGGCAGGAGTTGCTTGAACAAGATGGATGAAGAAACACACATTGTGAGTGAAAATTAACAACACTGTGAGTACATGCCTCATGGTGGGTTCGAATTAATTTTGGAGGCCAACCTTGAAATGTGATTCACCCAAGAAAGATCATGGCTGACTGCAAAGCTGCATAAGAAAGCTCGGGAACCATTGGTTGGTGTTGTGGAATTTTCTGATTTGTCCGATTAACCGACCTGGTTTAAATCCTGTTACTCAATCTGTAAGAAACAATTAATTCACTGTCCACAACAAAAAGTACATTTGATCAGAGAACATTTATTTCGTGGTACCACGGAGTCCAAAGCACTGACATGTAAACATCCCAATGACTTGCACTAAGCTAAGTTTACATCTTCTGACATTTATATGCTTTCGTGGGAGTGGAGAGGGCTGGGAGATTCAAAGGGAGAGAAAACATGGTAACTTTCAGCTGGTTTTGGTGAGAATCAGACAAAAGACTAAAACGCAGACAACCAAAAGGAGTACAGGATAAGACCGTAGGTTATAGGTCTTTCAAAGAAATGAATATAAGGAATTGTGCATATAAAAGGCAGTGAGTACATGGGTCTGATAAGCATTAGGCAAAATAACTCAAACTGCAGAATGTGTCCACTGGGTGAAAGAGAATGACATAATCATAGCAAAAGTTGCAGTGTTGTCAACCAGGTCACTTTGTTTCATAGTAAGACATTCCCCCCCATCAACACCGAGACAAAAGGGAAACACAATTGACAGCCAATTCGACTATAGCATAAATATTAAATTTATGAAGCACCAGCAGCAATTATAATTGAGAGTACATGAATATAATTATTTTTTTCTTCCACAGTGTAGCTGACCCACAAAAATTGTAATTGGAGAAAATAGTGAATACCAAATGATTTTTTTAAAGCAAATGTGACTGTTTTTGCAGGAATAAGGTTCCCAGTGTAAAATGTGTTGTTTTGCTTATTGCAAGCTGCAACAAACATTATTCTTTGAAAACATGCATTTCTGCATTGGAATTTTGATTTGGAACAACAAACGGGGTCATTTTGTTTAAAAACGCTTCAAATGGGAAAATAAGTATTTTCGCATGAATGAGGATCCCAGTGCACAATTTATTGTTTTGCTTTGCACAAACTAAACTATGTCATGAAAACCAAGCATTTCTGCATTATAATAGTGCTTCGGAACCAAAACCTTTCTCAGAACCAAGACATTTTGTTAAAAATGCTTTTATAAGGGAAAGAAGAGTATTTTTGCATGAATAATGTTCCCAGTGCAAAATGTGTTATTGTGCCTCGTCGTACAAGCTAAGATACACACGATGTGATGAAAACACGTTTCTGCATTGTAATCGTAACTTGGAATCAAAACTTCTCTCAGAACAAACCATTTTGTTAAAAACGCCGTGATTCAGCAAATATGACTGTTTTTGCCTGAATATGTTGTCCAGTGTAATATGTGTTGTTTTTGTCAGTACAAGCTAAAATACACATTATTTGATGAAAACAAGCGTTTCTGCATTGGAATTGTTTTTTGGAACAACAACCGGAGTCAGAATAAGTCATTTTTTTTAAAAAAAACAAGAATGCTTCAAATGGGAAAATAAGTATTTTTGCATGAATGAGGTTCCCAGTGCACCATTTGTTGCTTTGCTTAGCACAAGCTAAACCATGTCATGAAAAACAAGCATTTCTGCATAAGAATAGTAGTTTGGAACCAAAACCTTTCTCAGAACCAAGACATTTTGTTAAAAATGCTTTTATTCGGCAAAGAAGAGTATTTTTGCATGAATAACACTGGTCTGCGTCATTTCAGAGGTCTAGGTTTTCTCAACGGTTCTTATATACTTTTTGCATGCCTGAATTTAGAAATGTATCTAATTTCGCTAAATCAGGTCAAATTTTTATGCTATCTCAATTTTAAGGAAAAAAATCAAAATTTTGTTTTTTTAATTAGCATTTTTTAAATTCAAAATCAGACTTACATTGACAGAAAATGTACAAACTATATATAAAATGACGCACAAGTACGTTAATGTGAAATTCAGCAATAAAAGACGAAGGAAAACAGCGACTGCTGGAGCGACTGAAGTTGGTGTTGCCAGAAAACGATTTATCTATATTTTTCTGAAATTGAAATGAAAGTAATTGAGAAGCACTTTCTTCCACATTACGTGTACTTGTGTTGTTCATATGTATAGTTTGCACATTTCTATCAATATAAGTCTGATTTTGAATAAAAAATGCTAATTAAAAAAACAAAAATTTGATTATTTTTTCCTTAAAAATGAGATAGCATAAAAACTTGACCTGATTGAGCGAAATTAGATACATTTCTGAATTCAGCATGCAAAAAACATATATGGAACCGTTAGAGAAAACCTAGACCTCTGCAAAAAATATTTCAAATGCAGCCCAGTGTAATGTTCCCAGTGCAAAATGTGTTATTGTGCCTCATAGTACAAGCGAAGATACATACGATGTGATGAAAACACGTTTCTGCATTGTAATCGTAATGTGGAATCAAAACTTCTCTCAGAACAAACCATTTTGTTAAAAACACCGTGATTCAGCAAATATGACTGTTTTTGCATGAATATGGTGTCCAGTGTAATATGTGTTGTTTTTGTCAACGCTTCTAAAACGCTTCTATTGGGCAAAGTAGAGTGTTTTTGCATCAATTAGGATCCATGTGCAAAATGTTGTTTCAAATAGCTGGTTGTTGTCCAGCTCCAGATGTTTGAGTTTTGTAAGTTTATCAAAAACACCACTCGGAATGGACTGAAGTTTATTCCAATCCAGATGCAGCACCGTTAGTTCTGTGAGTTTATCAAACACTCCATTAGGAAGAGCTATCGGCACATTGTCAGCCCGTCTTCTTTGCAGCAGGAAATGGGGTTTTGCAAGTGTGTGTGTGTGTGTGTGTGTGTGTGTGTGTGTGTGTG
>CM068965.1:83749534-83771733 GCA_035128595.1 Eptatretus atami | reverse complement strand
CACACACCAAACCAAGGGAGATTTTTTATTTCTATCTTTTGAATATTACTTAACGCGTGCACATGAGAGAATGGAAAACAAAAAACAACACATACCCTGCAATTGTGAATCCGTGGTTGTTGTATGACCCTTTGCTTCCGTTTTTTTTTTTGCTTCTGGTTATTTTTTGTTTCCGTTTTTTTGTCATGGGGAATGATGCATGCCGGGAGATAAAGGCATCGTCGGAGACATGAAATACCCAATAATATCAGACATGGTGTATATTTCCTCCACTGATTTTAATAAAGAATCTCCAGCATCATCAAAAAATAATTTTTATCGTAATTTACGTTATTTGATCCTGATCCCGAATCCAGGCCGAAGTACCCGGAAATTGCGTATAAGTTGTGAACAAGTTGTAGGTAAAGTCAGAAGCGAATGTAAGAAGAATACTATGTTCACTTCTTGTATTTATTTTTTTGATGAGACCTGTTCTGGCGGTGTAGTTGTCGTTGTGAAGGTAATGTTGAGGATTTTTTTTTTTCCGATGAGATCCTGTTCTAGGCGTGTAGTTGTTGTTGTGAAGGTAATGTTGAGGTAATATTTATTTTTGCAGATGACATCCTGTCTAGGCGGTGTAGTTGTTGTTGTGAAGGTAATGTTGAGGTAATATTTATTTTTGCAGATGACATCTGTTCTAGGCGGTGTAGTTGTGTTGTGAAGGTAATGTTAGAATATTATTTTCATAGCAAAAGATTTTAATTTGATATATTTAAGAAAGCGAATGTAAGAAAATTCTACGTTCGCTTCTAGGCTTTGCCTATTCCATATTAGCAGTCCACATGTGGGGACCATCTCAGGAATGTGGGGGTCATCTCAGATTATTGTGGCATATGGGATCATCTTATATAATAACAATATTTCTTTCGTCAGGGGCATTATTTTATGGTTGGTTCAGGGTTTTAGGGGTGGCACTTTTTTAGTGCAATATGTATTTAGTGATATTGAGGAAGGGTGTGTAACATAGGTATTTGTAACCCCTCCCCCCCCTTCCAAAAATTCTGGATCTATCCCTGTGTGTTATTGATATACTCATCAACAATTTATAATTCCTTACAACAATATATTATTTTCAAAGACATTTCATATGAAATTAATGGTAATTTTCCATGAGTATTGAATAATACATTTTCAGGTATTTTCAGACATTTGGACAAAGGTGATGAAAATATGCTTTACCTTTAAGATAATAGAATATATTATATATGAATAATTGCAGCAGACACATAGAGAAACTTTTTAATGCTTAATATTTGATACTTTTCTATTATGTATGTGATGAGTGATGCTAAAAGTATTTGAAAAATGCGAAAATTTTGATTTTGGGGGCAAAATTTGTAATAAAATTGTTCTGCACTTCCAATTATCAGCCACAGTTTTTTTTTTGTTATTGCATGTTATAGCCTATTTCTTAGGATCAGTTTGATGTATATCAAGGTATTGTAACATGAAAATTCTATAAACTATAGCCGTTTTAGTAAATATTGCCAAATTCAGGGGTCAACGACCTTAATTGACCTATTTCTCAGAATGCCACCATTTCCAGACTGGCATCATTGGTTTTCATGTAAGGGATAGTAGGTGGTCAATAATAACCACATTAGAAAATGTGGTACTGCGGTGTGGGTATCTCACTAAATAAGCCTCTTTTCTGGCCCCTGCTGCTCCACTATAATAGCAATTGAGATGATTGAATTTGAATATATACAACTGGAATTTTTTTAGAGTGTAGCATGGCATCCACATTGAAAATTGATATATCATGTAACATAGGCTAGATGCTTATATAAGGACATTTGTCAGGCTTATTAAAAAAAAAAATTGGCCCACGTAAGCTTTCTTGATTAATTGAGTTAAAATCAGTATTTAACCTTGATTTTGTCTGTTTCAGAGTGTTGAGAGCAGTTGAACTCTGCAGTTTATACCATTTCATCTGATGAAGCTTTGAAAAAAAAACTTCAACCAAGAGATTGGATGATGGGGTGAACCCACATTTGGGTGATTTGGCATTCATGACAGCTGCTGATGAACAGGCCATGAACTATGTGGAAACATGCTCATTAACCTGACTGGGATGCTATTGAGATTACCGTCATCCAACATCCTTCCCCTATGAACGTTCACTGCCATTAATGTGGCTGAACTTGTGAAAGGGATCTCTTTTCTCCTTTAGGAACAAGGTATGGTGATCAAATGTAATATTATTCTTCAAATTGTCCTGATAGGACAAAAGGGGGGAATGTGGAAGTGAAAATAATTATATTAATGTTTCTAAATGTGCGAATCCACGTGACGATTGCACATTCACTCCATATAGGCAATGATTGGTGGATTGTTGGACCTACCAATCATTCCTGTAATCTATACAACAATCAGCTCGTCTCTTTCAAACAGTACATTGATAGTTTAGCCAAAATAAATGTTCTGAAATGTAAATAAATATTCATGCAATCTCAATATTTTCATGTTGCCGTTAACCACCTGCAATCTCTTAGCAATGGAGTGTTTGATAAACTCATCAGATGAACACAGTTACCTCTGCACAACAACCAGTTGAACTCAAACTGGAGGTGGACATCTGGACATCATTATATGGTGTGTTTTAATTAACAGATAATTCTGTTGGCACACGAATAAGACTCAGAACCCAGCTGTACATTGGAGGATGCATCATCCATCCTAACTGTACATCACGCAGTTAAGCGGAGTCCATGTTCACGAGAGTGCATTACCAATAATGTCTATGAAGATGATTCTTGGAAGCACTCAAATGCTCTATGCTCGTTCTTTAGCTCCATAATCCACCAAATATTGATTTATAACTGCATGTTTTGTCATTCACAAAATCTGCGATGATTATTATCATTACAAGAGTGTACAATAGCACTTTGATTCATCCCAATGGGATGCACGCATCAATCCACGGATTCCATCAATAACACAACAGGTCTTAAATGAACCATATAATCTTCACCTTCACAGTGCCTCAAACTACATGTGAACATATAATAAAGAGTTGTTCTTTCTTGTTTTCCATGTTGTTATGTTACAAAAAAATATATATATTGGAATCATTTGCTGAGTATAAATATACAAAGCAATGAGACCGAGATGATCGATGAACAAACACAGCCCCATAAGATGAGTCCATGTATCAAAAACTAGATTGTGTCCGAGTACAAGCTTCAAGTTGTGGTTTGAGTTTTATCAATATTTTTGGGAAGAATGAAATGAGTGATTAAACTGAAAACGTCCCTGCCTTCTGTACATTATGTGAACAGTGAGACGTCAAGACTTTTATTTTAATAACCATCAAAGGTATGTTTGTTATGTTTTGTGTTTGAATCCTAAAGGTTATAAAAGACAGAAGATTTGTCTTTGTATTTGTCTTTGTAGGATGGAACGAAGAAAACTCAAGGCCCATAAATGAAGGAAAAAAACCTTTTAATTTCTTCTTGATTTTCCAAGTTTGAAATGGTGTTTTTTGTTTTTTTTAATGTACATTTCCTCTCTCTGTTTTTATTATAAACAAAAGTTCATTTTATGAAATGGGTGAAAGTTTTGTTCCCTGAAATGTGATGTTAATTTACAAAATAATCAAAGCTGATATATTTATACAAATAAATTATCGTGTAAAAATTATATGACTACTGGACAAAAAATTAGTTTTATTTAACCATTCAACCTTTGAACTTCACCCCGAACATTATATTTTAATTTCCTACTTCTATGTCCATCCCATGACCTTCCACACTCGTCTTGTAAACATATTGGGGAAAATTCCCCTTTATATGGTATGTGCCATATGGCAAACTGTAGAAAAGAAAGGACATTCCACGGCTTGTAGAAAATGCCAGATGATTGAAAAGAAGGGACGCCAATTTTGTAAACAAGTTATTCACACGTGCACATTATCTTATGTGTTTTCGTTTTCAAGGTACACAAAAAACTTTACGTACTGACGGGGTTTAATCTATATATCTAGGGCTCCCCTTTATATGAACTTTTCTAGAGCATTACTTGGTTCATCCGAAGAAGACAAGGGTAGTACAGCATGCACACAAGATTTTTTGAATGTACCTTATTTTCTATTGTTCCCTACTCCAAATCCACCTCCTTAAAATTCCTTGCTTTCCTTCCTGAAAGTCCCTGTAGTGTCCATCTTGTTTACCCCGTGTCCCCTACCCCATACCTCTCCCTTCCAAAGATCTCCTCATGTCCCTATTCCCCACTATTTTGTGCTTCCCTCTCTTACCCCTCTTGTCTCCTGCTCCCTTTGTTATAAGTTCTATGTTAGCTCTTATATGAGCCTCGACATTGTATATTAATGTCCCTTCTTTTCTATAGTTTGCTACATGGCACATGCCATATAGAGAGGCTTTTTGTTTTTGCCCCTGGCATTTTTCCCGAGAATGGACGGTTTTTCTATATTCAGAACGGGTTATTCCATGCTTTTCGCAAGTTTCTTTCGAAATTAGCAGGCATGAAAACAATTTTTTTTTTCAAATCCACTTTTATGGTGCCCTAATTTTTGCTATGTCCCTAATTATGCAGCTGTGGGTATTCAAAGTCTCAACAAGTGTCCTCCATTCATATTCAAAATTTACAAAACTTTCATCCAACCATCAGAAGTTACGAGTCCTCTCGTTTGACTATATTACGACCGGAGGTCAAAATTTTTCTATGTCAAAGTTTTGGGATTCGTCCTATGAGCAAAAACTAAAAAACGAAACCATATGGCACTTAGGTGGAATTCGACAAGCCATTAATTAGACGTATTGGCCGATGTATATTCCAAGCTTCAGCTAGTTAAATGTATAGCTTTGAGATTAGAACGCCAACACATTTTGGACGACGGACAGACTGACAGACACCAATCGAGGTTTCATTAAACTCAACAATGCGGAAACGACGTTGCTGAAATTTGGAAAATATTACATCGACGTATTGTACAAAGGATTTTACTTCTGAAATTGCAGCCCATTTCGGCCAGTAAGAAGTGAGAAACGAATTTCAGTCCCTGTGTTAAAGTTGCATAAAGACAGACCGTCCCATGTAAGGGGGGAGCTTTGTGCTCCCTTTTGCTGCAGGAGTCTCTCTCAAACAACACTCTGTTACACACTTGTACTGCATAATAATAGTACTCTCAGACTCATCGCAATCTAAATGTGAACACAGTGATGAGCACGGTCCTTTCAAATTACTCCAGAGAGTCCAAAAAAGTCTCAATACATAGGAAATTAACACTTTCAGCAAAATGTCTCCGAAATTCTTCTAATAGCTTTATATCTTTTTTTTCAGATTCCTCAAGAAATGCTTTGCTCAAGAAAAAGTATTGAATAATTCCATGGCTGGTTCAGGAAGCTGTCGCAAGGTTCAATCGACTTTAACAGAAACATGGCAAGCACATCACACACACATAACACGACAAGATTCAGAATGGCAGCATTAAAGGACGCATTCGGTGGAATTACTTGCATAACGAATGTTGTTGAAACGATTCACTATGAGTGAGAGAGACGATTTTGTGTGTGTTCTACAAAAGAATGGCACATGTGAGGAAGTTTTGTGAATAAAGTTTACATTTTGCTAAAAGTGTTAATTTTCCAGATGTATCGAGACTTTTGGAACCACATAATATATATATATATATATATATATATATTATTATATTATTAATATAATATATATATATTAGTATACTGTAAAGAAACGCAGGTCGAGAGATAATAAAAGCGAAAATGTACAAGAAAAAACGCAAAGGCAAACTCTGTACGTTGAGTAAACACGCAGATGATGAAATTGATGGCCCGGAAAGCATTTGTTGGAGTACCACGATAGCATTGTTTACATTGGAGACCGCCATGTTGTTAAGCAGGTGCCAAGCACGCTGTTCCGTTGGAGTGCTTGCTTTAGCGCTTAAAATCAAGCAAGCTGCTTGGTAAGGGATAGCAAGCTGCTTGCTAACGGAACACACGCATGGTCGTGCTTATACAAGATCACAAGATTAAATCACCATCATGCAAGGCCAGCCACTTATTGATGTACAGTACAGTATCCTGGTGAGAGCACCGGCAGGAAACCCAGAGAAAGCTTGGAATATATGACAATATATGGAACGGTTTTTCTGCATTACATACATTCCATGTTTCAGACAATTTTCTTCTAGACTTGGAGAACCCGAAAAAGTGATATTTTTTTCCAAAGTCCACTTTTACGGTGTCCCTAATTTTTTCTATGTCCCTAATTATGCGGCTGCGGGTATCTTCAAAATCTCAACAAGTGTCCATCGATTCACATTCAAAATTTCACGCCCTTTCATCCAACACTTCATAAGTTATGAGCCCTCGCGTTTGACTATTTTACAACCGGACCGGAGTCGAAATTTTTCTATGTCCAACTTTTTGGGATTCACCCCGATAAGCAAAAATAGGGGTAATACCCCTGGGTGTTCACCGAGTAGAATAATGATACTGGGGAAGTTAACGTGGGATGGAATCAACAAAATGTACCAACAAACCAATGTCATAGCAAATACCTTTTTTGGGGGGTGCAACCCTCACCCCCCCCCCCCCAATAGAATATTTCACTTCTCCTTACGATAAAGTTGCATACAGAAACCATTCACATCAAGAAGGGTAGCTTGTCCTCCCTTGAATATCGACACATAGAAGTTTCTCTTTTTAAAAACATTATTTTAGGAATCTGGCTGAGCACCTAGTAACTTCAACAAACGATCTGATATGATAAAATAACATTTATGAACACATTTTATGAAAATATCAATTAATAAAGTTAAAGTACACGAATAACAATCATACAAACAATTATTTATCAATTGATTATTCAGATGTATCTGTTTATTTACTCAGGATTTGAATTGTAATAAACCAATTAAATAATTTTATAACAACTTGCAACAACTTGACTTATTGCAGATATATATATACTCCTCTTAATCAAATATTCATAAAATTCCAAAAAATAAGAAAGAATTGTTATTCACACTTTGTCATGAGAGGACGGAACAGACTTCGGCTGGTTGTTGTAAGAAACAAAGTGTGAGTTTGGTAGTTTTATCAAACACTCCATGAGGGAGAGACTGGAGCTTGTTACAACACAGATGCAGATATGTGAGACTGGTAAGGTTGGTCAAACACCTCCACTGGGGAGAGACTGCATTTAATTACAAGTTAACAACACTAGTTCAGTTTGTTTGTGATGAGATTAAAGGTACATGATTGTTATAAAGTACTATATTTCCATTTTATACCCACAATGGTGAGTGTTGGTCCTTTCCTCTATTAGTGCTCTCTGGTTAATGTACCAGTGAACGAACGCACCATTAAGTTTAAGGTACAAACATCAATCAATTCACATCAAGTTAAATACCCATCACCACCTTACAGTGTGATCACCATTAGTGGTTTTGAACATTCATTTTTTTAGTCCCTGTGCAGCAAATCATCTCCAACCATCTTCGCTCTCCACTCAAATTACAGTATTTTACCAACAAAATGAAGAAGATGAGTTAACATGAAAAACATTCTTTAATTTAGGTTTGTAATTCCTACTTGTCACTCCAGAGGTTGTTTCTCTTTTTTTTTGAGGGGGGGGGGAAGAGGGGGGTTGGTGGTGAGGGAGGGGGTACAAGGCAGGTGAGTGACGTTTGTGTTGATGTAAACCTTTCCCTTGACAATTCTGAGGCATCTTTCCCGACGATCCATCATTACCCTGCCGCTCGCGAAGCGAAAAGGCAGGGTTTGGCATTCTAGTTGCGTATGTGCGTGCGTGTGGCGTATGTGCGTGCGTCCGTGTCTGCATTTTCCAAATTCATTTGCTTGGCAACGTTGGTCCAATTAACACAAAACTTTACCATAGGAGTGCCACCGCCTGTTGAATTTTTTTCATAATTATGATGTCGTATGTCACATGGAACGAACGCCATCTTGGAAAAACGTTAAACCTCAATATCTCCCAAACTGTTCAATGGAAAAAAATTGAACCATAGCTCATTGTCAAGTACTACCAATGGCGAATAAGATATGTTGATGATGATGTCATTGGTGCCTTCATTATGACGCCATAATTCGACAAGTTAAACACTTGATCTGATCTGTATGAAAAAAAAAAATTCCTCTGCAAGTGTTAGTCCGATGCACAATAAATTTTTAGAATACGAGCGGCTCCTCCTGTATTAATTTTTTAATGATAACTGACCTCATCGGTCATGTGGTACAGGCGCCATCTTGGAAAAATGAAAAAAAGATGTACTGCAAAATCTCCAAGACCACTCCATGGAAAATAGTAAAACATGGCTTATTGTCAAGCACTCCTTATGGGGAAGAAGATATATTGATGATGATGTCATCGGTACATAAATTATAACGTCATAATTCGACAAGGACCACGCTTGCTTCGATCAGTTTGAATTTTATTGCTCTGCAATTCTTGGTCTGATTGACATGAAATTTTCACGACAGGGGCACCTCCTCCTGAAGAATATTTTAATGATAATCATGATGTCATAGGTCATGTGTGGGACAGGCGCCATCTTGGAGAAAAGCAAAAAACGGTGCACCTCTATATCTCCAAAACTATGGACTGTGCAAAGTAAGTATTTTATGAATAACATGTAGTTTTCACCGTTACTGTCAATCCAAGTACATGGAAAGTAACTTCACTCAACCAAACCTCAAGTTACTATTTTACCACTTTTTAATGTAGAATGATGTGTTGGTTTAGGGATAAAGTTGGGTGCGAAGTTGTCATATTATTGACATGTGGAGGAATTATTGAGATATTTTTATGTTTTCTTGCATTTTACCCTTTGCATACTGAGAGTATTTAAAAATAAGGAAGTTTAAAAATTCAAAACATCCTTTCCCTTTTTCTTTTTGATAAGCTGGGACAGCAGCAATGCCATGGGTTACTATAAAGATATATGTACTGCAGGCTGGTCAGGTGGGTACAAAGTTTAAAACAATGCCAACAAGAACAAAATTACAACAAAACAACAACACCAAAAACCCAAGAACAAAAGCAACAATAATAACAACAAAAAGTACCACCATGTTGTATCAACTCCAAAGACACACAAGTAAAAGGAACAAGTACATACACAAGAGAATTGAACACAACAAACAAAACATCAAAGTCCATTCCATAATCATTTTCATGGCTCTCCATAATTTTTATGCCAAAATATAATCGACTGTGGATGGAACAAAGAAGTGGATCCAATCTGATACCTAATGGGACATCGGTAATGGGAATGGTGTCTCCTTAATCAGACAATGCAAGGTGACCAGTCCTGATGGGAGAAGGAAAAGCAAAAGGGACATGAGGCAGGTGTCAGGGTGCTGCTGTGGGAAGCTATATGGATTTAAGTATTTAAATAAGCTATGTTTTTATAAAATAATGAGATTTGAAGTACATAAATGAAGTAAGCTGTGAGGTTTAATGATATAAATAAGATATGGGGTTTTTAAGGAGACCTATGGGCATTTTAGAAAGGTTTTAATTGGATTATCCACATTTTAAACCATACATCTGTGAATATGTGTGACATATAAAACAAATCAATACAAAGACAACTTTATGTAGTTCGTGCGGACTTGCTGGGATGCACCATTATCCAGCACCGCTTTTTATGACGTCATATGTGTAGGGGAGCCCCACCATATTTGTTAATGATAAATATCAGTATCCTATTGAGTATCCGTTATGTTTGATTGACATGCCACAGTGCATTGCCTTTAAATAATTTAACCACTCGTACAACAATAACAGCAGCAGGAAACAACCATTGTATGACCATGTCACCCTTTTTTCAGGGGTTTGGTTGAACGATTCCACATCTTGTGATTCCATACATTCCACATCTGTCTTGACAGTTTCAATCCACATCTCTTTAGAATGTCTTCGCAACTTTCTATGACTCGCCCATTTGACATGTTCACCAAATTAATAATTATTCTTCTCCATATTCTCATAATCAAGGTTTGTAAAAAATTTGATAACAAAACCTCAAATGGAAAAAAAAGTGATGGCATGGACACACGGAAACACACACACACACACACACACACACACACACTTGCAAACCCCATTTCCTGCTGCAAAGATGACGGGCTGACAATGTGCTGATAGCTCTTCCTAATGGAGTGTTTGATAAACTCACAGAACTAACGGTGCTGGATCTGAGTTACAACAAGCTTCAGTCCATTCCGAGTGGAGTTTTTGATAAACTTACAGAACTCAAACAACTGGAGCTGGACAACAACCAGCTGAAGTCTGTTCCTCATTCCATGTCGACATTCAAGTCATTTTTTTAAAAAAAATCATTAAACTTCAAAACCTTGGACTTTGATGAAGTTCCATAAAGACTGGCATTCATTTTGTGTTAACAACTAAAATTAAACAATTTCCTCACGATGGTAAATTTCGTTTCATTCTCCAATCAAAACATATATTATTCAATAACAATACTGAATACCAGAGAGTTACCAAAGGAAGAGATTAATCGTGGCAATTTGCGCCTGCTTCACTTTGTATCATGGACAAAAGAAGGTTGGATGTAAATGAGGATTGAAAAGAAGACAGATATAATTATTAGACGCAGATTCGAATGAAACGGCACACCACGCGTGTCCCATAGAGTCTGGAGGTGATAATCACAAAGTTCATATTTCACGGCGGCCGTCTGGGTGCGTTGCGTCTTTGATTTGTTTCATGGATAAAGGAAAGGGTTGGAATTAAAATCATCAGGATTGAATGGAAGACCGAAATACAACTACACCTCGCTGGAAGACCATGCAACGCACTTGTCCCATGAACCCATTAGACATGAGGGAAAGGTCTGACTGCACGACGACTAATGAAATAAATGTCGGGGGATCACTGTATGTTGGGTGCATTGCCTTAGACTAGAGGTATGCGCTTTTGCATAACAAGCAAACATAGATATATATTATATATATATATTGTTGCGAATTTCGCGCCGCCGCGTGCGGACGCCACGTGACTCGAATCGCGGCACGTCGCCCACCGGACGGACAATTCAGTCGTGACCCTCTCGACTAACGCCGGAGCTAGTCACGGGTGCCTTCGGCCTCACCATGATCGTGCCAATCGGCCACCGCGTGGATAGGGTTGTTCGCAAACTCGACCTACCTAAGCCACGCGATGGTAAACCGGCGATCGCACCTCGCCGCAGTCGACTGCGGACGCGAGCCGCTTGGGCGGCCCGTTCCGTACTATCGGATAACCGAGCGGTGTTATCGTCGGCCTCGACGGTTCAGATTAATTATCGGGCGTACTAAGCCCACTACGAACCCTTTACGTGGAGCAAGATTGAGATTCAAACGAAGGAAAGGACGCAGCGAAACGGGGAACAATTCAAACATAATGCACATTTATTTCACACCAGACACAGACAGAAAGCCACCTATACAGCCAACAGAATCAGAATGCACATATATCAATTAAAACAATTATGCACAAAAAGCAAATGTAACGAAAGAAACGATACGATCTACGACCGATAGACCGACACACGGCAACACTTATACAGTTCTATTACAAGACACGGCGCCACAAGTTCATACAAAAAACCCCGAAAAGAATGGTGACTTCCTTTTGGGCATCGAGTCCCTCTTCTTATTCCGTCGACGCAGTCGCGCCTGGCCGCAACTCCGTGCCCTGGCGGTAGGCGAGTCCTCTCCTGCGTGCCTCGCGCCTGCACGTGTTGGCCACTCGACGCCAACGAACGGAGTGTTCGGCGCTATCCCAGCGCGGATAGAGGGGGGAAACGTGGATGCCGAATCGGGAGGGTATGGCGGATGCTCCTTCCGCCAGCAGGGTCTTGCAACTGCCCCACACGACCAGGCCAGCGGCCACCAGGACGAGCGAGCCGGAAGACGAGAGCGAGAGCAACCACGAAGCAAGAAACATCCAGCGAGCAAGAGCACCACCGAGCAGAGCATCCACCAAACTGCTTCGCCGTTCTCGACTTTTATACCCCGGAGCTCCGCCTGTTGCCCCGCCCTGTTCTTTGCTCCACCCCCTTCGAGGCGTTCAAGAAAGGTCTCGAAGAGGGGCGTTCCTCCTCCCTGGCGCGTCACACCGCGCATCACCAATCGGGCGCCAGCTGCCCCCACCCCGCTTTCCTCCTCCCACCAACGGCAGAGAAGAATGGCGTGAAACCAGGCGAGCCTTGTTGTTTTTGTTTGAAATAAAAATAGAAAAAGAAGAACGACTGACTCAAAGCATCGCAGCCCGAATGAATCACATAATTCCCTCTAAACAACGGGTTTGGGGCTAACTAACAGTGTACTTAGAGATATTCTCACCTACGGACCTGAATGGTGTATGCGAATTTCCACAGCCGTAGCAATATATATATATATTATATATATATATATAATAAATATATATATATAATATATATATATAGAATATATAGATTATATATATATACATGTATAGGATGATAGAGATATATATATATATATATATATATATATATGTATACATAATATATATATTATATACATATATAATATATATATATATATATATATATATATACACTGTATATATATATTGCATAACTTGAACCTAAAATAAAAGAACCACCAATGATGACAAAATATCACTAAAACACATCAAAAAGAATTGTTGACTTCCTGTTGACACTTTGAAGGAAAAGATTACACTTTATGAGTTTATCGAGTCCATTATGCGGATCGTTTCGCGTGCTGCACTCTCATCTTATACAGCTCCTCCATGACTCAGGAGACCATTTTGGGGTTATGATGAATCCACAGTCATGATAAGCCATCCAGTCTCAAATTTTCAGGGAATTGGTGTTTATAATGATTTTTTTATCGCATTTTTTTCTTTGTCATTCCATCAATTCTTCTCTTCCTTCATGGTGCAGTTTCAACTTTTTTGGCGGAGAGAGTTTGATCCATGTCTTTGATAGATACCACGATGTCATGTGTCCTTGGGACTTTATTTCCAATGTAGATTTGGTCTGCCACTATAACTATTGCCATCCTTTAATTCGCCAACATATCCTGTTTTAGGATTCGATGTTTAAAACCAGCATCATGTGATCAGGGTTGGCAACAACAGACTTCAATATCTCGAGGACCAGGTCGCTCTAGAATTTAATCATTGGTGATATTGTCTGAGTCAATACACCTGAGAATTGACCTGCAGAGCTTTTTTCTGCAATTCTTTCAAAACACAACACGTTGACTACAATATCCATGATGTGATCCACACAATGTCGCAGTCTATTTGCAACAGCATTGTAAACTAGGAATTTTAAAAATCATAACAGTGATGATGTCGTGTGAACTTCAATGTTTCTGAAAAAGTTGTTTCACTGAATATCTCCTGATTCGAGTAATGAGAAAGAGTGCATATTGAACTTCACAAAGAGACGTATCAAACACTTCTTTATGAAATATCTTCTTCTTATGTATTTTCTCTCTTGTAACAGAAATCTTTGTAATATAATAGCTTGTTTACCCTGGACATTATTTATTTATAAATATCTATTATGTAAAACTGGTGGTTCTGTTTGATATTCTTATCTGAACTGATTATGATGTTGGGAACCCTGGTTCAAATCCCATAAACTCGATACACTTGTCTGTCGTTTAGAAAAGTCCTTGTAATCACATAATGTATAGTCATGTCTATTCAAATATGATGACATACAAACTCCGCTATGAGTCTTCATTCGGAGTGAGTTTTATATAGTTGTTTTGATAAGCTTGTTTCTGCTTTGATACGTTAATATCAACATAAATCATCTTTGCATAAAACCTCGGCTCTTGTGTGATGGTAAATTTTTTAAAGTATACTTGTTGCCTCATGTTTATCAAACCAAAGAATGTGCTTTGGTTTAATTCGCGTTGATAATCAGAATAAAATCGGATGATGAACAGATCCAGACAGCCCAACTTCTTCACAATTAATAGTAGCATTTGAATTCCCATTTTTGATTATAAAATTATTTCCAAGGAAAGAAAACAAAACTGAACACAAACTGAAGTCTCTTCCTGATGGAGTGTTTAATAAACTCACTGAACTGACGGAGCTTGATCTGGAGGGAAACGAGCTTCAGTCACATTCCAGTGAGTTTTTGATAAACTTACACAACTGACAGGCTTGATCTAGATAATAATCAGCTGAATTCTCTCCCCATGGGAATCTTTGATAAAACTCACAAAGTTAACACATCTGGAGCTGTACAGCAACCAGCTGAAGTCTTTTCTGATTCCATGTGAAACTTGGATAATAAATACTAATTTAAATCAGAACCTTTCACTCTGAACATAGTTCATGCAGATAATGTTTATTTGTGAATACATAATTAAACTTTGAATAATAGTTGATATATTCCCTTCGCTGAACCTGATACCAAAACACCAATTAATACAAAATTTGCCAAATATGTCAATAGTAAATAATTTGTTTCATTTCATAACAACAACAATATTATGAGGATATTTCAAGATCAACGTGAAAATTGTATTTGTATTTGGAGAAAATATAAAATTATTGCGTAGTTAATCAAATTTCCCCTGTTTCTCAATGTATTCCCTGAGGCCCGAAGTGAAAAGCATGGTTAAGCAATTGGTTCATGTCCGTCTGTCCACAAATGTCAGTTTATGATCGAGGAACAACTTAATTTAAAATGAATGTTATATTTTGAACACGAATTGAAACATGAATAGGAAGACAAGTTTGCCATTTCCCGTACCTTGGCTCTGAATTTGTCCTGACCACATGCGCACAGAAGAGTGAGATTATATTTTACTTCGTGAAAAATTTTTTTGCGAAGTATGTTGGTCTGTAGCATTTGTCTGTTTGTCTTTCTGTGTGTCTGTTTGTACAAATTTTGACACAGTTTGCTTGCAATCGTTCTGAACGTTTTGTGTATGTTGTTTACCAACCAAAGACAGGAATGCTCAATTCTGGTGAGCATCCGAATCTGGATCCGATCTTAGAAAATTTGACACTTGGAACATTATTCATGCAAAAACACTATTTTTTGGCAAAAGAAAAGCACTTTTTAACAAAATGGCTTGTTCTGAGAAAAAAAATTGGTTCCAAATCAGTATTCTAAAGCAGAAATGCTGTTTTTCCCCACACAGTGTGTTTGTTTGCTTGCACTATTTGAAACAACATTTTGCACAGGGATCCTAATTGATGCAAAAACACCACTTTGCCCAAGAGAAGCGTTTTGAACACAATGACTTGTTTTAACCCGTTTTTGTGATTGAAATCACAATTCCAATGCAGAAACGCTTGTTTTCAAATAATGTGTATTTTAGCTTGTACTGACAAAAACAACACATATTACACTGGACACCATATTCATGCAAAAACAGTCTATTTGATGAATCACGCGTTTTTAACAAAATGGTTTGTTCTGAGAGAATTTTGGTTCCACTTTACGATTACAATGCAGAAACGTGTTTTCATCACATCGTGTGTATCTTCCCTTGTACTACGGCACAATTACACATTTTGCACTGGGAACATTATCCATGTAAAAACTCTTCTTTGCTGAAATAAAGCATTTTTAACAAAATGTCTTGGTTCTGAGAAAGGTTTTGGTTCCAAAGCACAATTATAATGCAGAAATGCTTGTTTTCCATGACATAGTTTTGTTTGGTGCAAAGCAAAACAATAAATTGTGCCTTGGGACCTCATTAACGCAAAAATCTTATTTTCCCATTTGAAGTGTTTTTTAAACAAAATGACTCTGTTTGTTGTTCCAAATAAAAATTCCAATGCAGAAATGCATGTTTTCTAAGATAGTGTTTGTTGTCGCTAGCAATAAGCAAAACAACACATTTTACACTGGGAACCTTTTTCTGCAAAACAGTCACATTTGGTATTCACTTTTTCTCCAATTACAATTTTTGTCTGTCATCTACACGAACCAGTGGTTCTGGCTTTCATATACAGCTTTGCAGTCAGCCATGATCTTTCTTGGGCGAATCACATTTCAAAGTTGGCCTCCAAAGCCAGCTGTCGACTGAGCATCTTCATCGTACAAAGTCCTTCCTTAGCACGCCTGAACTCCGATCCACCTACAAGGCTTTCATCCACAGCTTGAAGGAATACTGCTCTCCCCTCTCGGCTGTCTCCCCTGCCTCACACCTTGTTCATGTTGACACCATGGAAACCAAAGCCTTTAAGCATTGTGTCTCTGGAATGAAGGTGAGTTGATGGTCCATCACTTCGCCATTGCAGACAGGTCGGTCACCCTCTGTCTGCTCCAGCCTCTTTTCTGGTCGTTCACCCTCTGCTCTCTCTCAATGCTTTATCCGCCACAGGTTTCTGCAGGGCACACTCGTCCATCATCACAACCGCTTCTGGTAAAACTACCTAAATCCAGGATCATTCATTTGTCCTCTTTTTCCCCATCCATTGAAACAACCTCCACATCCCCTTCATCTCACTCTTCTTCCAGGTCTTCAAGACACTGTTCACACCCATCCCAGACCATCCCAATCCAAACCGTGATCTTTTCTTCCCTCATAACTCCACCGAAATCGCTTCAGCTTTCAATTTTCCCTCTTGAAGTTTCTTCTTGGTAAAACGAGGATTTTCGACACTTTCCTCTCTCTCTCTCCTTTATACGACACGGCCATGAATTCGAACCCACCATGATGCATGTACTCCACTGTCTACTTTTCACTCACAATGTGTGTTTCATCATCCTTGTTCAAGCAAGTCCTGCCAGTCCATGAATTGCTTCAAAACATGAACATTCTATCACTGGATCGTCCTCAACACGGTGCAAGTCACTGATAATACTGTTAAAACTTTTACAAAACTTCACTTTTATTCCAGATTACTTGAAAACACTTTAATTAATCAGATACGTGAATGACAGAGTGGTAAGTACACTGGAGTGACGTCATCAAGGTTCACATCTGGTTGAAGATGACAATATGAAGAGTATGGAGTGAATGTTTTGTGGTAATTGAGCAAATCTCAGAAGAATCACCCAATCGATATCAGACTATGATGAAAAACCTACAGGCTCACTAATCATCTTCAGGAAGGGGATAATTCATACATATCTGTTTATTTTACTCAGGATTTGAATTGTAATTAACAATTAAAGTAATTTTATAAACAACTGCAACATACTGATTGCTTATATACTCCTTTTCAATAATTTCAAAATATTCAAAAAATAAGAAAGAATTGTTATTCACACTTTGTCATGAGAAGGGACAGGAACAGACTTAAGCTGGTTGTTGTACAAAACCAAAGTAGTGAGTTTGGTAAGTTTATCAAACACTCCATGAGGGAGAGACTGGAGCTTGTTACAACACAGATGCAGATATGTGAGACTGGTAAGTTTGTCAAACACTCCACTGGGGAGAGACTGCATTTAATTACAAGTTAACAACACTCTGTTCAGTTTGTTTGTGATGAGTTAAAGGGTAAACACGATTGTTATAAAGTACTATATTTCCATTTTATACCCATAATGGTGAGGTTGGTCCTTTCCTCTATTAGTGCTCTCTGGTTAATGTACAGTTGAACGCACCATTAAGTTTAAGGTACAAACATCAATCAATTCACATCAAGTTAATACCCTCCACCTCCTTCCAGTGTGAAAACCATTAATGGTTTTGAAAATTCATTTTTTTACGTCTCTGTGCAGCAAATCATCTTATAATACAAGGAAATACAAGGAAATCCAACACAGGTGGGGTCATTCCACCCATCATGCCTGTGCGAACACCAAAACAAAATTTATCCACAAATCCAAGGAAGAAAATGCAAAAAAGTTTTTAATTAATGAAATAATTGTTTTTTTTTATATATTATTTTTTTTTAAGTTTTTAAGTTTTGTTGTTTTGTATTTATATTTTCTTCTTCCCCTCGGGTAGGGGGCATGGCTTGGTTAACCATTAGATGCATGAGTGCAAAAAGATAATGCAAGAAAACAGCCAAACTGGGTCATTTTTGACCACTTATGCATCTAAGGGTTAAAAACACAACATCAACACACAACCCCTTGACAAGACCCCACCACAGCACTCCTTACCCATGTACACAATCACCATCAATGCTCAAACGACCTAAAAGTCCATCAAACATCCATACCCTCTATCTCCATTATGGTACATATTAATTCTAATTTTAACATAGCTCTGTTCTGCTGCCACAGCTTCCAGGGAGACCATTCCATGCATTAACTACTCTCTGAGTGAAAGTCCCCTCCCTTACTACCGTCTTAACTCTCCTCTTCTTTACTCTCAGGCTATGTCCCTGGTCTCATCACTGTCTACTCTGTTGAAAATTCATCTTCACTTATTTTATCTTTACCTTTCATTATCTTAAACATCTATCATGTATCCTTGTAATCACCTCCTTTCTAGTGTATAAAGCCTGTCTCCCAGCCGCTCCTAATGCTGAGTCTAGCTCGGCCCGGAATCAATCTAGTAGCCTTGCTCTGAACCCCACTGTGGCATCTATGTCCTTCCTGAACTGTGGTGACCAAAACTGCACACATATTCTAGATGTGGCCCTCACTAAATTCCTGCACAATGTTAACACCATCTTTTGATTTATAATTGATCCCCCCTTATACAACCTAAAACCCTATTTGCTTTACAATAGCTCCTGGCACTGTGCTGCCTCTTACTCCATATCTATTACCACCCCAGAACCTTCTCCTGTGTGACACTCTCCAAATTACCCTTGCATCCTGTAATCTCTATTTTCATTGTTTCTTTCCCATCCCAACACCTTAGGGGCTGTCACACCTTGACGTTTTAGCCAGCGTATGGAAAGGTATCAAAATGTATGTAAAACGCTGGCATACGCTGAACTATTGATGTTTTTTTTTAAGTTTTTGGCGTATTCATAACGTGTTGGACGTATGCATAACGTATTAGTAACGTACACAGAACGTTTCAATCACATATAGATAACTTATACCAACGAATGCTGAGCGTGTTGCCGCGTTCACAACCTATGCCCAACGATAGTCTACTTATGCATAGCGCGCGGCAACGTACGCCGACGATCACATGGCGTCGGCTATTAATAGGCTGCGGCTCGACGATTCAAATCACAACCGCACTAGACATCGAAGTGTGAAGCCGCTGTCACACTTGACATTTTAGCCAGCGTAGCCGACATATGAAAAATTTGCTGAACCAAGCTGGCACACGTCGAATCCGTTATGGGTAAGTTTTGTATAGGTTAGAAGCACACTGGCATACGTCGTAGAACGCTGGCATACGTCGTCAAATGCCGAGCACGTCGAGAATTTTCAGCATGTTGAAATTTCTCGACGTACTCGGTGTATGACACACGTTCCGCATACGCTGGCCATAAGTTGTAGGAACGTTCAACGATCGTTGACACACGTCGACACACGTTACTTGTAAGGCACTCATAAGTCGAAACACGTCAAGGTAATGGTTAGCGTCAGTGTTCCAAACTCCCTGTTTTTTTCATTTTGTCAAGGAGGGACTTCAACGAGGGCATTCATTTTGTGTTAACAACTAGATTAAACAATTTCTCCACTATGGTACATTTCGTTTCATTCTACAATCAAAACATATATTATTCAATAACAATACTGAAAAAAAAAGGGGTCTGGAACACTGAGGCTAACCATTACCTTGACGTGTTTCGACTTACGAGTACTTACAAGTAACGTGTGTCGACGTGTGTCAACGATCGCATAACGTGCCTACACTTATGGCCAGCGTATGCGGAACGTGTGAGCCATACGCCGGCATACGTCGTAAAATTTCAAGCATGCAAAAATTTGAGGACAACCACAAAGTACAACGTTAAAGCCAGCGTACTACGATGTATGCAGTGTTTTTCAGCGTGCTCTTAACGTATACAAAACTTACCCATAACGTATTCGACGTGTGCCAGCGTTTTAGAAAAAAATTTCATAAGTCGGCATAAGCTGGCTAAATCGTCAAGGTGTGACAGCGCCTTTACACTTGGTCAGGTTAAATTCCATCTGCCAATATTTGCCCAATCATACAACTATCAATACTTTCCTGTGTCTGATCACCACCCTTGTAATCTACTCCCTACCTCACCTCCAAGCTTTGTTTCATCTGCAAATTTGGAAGCTTACTCTTTACCTCATTATCCAAATCATTGATGTAAATAATGAAGTATCTTCACCCAATCTTGTGATCTTCAACCATCTTCACTCTTCATTCAAATTATTTTAACAACAAAATGAATGAGATGAGTCCCATTAAAGACATTCTTCAATTAAGGTTCCTAATCCCTACTTGTCACTATAGAAGTTGTTTTTTCTTTTTTTCGGGGGGGGGGGTGGGGTTGGTGTTGGAGGAAGGGGGCACAAGATCAGGTGAGTGATGCTGTGTTGATGTCAAAGCTTCATGACAATTCTAGCGTTTTCCAACGATCCATTCATTTCACGTAAGGTGGACAAAGGGTATGTTTTCACCCCTATCTGTCTGTGTTTGTTTGTGAACAAAATATCACAAAAAGTTGTCGATGGATTTGGACTAAATTTTGTGGAGAGTTTGGGGATGTGACCAGGACGAAATCATTACATTTTGGTGAAGATCCGAATTCGGATCTGGATCTGAGAATTTTTTAAAAGTGATAATTCACCATTGAGTAATGGGGATATAAAACGACATATTACAGGATATCTCAAAAAGTTGAGGAAGGATTCAAACAAAACTTGGTGGGCAGGTTGGGTATGTAACAAGGAAGAATTCATTCGATTTTGGTTGAAGATCCGAATCCGGATCTGGATCCAATAATTTTTTCAGTGATTCTTCACCTTTGGCTAAAACGACATATAGCAGGATGTTTCAAAAAGTTAATGGAAGCGGATTCGGACAAAACTTGGTGGATGAGTTGGTTAGTGACAAGAAACAAGCCAATTAACATTTTAGTTCAAGGTCAAATTCAGATCCGGCCAATAAGTGGGAATAAAAAAGTAACTAAATCAGCCGGAGGTACGCGCTCTACCAAGTGCCCTTCTAGTTATGATAAGTTACAGAACAAGTTCGAGTTTCAAGGAGTTTCATCATTTTTTCACAGAGTTATGTGCTTTTTCGACTTTGAAAAGTCTCAAATTTAGGTCAGTGTTCGCAGAAGAGATGACTCTGATTGGGATTGAGCACAAGTACAATAAGCAAGGGACCCTTAGTACTCCCCACGTTTCACGATGGGAATTCGTAGGTTCTCTGCTGTCCGTCCACTGTCGTTTTTCGATGTTTTTTCCCCGTTACCCTTACAACACATGTTCAACGGAACTTGTACATGGCTCATTACTCCCCACGGAAGGTGACAAGGGTATGTTTTCAACCCTATCTGTGTGTTTGTTTGTGACAAAAATATCACAAAAATTTCGATGGATTTGGACTTAAATTTTGTGGAAAGAGTTGGGGATGTGGACAGCAGACGAAATCATTACATTTTGGGTGAAGATCCGAATTTCGGATCTGGATCGAGAATTTTTTAAAAAGTCGATAATTCACCATTGAGTAATGGGGATATAAACGACATATTACAGGATATCTCAAAAGGTTGAGGAAGGATCAAACAAAACTTGGTGGGCAGGTTGGGTATGTAACAAGAAGAATTCATTTCGATTTTGGTTGAAGATCCGAATCCGGATCTGGATCACAATAATTTTTTTCAGTGATCTTTCACCTTGATTGATGGGCTAAAACGACATATAGCAGGATGTTTCAAAAATTATGGAAGCGGATTCCGGACAAAACTTGTGGATGAGTTGGTTAGTGAAAGAACAAGCCAATTAACTTTTAGTTCAAGGTAAATCAGATTCCGGCAATAAGTGGGAATAAAAAAGTAAACTAAATCAGCCGGCGGAGGTGACGAGCTCTAACAAGTGCCCCTTCTAGTTATGATAAAGTTTAGCAGAACAAGTTCGAGTTTCAAGGAGTTCTCATCATTTTTTCACAGAGTTTGTGCTTTTTCGACTTTGAAAAGTCTCAAATTTAGGTCAAGGTTTCGTTTTCAATCAATTTAGGTCAGTGTTTCGTTTTCTGCATTTTACAGATTAGTCACTCAAGGTCAGTTTTTATCTAGGGTCAGTTTTTTTCATCATTTAGGTCAGGTTC
>CM068965.1:83701808-83721718 GCA_035128595.1 Eptatretus atami | reverse complement strand
GCCATGACAGCAGAGGCTCAACCCCACTGGTATTAATTCAACAGAAGGTGGGACTTGAACTCAGGATCTAGTCCCAAGCCCACCCCCAAACCATTAAGCAACACGTCTGTCTCCCCTGACTTACCTGCATAACCCACACCACACCACACACACACACACCACACACCACACACACACACAACACAACACAAATTCTAAAAGCTATCAAATGGCCACATAACAAGATTATTATGGATAATCAAATTTAACTTGTGTATCATGTTTTGGAGGACGTCTGAACTTAAGGGAAGCAAGGCCAAATTATGATGGTTAAAAGCGAGGCAATATTTCAACAAAGCAGAAACATCAAACCTTGGCACTTTCATTCTTGTTTGCTGCTCATCATCACCATCACAAATACGATTGGCATGCTTTTCGAAACAATCAACCACAAAAATGGAACTCTCCGGTCTTCCATCATTGTCGATTATACTTTCTTTCTTCCTATGCTCTTTAGAATTCCCCCTGGCACAAAATCAAGCTAACGGGTTCTGACATGAAGTTCTGTAAAATTAAAGGGACAAGAAATGTTGGACGATAGAGTCAAAGATAAGCTAAAGAGTCCATGCCAATCAATATCTCACCCTATGATGGCAGCTGCGACCAAGATAATCTAATTCTATGGGCCACAGCTGTTTACATTGGTTATATCAAATAGATCCTCCTTGTCATTTTGGAGGCAAATGATGCTCTGAAATACCCATTGAGTGGCCTCCTTATTAGTTTGCTTTCAGTGGTAGGTTTCGACAGCTCTGGCAGAACCGGCAAGAGACCGTGATCAATGGTCCAATGAGAGACCCTGGCTCAATCAAAAAAAGGCAGAAAGTTTAAAGATGTCAAAATATAACATTATGCAGAGGCAGGGGTGGAAGGTGAAAGAAAGCCAGAAGAGCAGAAGAGGAAGAGGAATTGTGATGGAAAACAGGAAATCGATAGGAAGATGGAATCAAAATATGGTTATTAGATTAAATAACATGACAAAAAGACGAGTGAATGTGGTACACGGATAGAAAAGTGAGAATGTTAAATAGAGCAGAAGATAGAATGAGATGACATGGGGGAAGCTAAAAGCGAGTGTAAGGAAGCTACAGGATTTATATAGTCTGATTAACGGAGGTAAGGTCAAATATTCAAAAGAGACGTGACGAAAGCTGAACAAGGATTAGCCATACGGTATGTAAACAACGTATTTTGTATGACAGAGATCAAAAGAAAAGATTTCCAAACACAAGTATAAGGTGAAAAGTCCATTAAAAATTATAATCTTGTATCATGTCCTCATAACAATTGTCTTTGTTCCAAATAACCTTGCACATTGTGGTAAAGACAAATGTCGACTCAATCAAGTCCAAATTGAATCCTAGAAGCTTACATAAACACCACTTTCCGAATATATAGGGTTTGTAAAGAGGGTTAATTGGCACTTCTGTGGAACTCAGAACATTGCTGGTTTAAAAAAGATCTATTCAAAAGGTCTTTGTGGGCAATTTCATATTTTTGTATGCCACAGTTTATAATTTTGATTTCTGAATGAGTTTTGGTCGTGGTTTCCAATTAAAAAGGATGCCGATACCTTGGCAGAGTTGTATCTCCTGCCTCACAATGTCGACTGTCTCTCGCCATCTCGATACATCAATTCAATTCGACATCACGGTCAAAGAGAAAAGCCTGGAATCCAGGAAAACTACAAGCAGATTATTTACATTAGTAATTGCTCCTTTTTACATGATTACATCGTTTACAAAGTCTGACAGGTTGATGCCATCTGTAGCCTATGTCAAATGAGAGTCAGCCCTAGATTAGGAAGGAAAAGACTGCAACCTCGGGCAGATGTTCAGTTTGGCGAGACAGGACAGAGGACCAGTTGATGTGATGTTTTCCACTCCGGCGGCCACTCCGCAGTTTAAGAGCACTTCAAGGGGATGGATGGGTGTCGATCATTGTGGACATTCTCACAGGGTTTGTGCTCTCAGTACCGTGAAAGGAAAGTAAGAGTTGAAGATACACATGATAAAATTTGAGGTGATTGCCCATCGATCTTGTGTTTCAGAATAGCTCGACAATCCTGCATGCATGAAGCGAAAAGCAGGGTGAGCAAATTGGTTCACTCTCTGTCGGTCTGTCTGTCTGTCTATCTATCTATTCTACAGACATCAGTTTAGAATTAAGATCGAAGAAGAACACTTAATTCATTTGTGTAACTTTTACATTAATCGGAACATCAACGCAGGAATACGAAACCTGTGTTAGCAGTTACTTTTGGCTCTGGAATTTTTTGGCAAGTTGTACGGATCTCGTCGACGATCGCACGACCAGCGGTGTAGATAAAAAAATTTTTTGTTAAAACTGTCTGCTGTCTTGCAGTCAAAACAATATAAAAACCATTACAAACAGGAAATGTGCTGTTTGTCATGATGTCAAAAAGGAAAAACAACAGCACAATAACTAATGAACATGGAACGTAACGTGGTCTTAAAAGACGCTTGCATCGATAGCCGGTAACTTCGAAATAGAAATATATTTTTTCCTCCAGCCTTGATTTTTTTTTTTTTTTTACCCTTTTCTTATTGTATTGAATTATATACTTGAACTCTGAAGACACAAATCACTTTGTTGCTGCAGCATTCCAAAAGAAAAACCACAGTTTATATCAGTTGGGCAAAATTCATGCCATTTTCGCCATTCGAGGACCAATTAAAATTTTGCCACTTATGCTCTCTAAGGTTGGGGAATATCGAGATTCAGATGGCTCTAAGAAATATAATTGTGCTAGAAACACAATAGACCAAGAGTTTTAAGCCCTTTCCATGTCCTTTTTTTTTCTCAACACGCGAGGGTAAGGTGTTCTCTGCTCTCTAATTTGGGTCCAAGCCTTCGAGGCTGGGTTAACCTATTTTTTTTCTTCTGTTTATTCTATATACATCATATTATTATTCCGCCGGCAATTTTCAGCGGTTTATTACATTTAATTCATTTTCTCTGCAACTGCTTGCTTGTTGGACTGACACAAAATTTCCACCACAGGTGTGACTCCTATGGAGAATGTTCTAATTTGATAATTATGACGTCATAGGTACGTGGTGTAGCATACCATGTTGGGAGAAACGGAAAAAACTGTGGTCGGTGATCTCCGACAATTGCACCATGAAAGAAACTTGGCACATGGCGAGTAACTCGCTCAGTCACATTTGCTCTTACGGCTAGGATACGCGGCGTACCCCCTGAAGTTGACAGAAACGTCGGCAGCCGCCAGAGTTATCTGAGGTGCTCAGGTGTGGCCCTAGGGCGTATGGTTCGTGTTTACAGGCCAGTAGGGGTTCGCGTGGATTAGCACGGAGTTATTACTTTTTCATTTTACCGTTGGCCGTTTGATATTCGAACACGAGCAGGTGATGTAGATGTGTTCACGTTCGACCGTCCGTAGGGCGTACGGTGTTTGCCGTTATTCGTGCGGAGTGCCGTAGGCTCTTTATCAATGACGAATGATTTTTGCATCAGGTTTAATCTCGCTCCGATTGCACCCGCCTCAGCGCAGTGCAGTATGCCCAGCCTCTTGCGTTGAGGAACAAACCAGCGCCATCTGTGTATAACCTGGTCCACCCAATCGATATGGACAGATATGGATAGATTACATATGAAAAAAACTGGTATCTATACCACTCGTAATACCGTCCGTCTGGCGCACGTCGCCTTAGGGCCCCTGCGGCCGACCTTGCGGGCACCTTGAGCTACCTTGCGTTGCCTTTTGAAATTCTGTGGTGCCGCGCGGGACGCCCTAAAGTCACCGTGCGACATCAAATCATGACCGTACGGCACCCACGTTTTCGGTCTCCACAATTCTAAATACCCGTGACGGCTACCGATTAAATATAACTATGTGCTGCTACATTTGTACTGACCGGGGATACTGCGGCCACCATATGGCTGGTGGCCGTAGATTTTTTAGAGACCCTACGGCCGGCGACGCCAAATGTGCTGAAAGCATAATCCACGATGGAAAATAAGGATATTTATGACTAATTGTGAAGCCGTATCCCGGTGAAAATTATGCACCGTTATAGAACGCTACTCTGTATTTCAGTATGAACTTTTTGAGATCTTCTCGGAATAAATTGGTCAAAAGAAAAACATTCGAAGTCATAAGCACGTGGTTCAGCAGCATATTAAAAAATGATAATAGAATAAATTTAAAGAAATTCAAAAAATCTCCTAAAAGCTGAACAGATCAAGTGCGAAATGCCGATACACATGTTCCCCTGCGCGATTGGGAACAATCGTGATCACAAATAACTTGAATAGGTCACATTGTCGGCAGCCACCCATTATTGGATTAAAGGAAAAGTCTTAAATAAATTTCTCGTGAACCATTTCCGATCAAGGAAACTTTTCAAAATATTCATCTCATACCATGACTGCCTACAGTGTGAACATGATGGACATCACGTTGGTCATGTGCTTTGGCAGCCATCTTGGATAAAAAACGCGCCGTTACCGATTAACACAAACTTCACAGCTTGATCCCTACCAATTAGAAGCGAATGTAAATTATGATTCATGGGTCACGTGTTTGGCATCCATACATAAATTGAAAATTAAAAAATAGAATCAATGATAACTTTGAAACATGAACGGATGGAACATCATAAACATATGTTTTGGAAAAAATTAGTGTCTAGATCAGGATCAACCAGGTCTCTGGAAAGAGCACTGGTATGGTTTCCAGAGGACCTGGGTTCATCCCCGCTCTTGGGAACGTAATCTTTTCCCATATTCATATTAAATTAAATAAAAAAACTTCAAAAACCTTCTTCCAGATGGCTTACAGATCAATCGAATCTCCAGACACATGAGTCTACTACCTTTGAGCGGCAATATAGGTGTAAAATGTTTAACTTCACATGGTCACATTATCTGACAGTTTTGATGTTTGTGAAGAATAAAACATTTAAATTTTTATTCTCACAGAGAGAGCGAGACAAGATGGAGGGAACTTCACAAACGTGTTCCGCAAGCTTGGGATACCGGAGTTTCCGCGTATAAAAAATATTATTGTCTCTTGGAACTGCCTTTCATCAATCTGTTAGAAGTCACAATTATCGACCTAGTAAACAGGGGATATTGTTTTAAATTCTCAACCTGATAGCCACATGGTCTGGCAAGCCAGAATTATTTATTGCTTGAACCTTGAGACCGTCTTGAATTAAAATGTTATTGATTTTAAACACATCTAAACCCACGTTAGTATGACCATCGACACGTCAAGAGTTCGTGTTCATGAAAGGCAGAAACTTCTCCATGCTTTTTTGTCGAATGATGAAACGATCGGAGCAGCGATGAGGAAGTTACGGGTGGTTTTTTAAGCACCGGCCAAGAAATACAGAGTACTTGAGAGAGGGAGAGGGAGGGGTAACGTTCATGACTGTTAACAACACTACAGCACAATTGGGAGGATGTAGACATTCTTAACACAGGTGATCACTCTTCACTTGATTGTGCACTGACGTCCATCGAAAAGGGGAAACACTTCCTCAAGTGTAAACACAGATATATTGTCGTTTTTCCACGTTGTATAAAGAATACGAGCAAGAGCTAAAATATGGGTAACGGGTTTATCGCTTTGCCTTGGAAAAACCACAGAGTCAAAAACTCGCGGACCGATCAATGCAGCTCGCAAATGTCATATCGGTGTACCACGACCACAATAAATCACCACACGAGCTCACGCTTGCAGGACAGTTAGCGAGGGGTTTATACAGCAGCTGAAGGCGGAACTTGCGAGCAGTTTCTCCACCGTTTGCACTCCCCCCATTCCAACTCAGTTTGGCTGTGACACGGACCAACTGCCTAAAAGACAGCGAAGTACTGCTCGCTGCTCCAGTTCTTCCAGAAGGAAAGCCACGACACCTCACTCAGAGCATCATTATACGTCTCCTGCTGCGCCTAGATAAAAAAAAAAATAGTGAGGATTCTACTTGCTGACACACTCAAGAATTCAAGCACAAAACTTGATCGATGGCTCAAAACTGTGATTTCCCAAACTCCCAAAGCAGAAGTCTTGCGCCAAATCCACCTGTTGTCTCCTGCAACTCTGCTAGTTTGATAACCTTGTTCCATCGATTCAGCACTGAGCGAATACCTGGACCAAGCGGCATGCAATGGGAACACGACTCTATTTTCATGCCGCCTTGGCCTCACTGGTGCGAGCAGTTTCGGCCGCAACGTCGGCGACAAACCACGGGCAGTTACCGTCACATCAACGACTCAGAGGCCCTCTGTGGGACAAGTAAAGGAAGAAATATTCAGAGAAATGCTACAAAAATGAGTTACTATGAAAATATAATGTATGGTTTGTGACATCACACTAAAATACACAATTTTTGTGTCAATTCGTCGTTGCCCTTAACCACTCTCGACTAATACTTCGACAGAGGATTTTAGGTTCACAATGAAGGATGATTGTAGCGATCATTTCCATGTCCCTTCCCCCCAGCGGGTCCGTGTTTTCCTCTATTTGGGTGAAATCCATGTTACTGTGCATAGAATGCTTTGTATCGTCGGGCAAGTTTGCAGGCCCATATTTTCTAAAAACAAAAGTAACAACGAAAGAGAAGACATCAGAGATTGCAAGAACCGCCCAGGACTTGGTTTTGGCACAGCAAACATATTTTATAATGGTCTAACTGCGAGCGCAACTAGTTATACTCCGTCAGCAGATTCTTGATACGAAGGTGTGTAGTGCTTGAAACACTCGTCGGGTCTTCTTCGCCACTCGATCATAGTCGATGGTGGTGTTTAATAAGTAAATCTTTGACAGGCTCGGTTTGTAAGAAATATGCATGCACGTTGTGTACATCCTGCTTTACGCAATGGGGCCGCTCATCGAGTCATAGGACTGATCGTTTCCTCTATCAAGCCGACCCATCTTCTTCTTTCTGAGGTTGGCAAAATGAGTGCCAGCTTGCTGGTATCCTGTGTCAGTGTGGCGACCTGTCCAGGATTGTGCCCAATAGTCAAGGAGACTGCTTAGCCAGCACCAACGCTCTGGACAGAGTATGGTCCCAATGGATGGATGGATTGTACTTGGACTCAAACTTGACCTGCTCAGGGTTTCTCATAGGTTGGAGGTGGATTTTTTTCACCATTACTTGAACAGTGAGTCCATTGTGTTGAACCTGGAGTTGGAATTCCACCAAACCTACTGCGAGCTTTAGAAGACTATCATATCTATTCCTTGCACCACACCACAAAACACCATATATCCTGATGAAAGGTTTGGTACAGCAGAAAGAGCACAGCTGTCTGAAAAAAATTAACCTGCTATTGTGCCTTTAAAAAAAATGCTGCAGATACCAAATAATGGTCACAGTGAAGCTCACTGTTCGTGGTGACATCACAGTCATGCCCAGGTTGGAGAACTGAGATGCTGATCTTCAATTTCCCAATTGCAAATCGTAGCATTCTGGTGATAAAATATTAACACTAGAACGGCATTCGGTAGAGAGCATACCTCCGTCAGGCTGACTAGTTTATGTTTTGTATCCTATTGATAGGCTAGATCTGGATTTGGACCTGAACTAAAATTTACTCGGCTTATTCTTATCACCGAACTAACTCGCCCACCAAGTTTCGTCCGAATCCATCCATAACTTTTTGAAATATCATGCTGCATATCATTTTAGCCCTGTCACTCAATGGTGAAGAATTACTTTTAAAATCCTCAGATCCAGATCCGGGTTCGGATCTTTACCAAAGTCAAATCAATTCTTCATTGTTACATACCCAATACGCCCACCAAGTTTTGTTTGAATCTGTCCACAACTTTTTGAGATGTCCTGCAATATGTCGTTTTTGGCCCTGTCTCCCAATGGTGAAGAATCACTGAAAAAATTCTCAGATCCAGATCCGGATTCGGATCTACACCAAAATCCAATATTTTCATCCTTGTCACATACCCAAGCTCTCCAAAAAATTTCGTTCAAATCCGCCAACAACTTTTTCAGATATTTTGTTCAAAAACAAACAAGAAGAAGACGTCGTGCAGAGCACGAAACTTGCAAAATCCATAAAACAAATTTGACCTCAAACATAATTGGTAGTGGAATTCAATGACCAAATATGCAATTCCTCTTCAAATTTCAAGTGAATCAGATGAAAATTGACAATTTTAGAAATTCGGCCTATGTTGACCTTTTGGTCGATGTTGACCTCAAAAATAATTGGCTGGTTGAATTCAGTGACCTGAAATATAAATCCTCTTCAAATTTCAAGTCCATTGGATAAAAATTGAGGATTTTAGAAATGTCACCTCAAAGACTCAAAGAGGATGTGGGACGGGCTTTGCGGGGATGTGACTGGCGGGCGCCATCTTGGTTTATATAAATCCATACCGGCATCACCTCAACTCACCGTTTTAAACCACCAGTGGGCCCGTTGGTCCGCTGGACCAAATTTTCCTGGTCTTCATGGCCTTGTAGTATACCTACCTGCTTTACTGCTTGAGCATTAGCTTGCCTTTTCACCAAGCTCAGATGTGCCTGGGCCAGAGCGGGGATTATACGTCCGTTATTATTATTGCCAAATGATACTACTATTATTGTTGTTGTTAATATTAGCACTAATTAATATGTTTTGTAACAATGTTATCATTATTTTTGTTCTGTATTTCGTAACTGGCAAATACAACCCGTTGCTTCGCTGACGGGAAATTGGGGGGGGGGAGTAACGCAGGTGAGGAGAGGGAGAGAGGAGCGGGAGGGTAAGGGTAGAGAAGTTTAGGAAACCTGAGGAAGGGTGGGGAGCGAACAGAAGGAGGATGGGTGGGGGAGTCGAGGATTCAGGCAGGGGGTGGGCTAGTCGTAGCATAGCCGCTGACGGGATAGGGCGCCAAGGTGAAGGCAGGGTGAGGAGAGCAGGGATATGGCAGGCCCTGACGTGAGGGGAGGCAAGAGGTAAGTGCCCCGAGGGAGCGGGAGGGCTTAATGGAACGATTAGAGCATGCCAGTGATGAGGCGGAAGGGCGGACCAGCTGCTGGTGCAGCAGTGTGCCAGGGGACAGGCATACGGGTACTGAGGCAGTGTGAGAGGGCACCGTGTGAGCATTAGTGTGAGGTTGGGACCGGTACAGAAGTGCAGGCCTCGAGGGCCGTGTGGTAGCGAGCCGGGCACACAAAGGGATCCGGGTCCCGAGTGCGCCCTGCCGCGGTTCTCAAACGGGCAACGTTAAGCCCTGAGTGACGCGGTGACCGAAAGCATACGGAACAACGGCATTCTTCTCGACGTCCCCGGCAACGCGCAACGGCTTGAGGCAGTCCTCGTGAGGTGGAGGGCCAAAACCCGGAAGTGTAAACGTGTTGGAGGGAGGGCAAGCCGTAAGGCCGAGCTCTGAGGGATGGGCAATGCGGCATCGGCAGCGCCTGAGCGGGGAGGCACAGGCTCGAATGGCCATCGGGTGTGGTCCGTGCAGCGTGAAGAATACCTTTTCCGCACATATATCAACCATTCCCAACCTTATGAGATACACCCCTGCTCCAGCACTCCATCGTGTCTCATAATCCACCCGCGCGCCTTCATGCTATCAACACATGAGCTCCGTCAGCAGTAGTAAACAGCAGGCAGAGCTAGACTGGGACGGAGAGGGCCAGGAGGAGGACCAGGTCTCGGCCACTCAGTAAAAAGGGAGGAATTCCAATCCGAACGGTATCCAAGCAAACGTACTGGCGACAGGTATATTAGACCAAGAGTGAAAAGGGGGGTGACGGAGCCCGGAAGAGGCACAGGAAAAGAAAGAGGGGATGGTAAGAAGGAGTGGAGCGAAGATGGGAACGGGAGCAAAAGTAGAAGATCGTGAGGGTGAGGGCAAGCGTAGTACCGCGTGAGGGCAGGCTAGACATGGCACGAGAATGCCACAGGGGTGGAGAAGGTAAGGACAACCGTGAGGGGCACCGGCACACCAAGTAAGGCCCAAAGTAAGGAGGGCAAAGGTAAGGCAGCACTGGGGTGGGAGCAAAACCGAAAGGGCAAAGTGGTGAGGGAGAGGGCCAAGGTAAGGCAGGCAATGCGACCGGAGAGCAAATCAGGCACGCATCAGAGCGAGGAGCACGCGAGAGTACGGCAGCTGTGAGGAGGAGTCGTCCTGGTACTATACCACTGAACACATGCAGAACCGCACTGTCCAAAAACTAATGAACCGCATAACTGAGCCATGGGCGATAACCAAACTGTAACCACACACTAGTCGGCCCACTCCAACTCCCGTCTGAAAATACCTCACCCACTCTCGCGAGATAACCACCATGCCTGCAATAACATGTGGAGAATAACCACATTGACCATACCTGCGGAAGACTAACCACCCATCGACATACTGTGGAGCATGACCAGCACGATCTCGAATAACACTGCAGAAGATCGACCACACAATCTGAAACACCTGCGGAGATAACCCACGCGGTACAGACCTGCGGATGATGAAACCATCTGTCTCAGAGAATACCATGCGAGAATGACCAAACCTGATCTCCGGAGGTACTTGTGAGAGAAGACCATTGATCCGGAATATCTTGGGAGATGACCAACCTCCGGATACTTGTCGGAGAATGACCAACTGGCTGAATACTGTGGACATCACCCCGCTCTCGCAATAACAGTTACGGAAGTGACGATCCCTCCCCCGAATTTTGGATATATGTGCTGAGATCGACTCACTCATCTGTATACGCTGTGGAGAATGACCAACTTAGGTCACGAGCCATAAAACCCACCGTACCAGAAACGTTCAACAAAGATTCGAGAGAGAAGGGGAGAGGGGGGCGCGCCTCGACCCAACAGAGGAAATGCAGGGGTGGGAGATTGGAGATTGAAGAGATATGGGTAGGAGACGCGGAAGAATTCCAGCACGTAACATCCAGTGTTCACGGCGACAACCATCGTAGATGATATTCACCCTTCTGGAACCAACGGGAGACAGTATCATACTTGGTCGGATCAACTTACTAGGCATAGCACGCTACAGACCGCTAGCGTTGCACTGTTCGTCGCTTCTGCTATCCCTGCAGATTTTTACCGAGACACCCCCTATTCATGGGTGGGTTGTCTACACAGTTGTGTCACCTACTTATCATGCCAACCGAGAAGTGAGGGGTCGTATAGAGAAAGTACGCATCAGACATACGATAAAAAAGGTGAAGATATGACGCAAACCCAACTTTCAGTAAGAAGCTCCAGCAATTCTCCGATAATCGCAGACAAACATCGGGGCCAAATGCAAGAGCGAGTGCCCCTGAACACCTCGCGTCAACTGCGGCGAAATTGTACAGATACTCGCAGACAACCCAAGAATATATATAGAGCGTCATCCACAACGCATAGGTGGCTTAACCACTTCAACAACTGGTACACAGTTAACGGACTCCGATTAGCAGAGGCAGAGGATACAATCTCCACACAAAACCGGATCCCACAATAACCAAAAAGCACACACCCTTCGCAGGAGATGCCCAAATTATATTTCAAATACCGGAGCCGCGATGAATGGACAAATGAACACATATTTTCTGAGAACTGGAACTGCTGGTAAATCTCTCAATGACACTGGAGCTTAAGTTCCGAGTAATCAACGTCAGTTAAAATGAGCCAGTTTCTCAGGGTTATAGACATAACCACTTATGCAAACATCGAACATTAAACGCCAACAAATCGCAGCGGTCTACCAGGCCACCCTTCTATAAGTCCCATTGCAATAAGCTCACAAGCGATCGTCTAAGTAATGCTATACTAATAACAGAAGCATTCCGCTAATAAGGAATGAGACGGAAACCGAGCTAAACAAAAAAAGCTTTCAAAAGACCAATCCTGTCGGCTCTGTCCCAATCACGGCATGGTTGAGCATAAAGCCCAGACGACGGACGAGAGGCACGCATTGTGAAAGGTGCCAAAAAGAAAACATAGGCGGCTTCAGACCTCTCACACGATCAAACCGCACTAGATATGCCTTAAGGGACCGAAACCGAGCAAAAGTGGCTGAGGTATCGGCCTGAGTCAAGCGAATATGAACTTTAGTAAGTGGCATAATTATCTCAAAGGAGAGGTTTCAGTACATTGAAACCAACCACAACAAACCAAAATTCCAGCATTCACATCCCCTCCGCAAGGTTAAAATGTTCGGTAAATGCACTCGCCATCAGCAAACGTACTACAGCTGATAGGTCTCCTAATGGTTTGGGGGCAGTATATGGGAGAAAACTAACAGTACAACTCATAGAGAACATTCTCATTCACTATACAAAACAACAAAGGAATAATCCTTTACTCGAGTTCGCTTAGTGAGGCTAAATTCATGAGCTGAATCAGACCATTCACAGACCGAATCGAGATCTCTGGATTACCTTCACCGCTCTCGCATGCAGTCCTACTATTAAACATCCATCCAACAGAATCCAGCAGCCAGACAAACACGCTCTCATTAGAATGACCGAGAAAATGTATCGCCTCATATCCATACTGAAGCTGACGACAAATATTACATTAAGGTGCCCGCAAAATACCGCGAAACTACAACCAAATAATTAAACAACGTAGAATGAGTGCACTGACACAAGACCCATACAGTTAGGATTCTAGACAAGATCCAGAAACAGCGAGAAGAAGGTACAATGAGCACATCAGCTATTGCTCTTCCGGAGAATCACACCAAAAACGTATCCAATATCCCAGCAGACCAACAACATTTAATCAACAACACCATCACGGATCCGGCCAACATCACCAACGTTAGACAACAGTATTGAGATTCATATACGGCAATATCTCAACACAAAACAAACTAAACAATCACCACCCAAACACGAGCAAAACTCACTGGAAACACAAACCAAAGGGCAACATGAAATAAGGATTCATTGCTCGCAAAAATGGCTTTAGCATCCCATATCAGAGCGTACAGAACAACATACAAAAAACAAAGCTTTGCTACCAGAATAGTTCTCAGAACAAAAATGGAAAAAGGACAACATTGCACCAAAAGGGGCTCGTACCACTTGACGTTTTAGCCAGCGTATGGACAACGTAAAAAAATGTATGATAAACCAAGGCAGTACGTGCAACTATTGAGTGTATTTTTTCTAAAAGTCTATTGGCCGAAATAGTGTTGGAACGTATGCCAGTAACGTATTAGGTAAGTGTACACAGAACGTTTCATCACATAGATACTTGATCCAACGAATGCTGAGCGATGTTTCGGCGTTCACAACCCTATGCCCAACGATAGTCTAGATACTTATGCAGAGCCGACAGCGAATCGCGACACACGTGGCGTAGCTATTTCATAGGCTGCGGCTCGACGATTCAAATCATAACCGCACTAGACATCGAAGTGTGAAGCCGCTGGCACATCTTGACAGTTTAAGCCAGCGTATGCGACGTATGAAATTTGCGAACCAGCTGGGGCACACGTTCGATAATACATATGGGTAAGTTTTGTATAGTAAGAAGCACGCTGGCATACGTCGTAGTATGCACCTGACACTACACATACCGTAGTACCACCTGGCAAACACACAGGATATTCGAAAAGCATATACAGAGCCCGTAGTAGTCAACGCCGAGAGATACGTAGAGACAATATTTACAACACAGTTCTGAAAAAATTTACCTCGTACGATCGACTAGGCGAATGAACATCGAACCGCATCACACTAACGCCATAAAGGGGAAGATAGCCACAGTTACGCGACTCCTATGACACAACTGTCGTACACAACGTTATCTTGTACGATTATCTCAGACAAGTCGAGAACTAACATATCGAGGATAAAGTGAGTTACGAGCCCGGTATCAGTTGTTCCACGACATGACCATGGTTTTTTTTTCTCTCGATAATAAACGTGATGTTGACAAAGAACAACAAACCTGAGGCTATACTCTTAAGTTCGGTATTGAAATTTAAATCTGTTCGAGCGTCAGCCTGAGTTAATTTTTAATATCATATGGTATATACCGGCACTTACAGAAAATCGAAAAAGTGTTCACATCACCGCAACCGAAACGAAAAAAAAACAAAACAATAAACGAAACAAAAAACGCGGATGCGAGCCTGGAACAATGCTCATACACGAACATCTACACATTGCAACGTGTTTCGCACCTTATACTAGAAGAAACAAAGAAATGTGTCGAGCACTGTGTGTCAACGATCCCGGGGAACCTGCCTACAACACGTCTACTCATCACGGTTAGAAAATCAATAGTTTGCGGGTCCGAACTAAACCTTATGGACCTCCTTGCATAAATTCGAATTACGAGCTAAACTTCACAACAACTGTGACATCGTATCGCTGTGCCAACGCATGTTCCAATAACGTCCAACAACTTACGGCACAGCGTTAAGCGCACACAGTGCGAGTAACATACCGATGGGTCTATACCGTCGAAACAATTGAAAGCATGGAAATATTACTTGCGAAAACAAGCTCGACGACTACACGGAGCAACGCGATACTAAGGACGAACAGTTTAGGAAGCCAGACATAACTGATACGACGTTGCCACAAGATAGTGCTCTTTAAAGTATCACAAAAAACTTAAACCCATACGTTTTCGAACGTGTGCCAGATCGTGTTAAGACCCCATATTTGCACACATCAGGCATCAACGCAGGACTAACTCATATAGTCAGGTTGAGAGCAGCGCCATTAATCGAGAGGATACCGACAGCGCATTTTGTATATTGTAAGTAAATCCAGAAAACAACCTAAATCCCAAGAATCAGGAATGACTCAGGGGATGGGTAAGTGCAAGAGCATCACAATATCTGCACTACATGATGAATAGCCAGCAACATGAATACAAAGAACATCACTGAGATATTGAAAACCATCCCCGGGATATATATATCACAACACGAATGCAGTAGAAGGCAGTCGGAGTTCGGTGACGATCCTGAAAGGAGCCACAGAACAAAAACTGAAACACAACAAGTGACAGCGTGTCCAAGAACTGACCGATAAACATAAGTAAGGTGATACTTTGAGTATGGGAGACTTCATGCCATTCCTCCAACCTTCAAATGGAGCTCATGCTGGTCCATGAACTGTGATCTCTTACTGAAGCGAAGGTGGATACTTTGAGCCATGGAGAGGACTTCATTCATCCTGCAACGTTCAAATGGAGATAACAACAACGACTCTCTCTTGTCTCTGTCTCTGTCCTGTCTCTGTCTCTGTCTCTGTCTCTGTCTCTCTCTTCCTCTCTCTGCTTCTCTCTCTCTCTCTCTCTCTCTCTCTCTCTTCCTCTCATAAGATGGTTTCCGTCTTCCACTTGAAATTTGACTAATAATATTACTTGTCAGAACCATTTATAGAGAGCTGAACTTTTTTTTCAAATTGTGAGCTAACCAGGCTGGACAATACCCCTGGAATATCAGAGTACTCCAATAATACATTCTGTAATTTCGTTTCCACATTTATTGATGTAAACGTATCAATATGACCCATCACAGCCAATCTCTGTTGACTGTTCCCACCTGAGTTAAACTTTGCTTTTGCTTGCATTTCAGGAAACCCTGTGTTGTTATTGAAGAGTTTGCCTTTGGCTGTAAGTTTAACATTATCAGCTTTGGATCCTCATTCAGACTTGCTTCCCGTAATTTGCATTTGCTTAACAGATTCCACTCCCCCCCCACCCCACACCCCCCCCCCCCTTCCACTCTCCCTCCACTATCCATTGTGTGAAGATTTATGCTGAAATATGTCATGAAATATTTGCTTTCCATAATTCTTACTTCCTATGCTGTTCATACCTGAGCCTTGATTTGATCACTCACCAATCATTAACATTCTCACTCTTCTCAGACCACCGAACCACATTAACTTTTGCCCTTTTTATACTCCTCTTACTAGAGAGTAAGGATTACTGCCAGCAGATCTGGAATGAAGCCTTAGCCCATGTGAAGTAATGAGTATTTGGAGGCACTGAGATCCTGCGTCCACTGCAGCATGTTACCGTCAACCTGAATACCCAGGGTCCGCCAGGTGAATCATTGAGAAGGCCAATATGCATGTTGGTATCTGTGGAAAGAGCTAGCTGCACATGTGTGTGATGATGTATCTGAACATAGGATGGAATCAACATAACTTGTTAATGTACAATTTTTTGCTGTCTAACAAACCGCATGCCTCAAAGCAATGGCACCCAACATATGATCCCCAGGCAGTTATTTCATTAGTCTCCAGGCAGTTAGCCCTTCCCCTCATGTCTGGGGTAACGGGACGAGTGCGTTGCGTGGTCTAATTGCTAGGTCTATTAAACTATATCTCTGTCTTCTATTCTGATTTCTATTCCAACCCTTTCTTTAGCCATGGTACAAAATCAGCAAGCAAGCAACATACACACTGATATTTTAGCAGAGCACGCAATAGCAAGCAGCCCCGTGCTGGGAATCACACAGAAGCACAACCATACTGTACAGCATAGCACATGGCCCACATATTTCATTCAAATCTGCGTGCCAATTCCAAGGTAAATCTCACCTTGCTCACCCCTCGGCTACGCAAAACTTCCCACTTCGACACCAATACCTCCCGACACGGAAAAATATCCCGCACCCCTCGTACCTCTGCATCGCTACAATTTGGCCACTAAACAGAGGCATGCTGGACGACTCGGGCTGTAATCGGACCGTGTGATGCAGGATGTAGTCAGGACGTTAATGCACCAACCGCATTCTTGCCAGAATGTCCTGTGACGCGCGGAGGAAACACCCGTCCAGTCGCCAGACATGGCAAACAGAGCGACGAGGAGAGTCGCGGGAAGGGCGATCCGGGAATCCGGGAGTTGGTACAGGGCCCGGTGTACATTTTGGCTTGTGGGGGGGGGGGAGACATGGGTGGCGGTGTGCATTGTTTATCGGCATAGACTGCATCTCGAGCTGTTGAGTGCCAGGATGCCGGTTATACACTATGTTGATCAGCGTCTGGACGTGTCGTTCCAGATGTGCGACTGAGACCGCTTCCAGCCCCAGGAGCCTGCAGGGTGTGGCTCGGGCCGCTGTGCCCAATGGAGAAGCGGAATTCAGGTACAGTGCGTCACCTTCGGTCATCACCCCAACCCTCCCGGGGCTTATAAAGGGAGGACACGGAGCTGCTCGCTCTCTTCTTCACCACCTTCTTCTCTGCTAATCTCGCTCGTGTTGGCGCTCTCATTGCCTCTGCCCTTCGTGGCTCTTTCACTGCAGTTGGTGTGTGAGCTGAGATTTGCTTATTCCGGAGGACCAGTGCGGAGTGCACGTGCCACGAGCCCGGCAAAGGGACGACGCGAGAGATAACGCGCCAACCTCGAGGTGGGAATGCGCAAGCAGAGTGTCCCACGGAGGTACACACTACACTAGTAGACATATGCATGACGGAGGTCAGGGATCTTTCACCTCACACATCTTCTCATCTCTCTCTCCTCCTCTCTCTCTCTCTTCTCTCTCTCTCTCTCTCTCCTCTCTCTTCTCTCTCTCTCTCTCTCTCCACTCCTCTATCGCGTCCCCTTTGAACGTACAAAAGAGCATCATTACTGACTTGCAACCCATTTTCCTCTGCACATGCACTGCCCCCCCCCCACACACATTGCACTACACCACACCTCCCCTCCCACACCTTAGACACCAGTATTTTCCCTCCTACTCCCGAAATGTATGGGTTAGCGTTGGTCGGCCGACCAGCAGGTATGCGAGATCGCTTGTCCTCTTCTGCTCTTCTTTCTTCTGGCTACTAATCTTCCTCGGTGTGTTGTGTGTGTGTGTGTGTGTTGTGGTGTGTGTGTGTGTGTTGTGTTGTGTGTGTTGTGTGTGTGGCGCCTGTCGTAGCATAAGTTTAGATTGTAAGAAATTCTACGGGATAGTCTGCTCTGCGTCTGCTTTTGCAAACTGCTACGCCTTTTTAGTCGCACCTCACAGATTCCTTACTATCCTTCTGTCGTAATAAATACCCAATTTACTATAGCCACATACCTTCCTCGCTGATTATAGAAATGTTCCAAGCTCTTTTCGTCTTTTCCTTCATTGGCTAGCATGGTTGATATTCTAGCCTACCGGGACGTTATCCTCCAACGATTGTTTTTTCTAGCGGGACGTCCTTGCAGTTACACTCGGAGCTGCTTGATGGATCCGGTTGAACAAGGCGTACGAGGGCGTGTCCCGGGAATTAACAACGTGACTTTTAGGTACCCGGTTTCAGACAGAGGACCCTAATCACTGGTCAAGTTATTGGTGTTCAATGGTCGATTAGCAACCCGCCGTGCACACAATTATCGTGTGCGACGGCCTGCGATCTCCGGAGAGTCGATGGGAACCCGAGGTGCTTCCCCCCCCCCGTGGCTTCTTGCCCCCGACCCGGTCCGCAACAATAAGTTAATCACCAGATGAAGTAAAAAAATCTGACATTTCGGGCGTTATACCTTCGTGGGAGAAAATACATTTCTCCTCGCTTCCCATGGTGGTGTCATTCTTTGATCAAACATCCTGTTGATTCCATAACATTGTTCTACCTGTCTGCCTTCATGAGCATGACCCAGGTCTTCATTCTTCTTAAATCTGAAATCATCGCTTCTTTTACAGTTGTTCATTCTGACTGATGGTGAAGTGGAAAACCCGTGATGTTATGCTGAAGTTGAGCGGAATGCACACCCCACGGTAACCATGACTTTGATTCTGCTCTCATCAATTTAAATTCATTTTTTTCACTCCTTCCTGTAACTCTCCTGCAGTAATGCACCAGAGACATGTCAATGCAGATTCTGATGTTATAAGGCATGTTTGGTTAACAAATAAAGCATCTGCTCACTTTGCCTTCTTCGAAATTTCATGGTACATGGATGAGATACTATCTATGCTCAAAAGCTACATGGTAAAACTGTTTGATATAATTATGTTATTCTTGTAATTTGTTTAATATATGCGTGACGTACTTTTTTGTTGCAAAATATATATATATATATATATGTGATTGCATATGTAATGATATAAAGATGTTCTTCTTTCATTCCCAATTGTCTGTATCTAAAACATTCATGACTGTGAGCTTATGTTTTGTTCGTTGCTCTGTATCCGTCCTCCATGTTCTTAAAAATGGGCACCAACATTGATGCACGAGAGCAAGGAAGCTGTAAAAAGGTGCTTTAATTACGTTAGATGCTCGAGTCCCAGCCTTTACAGCATAGGAGAAGTCTGCTCGTGGCCTGTGTACGTTGCCGGTACGGTGAAGACCTCCCAGCCCATCAGTTGGGTTGCCATAATGACAAAGAGCAGAAGGGACACGAGCCAAAATAATAGCAAGAAGAGACGTGAGAGATCTGAGGAGGAGAAATGGTTGGATTCATGAGGGAAGGCTTGGCTCACTTTGTTGCTGCCACTCGAGTTTCACTTCCTCTCTCGCTCTGACATATTACTTCGCCAGGGGCAGGGTGCATTTACAGTTCCTGCACGGCTCTGCGGCTGGGTTTGACAACATTCTCACGTCCTGTGAATCCCATCAGTCTCTATCCTGCACTTGAATGATTATATCGAAGGCCAAGGTTAATTAAGACTATCATCCGTCGTACGCTTGATCTGTCGTTTTTTTGCGTACAGATTTATTTATGACTTAACTTTGTTTAAATTTAAATACACACACTGTTTATTCACTCGTCTTCTGATCTTCGCTGTGTGACCCGTCAATCACGTCATTCATAAGACGGATAATTGGCTCGGGCATTTCGCGCTAACTGTATTGAGCACGTGACACCAGAGTCCATTCGGATCAGATCAGTATCAGTGCCTTCAGAAAGTATCAAACCACTCTTCTCTTGTCACATTTTGTTGTGTTACAGCTTGAATTTAAAATGGATTAAATTTT
>CM068965.1:83689130-83700727 GCA_035128595.1 Eptatretus atami | reverse complement strand
TCTTTTCTGCACAAAATCCTTTTCATCAAAGGAACAGCCAGTCACTCTCGTTCTTCACAAACTACGGTCCTTATTCTCAGCATGCAGACAACGGAATGACTCAGTTAGTCAGGAAACTTTTGGCCCATGAATCTGATATAATTTCTGGAACAGTGGTGTTCAGGTATCACAGACAATGCAGATCAACATATGTAAGCCAACATCACATCAGAAGAGCTATTAAAACAGTTGATAACTCTGATGTAGTTTTGGATGATGGTGGTAATTCTAGTAGTGGTAATGGTGATGGTGCAATGGTGGTGTGCCAACCGCTTTACAAGATCCAAGGCACAGTTGTGAAGTTTGACTGGAAATTCGCTGTTTCATCTGTAGTATCCTTGCAGCTCAAAGCACCGATTATCTTGGTCCATGGTAGAGTCATCTGTGAAAGATGACCCTGAGCAGTCACTCCATGTACGACTGACGCTCTGAGCTTCAATGCTTGGCCTACGCAAAGGCTAAGCAAGATGAGACATGATAACCAGACTTCAGGGTTACCCAATGGTGATCTGGTTGCCTTGAGGCTCGTTACCACAGACAAAGTCATGCTACATCAACTGTCAGTGGTCGCTCTATCACTGCAAGTAAGACAGAAAGCACAATTTGCTGCACACAGTACATCAGTGAGGAGACTGATCAGTGAGTTTACATCACCCATCATTGAACACAGACAAACTATTCTTCCTGAGCACCTTGAGAAAGGGTTCTTGGAGATCCTTGCTGAAGAGGGAGTGACCATCCAGGTTCATACACATCCTATAATCTCAAAAGACAACTTATAAAAGAGTGCCAGATGTTGGCTACATGTATGGCAAGACAAACTGCATGTATTGAATGCCCTGAGGTGTCAGTCAGAAGACTGGACAGAGGAACATCCAGGGAAAGAAACTACCACCAACAGAAGATGCTTTCAGTCTGCATCTACTTCGCTCTGCTTATCAGCTGTTAATATGGAGACAAGTGCTTACCCTTCTCCAACCTTACCTGATGCAACAGCATATGGCTTCGAACACAGCCCGGTGGCACTGGTCTCCAGCCTCAAAGATGAGTAATCGCCAGCTGCTCCAGAGTTGTTAAATGACTCTGTGTGTGGACTGTCACCCAATACCTGTGCAGTGGAGTGTTCTTGCTTGGAGAGTGGCCAACCATGCACAGCAGCATGCATCTGTGAAGCCTTGGTGGATGGAGGGACAAATATGTTCAAATCCCTTTACTCTCTCTGCATTTTACAGTGATAATTCAGACTCAGATGCAGACCAGATATCAACATAATATGTAAACAATATGTTGACAGTTTCCTGGCATTTATCTTAGTAACTGATAGTTTTGTTAGAAAGATTGCATTTGATGCCAAAAGTGGAGAGTTTGTTACAAACAGCCATTATAGTCCTCAATATTTCTTTGAAATTTATTTTCAATAAAGTACATTGAAAAATTACCATTTAAAAATATTTATGCGTATATAAGAATTTGTACCCCCCCCCCCCCCATTTACACAAATCCTGGATCCATCCTTGTGTGTTGTTTATATACTCATCAACAAATATAATTCCTTGTGACAATATAATATTTGAAACAAATTTTTCTCTTAATAAACATGAAATTAATCAAGTTAATGTCATATGCCATGAGTACTGAATAATACCATTTTCAGGTATTTTCAGGCATCTTGGACAAAATGTGATGAAAATGTGATTTACACTTAAGATAATACAATGTATTGTATATGAATAATTGCAGCAGACTCTAGAGAAACTTTTTAATGCTTATATTTGATACTTTTATATTATGCATGTGATGAGTGATGCTAAAAAAATATGAAAATTTGATTTTTGGGGCAAAATTTGTAATAAAATTGGTTCTGTACTTACTATTTTCCCCACATGTTCTTTTTTGTTATTGCATGTTATAAGCCTATTGTCTTGGGATCAGTTTTATGTATATCAAGGTATTGTACATGAAGATTATAAAATACTTAGCCGTTTTCGTAAATATTGCCAAATTCAGGGGTCAACGACCTTAATTGACCTATTTCTCAGAAGCCACCATTTCCCAGACTGCATCATTGGTTTTCATGTACATGGATAGTAGGTGGTCAAATATACCACATTAGAAAATGTGGTACTTTGCGTGAGGGTATCTCCCTCTTTTGGTGGCCCCTGCTGCTCCACTATTAGCATGTGGAAGGGGCAGCAGTGTTTATCAGGGTTCAATTTGGCACAATTCCAGAAAGGCCTCTTCAGTTTATACCTTTAAAGAGGGGGTAGTTTTCATAAAGCATTTGGTAATCAGAGCTGGTATACAATTGATGAGGCACAATACGATTAAGATGATTAAAAGAACTGTGCGAACGAATTTTAATATGGCAGCTCCCCAACCACCAAACATGTTAGATTTTGCTAACAAACATGTTAACAAACACCAAACATGCTAACAAAACAGCTCCCCAACCAAACCACCAAACATTTTGTTATTCCCAAATCATCATTAAAATAATAATATAATTTTGCTTCTTATTACCTGATTTTAGCTGTTAGATCAGTGATATGTTCTGATATGTCAGGAATATAAGTACAGCATTCAGAACCGATAACTGTGCATGTGCTGCCTTTAGCAACAAGAAATGTCTAAAGCCATTCGATTTTGTACGACAACACTCCTCATAGCTACTATTTCATCATTAATGTCTATAAAGCTATCAGCCATTTAATTAGCTGTCTGCTCCATACTGGGTGCTAATCCTATGAGTTCTCTTCCTGCTGTCAATGCTCCGTATTGAGGGAATATTACCATTCCGATCCACTCTGCCACAGTAAGGGTCCTTTTTTAACTCTGATGCAAAGCTTTGAATGAGGAATCTTTTTGCAGATGCATCTAAATAATATTTACAGGTGGAGTTTTCCATACGAGTGGTTTTATTATCAACTATTTCTTTCGTTAAGCAAATAAATCCTTCCCTCATAGTAGTTACTATGAAATGTTACAAGAACACAAATAATTCTGCTGAGATAAATCAATACTTAAATGTTACATTAATGTTGTAATTAAACATGGTTTTGAGAAAAGTGATGATTATTTTTGTAATTTCTTATTATTTGTTTAAAAAAATGAATTATAAACCAGCCTTGAGGCAAAGATACCTAAATAAGAGTTGTGTTTTGTCCAATATGATTTATATGAAAGTATACATGTTACTCATTCAAAATCAAAGATAATATAATTTTACCATATTTGGTAATAAATGTGCTACAATTCCTTATTTGGGCAAATTTGTATCAGGCATCCACCTGGATCTAGAAGAGCACCCTGACACGTGTTGTTTAAGACCAAATGCTGAGTTTTAACAAAAATTGTCGACAAAAGTGATGTACTGAATATCAATTTGAACGTCCCTCGATTCACTATGTATCGAACAAACCCCCAAAACCCCATACTCAGCTTGATTGATTTCTCCAGATTTTCCTTTTCTGCACACATGTCTCCAAAGTATGACAGTTTCTGTTTTAGCATTAGCACATCTCATGTACATGGTGATCTAATTTCTTCAGGCACTGATGTTTGTTTGTTCTTCTTGCAGCCCATGGAATTTTTAACGTCTGTATCTAACCCCATATTTCAAAACTGTCAACGTTTTTCCTTTCTTCAAAAAATCTGCAGTATTCAGTGCCCATGCCAAAGTTGATCTTGGAAATGGTGGTGGGCCTTCCCTTACACTACTATAGTCCTGAAGGGTGGTTTAGTAAATTTCCGGATTTCTCTCCAGCAAGGATGAAACTGCGTTATGTACATGTCAATGTTCGGATGATGTGTTATTTGAAGTGAAATTGAGGTTGGTGGTGGTTTTCAGGATTTAGTTCTTGTGCTTGTTGGTGATGTCGGTTGCGACCCTGGAAGTTGTGCTTCAAGGACATCTGGATCGGTCTCTGATACATCTCAGGTACAAAGATGTTGGGGGAGTTCAAAAGTTCAAGGAACATGATACATGTCAACGTTTATATTTTTCAACATAATGTGCCGTGACATCAAAGCAATGACTCAATTTCTCCTTCAAACAGTCTGTTAGTAAATTGTGAGTTTTCAGATTGTTCTTTGGACCACTTATCGAGTGATTCAGTCCATTCCTTGTGGTTGGTGAGTCTGTGACAATGCAAGTGGGACTTCAAATATCAAAAGAGATATTAGCCATAAGGGAACAGGTCCGGTCTGTGTGGGGTATGAGTACAGGTGTGTTGACATGAAGGAGGTGAACATGTTTGGTCAAACATCCCTCGAGATTCGTGCTCGATAGTCTGCAGCAATTCTTTGCATGAGACTGGCATAATATTTCACTGTAATTGTCATTTTGTGAGGCATATCGTCAATCACCTCATAAAATTGAGGACATGATCTTACCTGCTGAGTGGTGGGTCCATAATTTATTGGGAGGAATCTTGTACCTCTATCGCATGGACTCCAATTTGGGGTCAGGATCCCAATCGTTTGTTCTGTTACACTTGTGGTGATAATTCCTTTTAGTGTGCAGGTTGTGATGATGGTGTTTAAATCAGAACAAGAGAAATCCCAACTCGCATTCAAAATGCAATGACGTGTTGAAAATGAAGTCCGGATAATTAATCCTCCATTGTCTCTCCAGCAGTTAATGAAGAAGGGTCCCTTGGTGCCAAGCTGCTGCGGCTTTAAATGGCATCAAAAATGGCAGACAGAAATCATTCATTTTGGTTGTGGTCATTTAACCAAATGAAATCCCTTGATGATGTAGAAACAAAAGTCATTATTAAATATTGACGTGCTGAGTGACTCGTGAATGAGAAAAGGCTTGTGAGAAAAAGCGTGCAGGCTTCCTGATGTCGTGACGAGTTCTCGTGAAGGGCATCTTGCAGTATCATCTACGTCCGTTGGCTCTCTGGAAAACCTCCACTGATTGGCTGCTCGTGTTCACATGCTTGCTTCATAACAAATATTAGTAAAAATGCAAAGAAAAATTAATGTCACGACACACTTCTTAAATGAGATTTGGTGAAATTGGTGGCGAAAGAGAAAATGTTTGATATGAAAATGTGATTGTAATTTCTATAGTTTGGTTTATCGTATTTCACATTGTACAGGGTGGCTGGAAAGTCACTTTACCCCCTCCAACATTTCTCTCACCTCCCTCCATCCCTGTGTGACAAATTCAGTGATGTAAGGAGAATGATGGAGAATACACAGATAAAATTATTGATTTGTTGTAAGTACTGCACAATAAAACCTGAATAGTAAAATAGTTTAAGAACAAATGCTTCACTTGGGGGGTAAAGCAACTTACAGACCACATCGTATGTTACATTTCTATAAGAGAAAGGTCATGTAAGGGAAGACTCACCACTTGCATCGATCATAACAAAATAAACTACACTTCAGAGTCTCACCTCAAGCCATGAAAGCTCCTCATTGGATCCCTTCACCACAACCTCAAATCAACACCCATTTCACTGACGGTTGTTGTTTAGTGCAGTATTTATGTTGTGTTTACCATCCACATAATGAACTGCAGCAACTCATCCTGGATACTTGAATAACTCATCCCAGCTCCATCGCCTACTCGTAAAGAACCAACAAAGCCACATCATGCTGGAAACCAAAACCATATTCAAGATTCAACTCCAGTTCCCCAAACATCCCGATTTGGATATGGATCCACAACTCGTGTTGTATAAATCAAAATGATGGAAATCCCCACGAAGAGAATCACAGCAAAACATACAGGGACAGCAAAACCATCAAGGGTGCCTCAGTACCTACAGGAACTATAGCAGCTAAAGGGACTACAGTGGTTTAAGAGAAGGTCCACCAGGACTCTCAGTCGATGGAATGGACAGAGATTCTGTTTCAAAATCAAACCAAAACATCCAAACATCGAATAAAGAAAATGAAATCCTAAAAATGCAAACAATTATCAACTCAACTTGTCCCCTTTAATCAGAATAATGGGAGTAGAACAAGTTAATTTGGTTCAGATTTCAAATCTTCACCAACCATTCCATTTCATTTCAGAATGAAGGAGAGAAATTCAATCAAATGAATTCACGTCAAGATCACTTTAACATTTCTTTTGTTTCTATATTTAATGAATGATTCAGGAACCAAAAGAAAACACGATTATTTCACAAGAGATAGAAATGTGAATTAAATGAGGGAATTATATTTCAGAATAATTAATCTCAAAAAGTTAAATGTTTGAGGAATGAATGATCGTTTATTCAACTGAAAGGCTTGGGTTGGAATGAGGAACAGACTTCATCTGGTTGTAGTGAAGATGCAGCTTTGTGAGTTGGGTTAGTTTATCAAACACTCCACTGGGTAGAGACTGGAGCTGGTTGTAGTGAAGTTGCAGGATGGTGAGTTGGGTTAGTTTATCAAACACTCCACTGGGTAGAGACTGGAGCTGATTGTAGTGAAGATACAGTTTTGTGAGTTGGGTTAGTTTATCAAAACATCCACTGGGTAGAGACTGGAGCTGGTTGTATTGAAGTTGCAGGATGGTGAGTTGGGTTAGTTTATCAAACACTCCACTGGGTAGAGACTGGAGCTGGTTGTCGTGAAGATAAGCGTTGTGAGTTGGGTTAGTTTATCAAACACTCCACTGGGTAGAGACTGGAGCTGGTTGTAGTGAAGTTGCAGGATGGTGAGTTGGGTTAGTTTATCAAAACTCCACTGGGTAGAGACTGGAGCCTGATTGTAGTGAAGATACAGTTTTGTGAGTTGGGTTAGTTTATCAAACACTCCACTGGGTAGAGACTGGAGCTGGTTGTAGTGAAGTTGCAGGATGGTGAGTTGGGTTAGTTTATCAAACACTCCACTGGGTAGAGACTGGAGCTGGTTGTATTGAAGTTGCAGGATGGTGAGTTGGGTTATTTTATCAACCACTCCACTGGGTAGAGACTGGAGCTGGTTGTATTGAAGTTGCAGATGGTGAGTTGGGTTAGTTTATCAAACACTCCACTGGTAGAGAGCTGGAGCTGGTTGTATTGAAGTTGCCAGGATGGTGAGTTGGGTTAGTTTAATCAACACTCCACTGGGTAGAGACTGGAGCTGGTTGTATTGAAGTTGCAGGATGGTGAGTTGGTTAGTTTATCAAACACTCCACTGGGTAGAGACTGGAGCTGGTTGTAGTGAAGAATACAGTTTTGTGAGTTGGTTAGTTTATCAAACACTCCACTGGGTAGAGACTGGAGCTGGTTGTAGTGAAGTTGCAGGATGGTGAGTTGGGTTAGTTAATCAAACACTCCAACTGGGTAGAGACTGGAGCTGATTGTAGTGAAGATACAGTTTTGTGAGTTGGGTTAGTTTTTATCAAACACTCCACTGGGTAGAGACTGGAGCTGGTTGTAGTGAAGATACAGTTTTGTGAGTTGGGTTAGTTTATCAAACACTCCACTGGGTAGAACTGGAGCCTGTTGTATTGAAGTTGCAGATGGTGAGTTGGTTATTTATCAAACACTCCACTGGGTAGAGACTGGAGCTGGTTGTATTGAAGTTGCAGATGGTGAGTTGGTTAGTTTTATCAAACACTCCACTGGGTAGAGACTGGAGCTGTTGTAGTGAAAGATACAGTTTTGTGAGTTGGGTTAGTTTATCAAACACTCCACTGGGTAGAGACTGGAGCTGGTTGTTGGACAGATACAGCTTTGTGATTGGGTTAGTTTATCAAACACTCCACTGGGTAGAGACTGGAGCTGGTTGTAGTGAAGATAACAGTTTGTGAGTTGGGTAGTTTATCAAACACTCCACTGGTAGAGACTGGAGCTGGTTGTTGGACAGATACAGTTTTGTAAGTTGGGTTAGTTTATCAAACACTCCACTGGTAGAGATGGAGCTGGTTGTATTGAAGTTGCAGGATGGTGAGTTGGGTTAGTTTATCAAACACTCCACTGGGTAGAGACTGGAGCTGGTTGTAGTGAAGATACAGTTTTGTGAGTTGGGTATATGTTATCAACACTCCACTGGTAGAGACTGGAGCTGGTTGTATTGAAGTTGCAGGATGGTGAGTTGGGTTAGTTTATCAACACTCCACTGGGTAGAGACTGGAGCTGGTTGTATTGAGTTGCAGGATGTGAGTTGGGTTAGTTTATCAAACACTCCACTGGTAGAGACTGGAGCTGGTTGTAGTGAAGATACAGTTGTGAGTTGGGTTAGTTTATCAAACACTCCACTGGGTAGAGACTGGAGCTGGTTGTTGGACAGATTACAGCGTTGTGAGTTGGGTTAGTTTATCAAACACTCCACTGGGTAGAGACTGGAGCTGGTTGCCTTGCAGCTCCAGATGTGTTAGCTTTGAGAGTTTATCAAACACTCCACTGGATATAGACTGGAGATGGTTTTTGTCCAGATACATTGGCCTGCAAAAGTATTCATCCTCTCCAAAGTTTTCACATTTTGATGCCACTTGAGCTTATTTTATGATACTTTCAAATCAAACTTAATATATAGAGTCTTCATAAACTACTCCAAAGTGACAAAGCTGAAATGCAGATAAAATGTGAATTAGTTCAATTGACAGAGAAAAATTAGATGATTCTCAGTTGTATAAATATTGAAACCCTTTGCCTAATTAACGCTAAATCACTTCAGGAGCAATTTTTTTGTTTGAAAATTTATAAAACAAGTGTAATAGGTTTCACCTGTATGTAATCAGTGGTTTAACTTAATTTGTTTTCCCGCGGAGCGGACCATAAGTTTTTTTGGTGGGGGGGGGGGTTTTCTCCACAAATTTACTTTCTGCACAGGAAAATTTGAGAACATTGAGCGACTTGACGAAAAAGCCTCACCGGCTGTCAGCAACGATTCTGAAGAAAAGCTGAAGATTTTGGAATCTTTGCGCCAACAATGTAAATACACACAAAATGTTTCCAATACAAATGGACAAGCACAAAATGCAGCAAAATGACCCCGAGCACTAAACCTGAACTCACCGTTGCAGATCAGATTATTAATTATAATAATGGATGATGTAGCCACTGAAACTTTGAATTACCTCGTGAAATAGTTCAGGATTGTACTGCGCTTTTCTGTAGGACACGATCCCGAAAATGTTGCCTTTCTCTTCAGAGCCATAAATAAACACTGTTGTCGGAGGGATTAATAGAGAATCAGTGGCAAAAAGTATCACAGCTCAGATTAATTGCCGAGTGAAAGTAAAAGTTGTGCCAATTGCCGATTGTCCAGTGATATCTCGCACGACGATCATGTGACAAAATTGCCCAGTTATGTTAAGACAAAATTGCCCTCCCTCCCCCTGGATCCTGCATTGCCCAGTTATGTAAGGATATTTGATGTGCAACTCACTTGGTTAACTGAGGTGTTAGATGAAGGAGCTTTCCAAAGAAGTCAGACATAAAGTGGTGGAGAAGCACCGGTCAGGAGAGGGTTATCAGAAGATTTCAAAGTCACTCATTATCCCTTTGAGTATGGTGAAATCCATCATTAAGTTGGGGAAGACATATCGTACCACCCAGACTCCACTCAGAGCAGATCGTGAAACCAAACTCAGCAGCCGGGCAAGCAGGAAACTGGTTCGGGATGTCACTGTAAATCCAACAATGACATGAAAAATCTACAAGGCTCTATGTCTATGTCCAAGATAGGGGTCAGTGTTCATCAATCAACAATATCACGTTCCCTTCACAAAGCTGGTCTCTATGGACAGGTAGAAAGAAAGAGGCAATTTTTGAAAAATACACATTTAAAAGCTCGTATGGAGTTCACGAAAAAGCGTCTTCATGGTACTGCAAGCATGTGGAGAAAGGTTTTGTGGTCAGACGAAACAAAAAATGAACTTTTGGATCTAAATTGAAAGCGTTACGTGTGGCACAAGCCTAACACTGTGCATCACCCAGTCAGTGCCATCCCTACTATCAAGCATGGTGGTGGCAGAATCATGTTATGGGGATACTTTTCATCAGCAGGGAATGGCAGGCTTGTGAGGGTAGAAAGTTCAATGGACAGTGCAAAGTACAGGAGAATTGCTCGATTCAGCCATGACTTAAACTGGGAAGGAGATTCACATTTCAGCAGGAGAATGATCCGAAGTACAAAGCGAAAGACACACTGGAGTGGCTGAACAAGAAAAAAATGAATGTTCTTGAGTGGCTCAGTGAAAGTCCTGATTTGAACCCAATTGAACATTTATTGTACCAGGCTGTACCAGGCTCAGTCAGGTCAGGCCAGATTAGATCTGTGACTTGCTACAGGTATAATGTAAACCTGTACTAACCTGTTCCATAGGATCGACGTTAGTCCGGCGGCGACTAAACCATCTCCCCACAGGTTTTTCTGGTGAGGAGGGTGTTGGATATGGACACCAGCAGGATTTAAACAAAACCTGTCAAAGGTGAGGAGCTCCTTGTGAAGCCAATGCCATCCATATCTAGTGCCCAACTGTGCCCGGGACGTCCTCTGCAGTTGGGTTACTCTTATTAGGTGAGTTGGTGGCAGGATTTGCACTCTGGCCACCATTAAACCTTCATTCGCAAACACAAAAACGCAAGAAATCTGAAAAACCATCCGTGGGAGTACCTCCTGTGCAGCTTCCTTCGCAGGCAGCTCACCAGATGAGGGATGGGGCAAGCCTTCGGGACCCATCTTTGATGATAGGAGGAAACCAGGGTTTAGAATCCCGGGTCAGATTGCGGGAGAGTGTCGGAGTGGTGCTGAGGTGTCGTCCACCAGACGGCGGTCTCCTGGGTTAACCTGAGGCGGTCCCTTCGGGTGGGTGCCTGGAATGTCCTATCCCAAAGAGGGATGATCACCTGTCTCTGTTATCTCTGGCTCAAGCGTTTGGACATCGGTATTGCAGCACTCTCTGAGGTTCGGAGACCAGAATTGCCGCGAGATCATGGTGGGTGGTTACACCTCTTATTGATCTTCTGGTCGCTCTGATGGTTACATCCCAGCAGTTGCTGTTCACTGTGTCCATAATGCGACCCCAATGTATTGAGGTCACCACGGTCAACGAGCTATTATGAGATAGGATTCGTTCACCTCTTAGGGTCATTTCCCTTGGTCCTCTGTTTCGTCCACTGAGGGCGGTTGAGGCTCACTGTAGAAGACTGCATTCTATGCCGTCGCTCGGTCTGTGTGGACAGTGCCTCAGACGAGATACACTTTAGCTTGGGAGATTTCAAGTCATGAATGGAAACTGATAGGATGGTTATGAGATGTGTGTTGGTCCCGCATGGGTTAGCAATATGAACCAGAAAGCACTAAGTTCTGACTTGCAAAACAAATGGACTTAGGGGGCGGCATGGTTTCACACCACAGGCTCATCGCTGGACTTGGCATTCAACGCTGTGTGATTGGGCAAAGGAGATTGACCTGTGCTTTTTGATGGTCACTGAAGGATGATCCAGAATGGCAGGGTCTACCAGAGTGCTCATCTCCTCATTACCGACCATAGGCTTGTTGTAGCAACCCTGAAGCTGCAGCTTAAATCCAGGAGAATGGTACCATTCCAGCCTAGGCTGGATATTGGCAAGCTCAAGGATGAGAGGGTAGCTGAGGAGTTTGCGAACAAGCTGAGT
>CM068965.1:83605731-83617106 GCA_035128595.1 Eptatretus atami | reverse complement strand
CGTGCGGCGGGCCGCAGGTTTCTGCGGTGGCCTCAGGGTGGCCCTACGCCCGTAATGGCCTATATTTTACAGGCCGTAAAGGTCGCCGTGGAATTATAACGCGGAGTTTTATAACTTTTTTCATTTCTACGTCGCCTAGCAATTCGACAAGCCGAAAAAAAAAAAATGGTAAAAAATAAAAATAAAAATTAACCCATTCGTTACCGTCCGTCTGGCCGCACGTTCGCCTTAGGGCCCTCCTGCGGTCGCCTGCGTCTGGCCTTGAAAATTATATGGCCGCCGCAGGAAACGCGCTAAGGTCACCGTGCCGACATCAAATCAAAGCACCGTACCGGCCACCCCCGTTTTCGGTCTCCACAATTTATAAATACGCCGTGTGGCTTCCCCGAATAAATAAAAAACTATGTGACTGCTACATTGTGTGACCGTGGAAATACTGCGGCCGCCGTATAATTTCTAGTGGCCGTAGATTTTGGAGACCCCACGGCCGCCATGGAAAATGTGACTTAGGTCTAAATTACGCCGTGCGGCTCCCCGAAAAAGACAACATAGTGACTACAATTGTGTAACCGTGGAAATACTGGCGGCGCGCCGTATTATTGCTAGTGGCCGTAAAATTGGAGACCGCACGGCCGCCGTGGGCCAAATGTACCTAGGCCTAAAGCTAGTGTATTTATAGCTCCACAAAACCAGTCATTCTGTGGCAGGCATTCTATGTTCAGTGTGTGCCTTGGGGGGGGGGGGGGAAAGTGAGAAAGATGACAAGCAGTTAGTTTTTTTTTTTTCCAGGCAGTTTATGTTTTTATGTTCAAAAATTAACATTGGGTTTATCCTTGGAAATTATTTTTTTAAATACAAATTGAATCCTGCCAAGTTACTCCAAACATATTAGCTATGGTTCAGATCCACACCAAAGACAATGAGATCCCCCCCCCCCCTTGATGCTGTGGATGTCGCGCATACAGCATCCGTAACAACGGGCCGTCTAGCGGACTTTTGATCCTGAAACAGTCAAAAGGTTTCTCGTTAAAACTCTTGCGGTTCCTTAACAGGTTATTCCAATCAAACAAATTTGGCAGTGCAAGCACAGGAGGCCAAAGGGATGGGACAAACGTTCTTACCTGTAATAAGGGTTAATTTACAAGGGAGAAGGTGGATGTGCCATGAAACGGACAAACCAAGTGAGTCCCATAGAACGAGCAGAGAAGAAGGGAAACATGCAGCTTAGGTACAATAAAATGAAATAAATAAACCTAACCCCTTTAGGCGCACCACAGAAAATGATTCACTATAATGAGGGGAAAACAGGTGTGGACTTAACAGCACGAAGCTGGAATGTTTGCAGCTCGGGAACAGAAAGGGTGTCATGAGCGAAAGCAGTGAGGTGAAGGATTCTGTGAGGCGGAACTTCCACGTTCTCCTCAGAGCAGTCCTTCTGTCCCGATGCACGTAGAAGCAAGAGAGTCAATGAGGGAGACAGAAAGCTCACTCCTGGCTTTCTCAGACCATGTGTGGACATAGCCCATTGCTCTGGGTGGACTCTCCGCACTTTTTCCACCAGAGGCCCTGCCCTTCTGCACGGCGGGTCCTCTGGCCCACCCTCCATTGCATGGCGGGCCGTCTTTGGTTACCGCTCCGGTGAGGCAGTGTCACGTGCTCCGAGTGTCCCTCCCCTCGCCAAAAGCCACATTCGACTTTACCGCATTGCTTGTGGTTCTCCAGCCAAACAGTTCATGATGGCCCTTTGAAATGTGAAGCGTTGTCCCTTTGTGCTTCTGTGCCTAATTCCTCACAAGGGCCTCATCTGTACAGGAGGTTTTACCCATACAATCTTTCCTAGCTAATTGCTCTCCATAATTACATAGCTGCTCCTCTGTGTCAGGTGTAACAAGACAAACTTACTCTGACATTTTGTTTTTTCTTCAGGTGTGGGACATGTGTGAAAAAAAAAACGGGGTTGGCTGAAGCAAACAACTTCTCAACACCTCGTTGGACCCACAAGGATTTACAATAGCGTTATATCGCACGTGGAACGCATTCGTGCCTTCAATGTGTGCTTTGGAACATTTAACGCATTGTATTCTCTCACAATAATGCCTTGAACCTTTTTTGTTTAACTTGTTGTAGAAGCATGTCATATTGTTATATCCCAAAAACATTTTCTTTTTTCAGATTGAGTCAGGGTTCTTGCATGGGATTTGTGGTTCCTTTTTGGTTGAGATGATGCAACAAAATTCACCAAATGTTTTTGTAAAACGATTTGTCCTTTCCCTCTTGGAGTCGAGGCTTTTGTGACGAGTTGAAACAACACAGCAGCAAACAAAACTGCCCAAGCTCCTCCAAAGAGTATTATGCATGAGAAGAAAAAAAAATCCTTTTTGTGCCTCCACTCCCACAACCTCTCCCACAATTTCCCTCACCCTTTTGTTTGTGCTAATAATTTTTCATTCTCCCTCTTGAATGTGGTCCCTTAACACAACAGCCTCCAAGGCTGTTGGAGGACACCCACAAACTTGTTGATGCACAATCTGCTCAATACACTTTGTCTCCAAGCAAAACGCCATCCTGGTCTGTTCCTCAAACGTCCACCATCCAAATACCACAGGCATAATCCAAATACAAGCATGCTGGTCGGAAAAGCCGCAGAGGTAAGCACACTCACCACTGAATGGTCGAGCCTCAGGTTTGAACCTCGATGGTGCTATAAACCAAACGGTGGAATGTTATCGGGGTAAACTAATGCCCAGGAAGGCGAAGTGTTGATTCCAAAAACTAACTGGCTTGCGCTTGCGACCCGATGGCTTTCACCGTGGCACGAATTGCCCAAAAGCACTACCGGTCTACGATGTGGATCATCTTTGTGTTTTGAGTGAGGATTTTTAAGTTGTTGTGGAAACGTTCACAAGCCTGTTTGCACCAGGAAGTTAAGTAGTTTATTGTGATTTTGAATGGGACACATCACCATAATTCTGTCAACCGACATGATTACCGCTATAAACAGATTAAAGACCAAAGGTGTATGAATAATAAAATGCATTTATTTCTAAAAAAAAATTGTGAATGTGAATGAAGAACTAGTCTTGCTGGTGAAGCGCCTAGTGTCAATCTGCATCACAGGACAGGAGAACAATGGCATGAATTTAACAGGATGTTGATGAGGAATGCTAAACCGCCATGTAAAGTGAGGAGAAGTGACGTTCCGGGGCCGTTACCCTTCATCGTTCGGTGCTGATGCTCCGACGAATGCCACTTCAACCCCTCCATATGATGCCATCACCACTGTGCCCTCTTCAAGAAGGTGGGTACAGTTTTGTTGCAATGTGGCTGATAAAACACCTGTAAGTGAGTGCGGAGACAGAGGATTGAGGGAAGTGCAGCTGGAGAAAACATTTGTTACTGTAATAACAATTTCCCTGCTAGGTTTCTTATTTAAAACTGAGTGCCAACAGAGCTTGTCCAGATTGTAACAGATCCACACGTTCAACATGTTGTTATCTATATAATGACCCTTTGACACATACCTCCGGGAATGAGCGGCCATGTGTTACCACTCCATGTTATCCTCACGATCGAAAAGGCCCTCATCTTTTGAGATCTTCTGAACGTCCTGTTTTTCAGAACAAAAAAACTCCAGTCCACAACATCTCGCGATTTGGAATATGGATCGCAACAACTCCGCTAGTTGTATGCAATCAAAATGATGAAAAGATCCCACGAAGCATAATCCACAGCAAACTACAGGGCACAAGATAGCAAAACCATCAAAGGTTGCTCCATACCTACAGGGGACAAGCACAGCTCAGTGCGTCCTCCGAGGGATAGCAGCAGCTAGGGCGTGATTAAAGGAAGGTCAGCAGAGACCGCTCAGTCAGATGGAATGGAACGAGATTTCTATTTCAAAATCAAACGCACAACACATCCCAACATGCGATAAAGAAAATGAAATCCTAAAAAGATGCAAACAATTATCAACTCAACTGTACCTTTTAATCAGAATAATGGGGGTGAGAACAAGTTATTTGGTTCAGGAATTTCAAATCTTCGACAACGATCCATTTTCAATCTCAAAGAAGGAGAGAATCAATTCAAATGAATTCAACGATCGCAGATCAATTTACATTTGGATTTTTTTCTTAAGTGAATGATTCAGGAACCAAAAAAAACCGATTATTTCACAAGAGTAGAAATGAGAATGAAATTAGGAAATTATATTTCAGAAGTAATTATATCTCGAAAGATAGTGAAATATGTTTGAGGAATAAAATGCTCGTTGAAACGAGAATGAATTCGTAATTAACGCTCCACCGCACATCTGCCCTCCTCAACTGCCCACTGCCTCTCTTTCCCCTTCCTGTCTTCTCCTCTCCTCGCCACCCTTCACTCTCCTACTCCTCTCTCCTCCTCCTGCTTCCTCCTCTCCCTCTTCTCTCTTCTCTCTCCCCCCACCTCTTCTAATCTCCCTCTTTCTTCTTCTCTCCCTTTCTTCATATTCCCATCAGTTGAAGGCGACGGTGGGTAATTTAGGCTGCCAATAAATAAAATAAAATAAGAGAAATGAAATAAAAATTAGAAAGAAAAGGTGAAAGGAACAAAGAAAAAAGATGTCGGATGAGAATCCGGACGATAGATTTCAGCAGTTACTCCCGCAGGGTCAAACCCATACACCCCCAGCTCCACTCCCCTCTCCTCCTCCCATAACATCATTAATAGTAAATACATCATTTTAAACTTACCCCGTGCCATCACCAATGCTCAGATATTACCTTCCCATTCGTTGCTAAGAAAACATGAAGGTTTGGTTGGGAACACACCAGACGAACGTTTGGCGTCCGGAGCCCACATCCGTCCGTAGATTTTGTAATACGAATCCTGCACATAGTCAACTTTTCGGGAGAGTTGATCAGGAAGTTCTTCCCACTGTTCTGTGTGGAGTACACCTATCTCTGCAGATACACATAACAAGTACTCGTTTCTTTAAAAAGTTTTCTTTCCTTGTTTCATTCCACAATCCTATCTCAGAGACGTAGTCCATGCCGGCTCTCCCGATACCTTCATTACCAGGGAGTTTCTGTGGCACGTGTGGCACAAGGCATTCTCGGGTGGGATGACATCATGTCGAAAGTTGTGTCTTCTTCATTGTACGTTCATTTAATGTTTCATGCTCCACGTTCGAAGGCCGCGGAGGCTTGTGTTTTCTGGTCTGCGTCCAGCGGATCCTTCAGGTTCGTGTTCGGTACCACATAACTTGAACCACTGAAGTTGGATTTCAACCAAATTTGTCACAAAGTATAGAATGTTGCAAAAAGAACAGATTTGATATTGAGTTCAATGGGTCACAGCGTCATGTGCCCGATTGAAATAATTTTACTCTACATAACTCCAATTGATAAAACTAACACAACTCAACAACATTGTATCATGTACCAAAAACAGCTGAGTCTTCTTCCTAACGGGTGTTCGATAAACTAAACACAACTCAAACGCATCGATCTGCACGACCAAACACCAGCTCCGAAGGTCTTTCCTCGATCGGCAGTGTTTGTAAATCTACAACAACTCTACATATTGACCTTGGTTACCTACAGCCCATCTCCCCTCACGGATGTTATATTCGATACAAACATGGTTTATAACAACTCACTAAGATTTCTAACTCGAGTAAAGGTCTCTGTTCCTCAGAGGATAATAATTTATCCAACCTCTGAATAATGCGTATCTGTCACCAATAAAGACCAGCTGTCCTTCTACGAGTGTATGATAAACCTTAAGTTTCTTCAATCCAATTAATAATGATCTAAGGTTGCAACAGTCCAATCTGTCCACTGAGTGGTATATAACACTCGACTGTCATCCTGCACTGTAAGAGGAACAAGTTGGAGGAAATCGTTTTTGGATTCCAATTTTTATTATCATTCAGTGTCTTTCATTCCACAGAATTTATGGTATCCTGCAAAGTCCACTAATTGTAATTTCCAAACTATATTGTTAAACCGTTGTCTGTCGATAGTTACCCTGATTATCGGTAGTTCCTTAAGACTATTGATATGAACTTTTAAGTTTTTTTCTATGATATAAAATTTTTAACGAACACATGAGGCCCGCCCTCCTCACCTAGGGGAAAGGGTGAAATTTGTTTGATTTATTTTCATTAGCGTTTGTACATCTTACGCTAGGAAACTCAAAGTATAAAATGGCTTAATACCATTCCGGGGTTTCATTAGGAGATTTCGTTCTCTCCAGTGATGATGAAAGATCATGATGTACATGTAATATAAGGATGATAGTGTAATTTTGAAGTGAATTGAGGTTGGTGTGTTTCAGCGTGATGTGGTTCTTGTGCTTCTCTTGGTGATGTCGGTTGTGATGTCTGGAAGGAGTTTGTGCATCAAGGACATCTGGAATCCATCTACTGGTGAATCTCAGGTGCAAAGGTGTAGGGGAGTTGCAAAAGTTCAAGGAATGTAACACTTGCCCAAACTTTTATATATTTTACATAATGTGCCCTGAGCATCAAAGCATTGGCTCTATTTCTCCTTCAAGGACAGTCGTTAATAAATTGTAGTTTTAGATTGTTCTGAGACCACTTCTCATGTGATTCAAGTCAATTCCTTTTGTGGTTTTGGTGAGTCATTTGACAATGCAAGTGGGACTTCAAATTTCAAAGAGATATTAGCCATAAGGGAACAGTCCAGTCTGTGTGGGGTATGAATACAGATGTGTTGTCATGAAGTGAGGCTGAAACATGTTTGGTCAAACAACCTCGAGATTCTGTGCTCGATGGTGTCTCCAGCATGTTTTTGCAATGAGACTGCATCATATCTTCCTGAAATTGTCATTTTTGAGGATATCGTCATTGCACCTCGATAAAATTGAGGACATGTCAGTTCCCTGAATGAGTTGTCAAATTGGTGGAGTTGACTATTGCATGATCCAATGCTCAATCACTTAGTCTGCACTTGATTAGAGAAGGAAACAACAGGATCATTTTGTCCACGGGCCCAAGCTCCAGGGGCGCACGAAAAAGCAAGATACATTTTTTTTATCTTATAAGCCGGTACAGGTTGACTCGCATAACTTGTCTGTTCTGATAAGCCATTTTCACTACAGGCGAAACTTTAATATAACAACACCAATAACAACACAACAACAACACCAACAACAACAAACTACCACCGCACGTCATTCTGAGGCAAGTAGTTCGTGCTCCTTTCCTTCGGGAGTCGGTCACTCACACAGTGTTACGATTAGTAAATCCTTTTAAAAAAACTATATAATTGGAAATGTTAAGTTTTGTGTTGGACATGATTGTAATTCAGGGTAAAGGCAACTTGAGTTTCAGGGATTTAAATAATGAGATGTAAAAGGGGACAAAGGATTCATGCACAGACATCGGCATACGTCGATTGCATCGGACATCGAGATGGAATTGTCAACAGAACTTTGAAGATGGACTGGGTTGAGGCTGCATGGTTTGGTCAAGAGGGGCATTAAACTCATTGTAGTGTGAACAAATTGGGTGAAAGTTTTGTGGGAACAACGCTCTGAGCTAATGGCTGAGCTGTGGTCAATCTTGGATTCAGACAGAGCGTCGCCTTACTTCGAGATTGACCTTCCGAGCTTGCGATAATAAAGGTGAAGCACAGGGGCGATCGAGAGAAGGAGAAGCAGATGCGACAGGAGGTTGATTTGGAGAAATCAGAGATTCCAGCCAGGCAGCGTACGGAGCTTTGGAACTGTGAGTGTTGGGCGCACAGTGGAGACAGCAGCGACGATATCGTGAGCTTATTGATATTGAGCTCACAGTGACACTGACCTGGTTAGTGATCCAATGCACCAGTCTGGTGTAGGGCTTCACCTCCTGCTGGTGGGATCGATTGTGCTCACAAAGAGCCAACAAAACACGCCGACAGTTGGCTTTGGCAGCAGTGCACCAAGGTCGTTCCCTCCACCTTCTCGTGGCTTCGGCGAAACAAATGGTGAGATACCACTCTGCAGGGATAATTCCCGCAGGCCTCACTCTCTGCACTCAAAGCTGATCACTAACCTGCAAGGTTCGTCTCAGCACGACCATTCATTTTCATATTTCATTTCTGCAAGGTTCATACTCGCTTCAACTGCACGCTTGTTTCAACCACGACAAAAGGTTTAATTACACGTTCAGACACTGCACCATTTAACTTTGATTCTTGGCATGAATCCTAGGTAAAAGGGGTGTATCAACACATGAGTGTAAAGTTGCCTTTGTCAAAGGAAAATGTGTTTGTCAAGAGTTGTTTGAAGTATTTGAATCTGCCGTTGAAATATATATGGGTTACTTTGATGAAGCATTGACGTAAGTGGTATTTTCCTGTGCAGAAGTGTACAGTTTACTGATTAATTAATTATTGATTGAATTGTGATTGAATTTTTACTGATGTGATATTCGGCATTTTTACAGTGGGTTTTAAAATGAATTGCATTTTAAAGTCATTTTGTTGTATTTGCTGGTATCACCTGGTTTGGTGTCAATGATGAAAAGTTCAAAGTGATTTTGTTTTGTCTGTCGTGCTTTCAAGAAACACACGTTTCGAGGTTTGGAGCGCGAACGTTAACAGCGGCCAAAACTATGGCTGCAAACGATTACCAAGTGGCATTGAAGAAACTGATCACGTGATGAACAAGTCAAGTCTCATTCATGGAGGTGAAATAAAGTTTTCGTAGATTCAGTTTCGGAGAGGTTGATCACAGCATTGATATTTTAGAGAGATGGGACTTCGTGATTTCACAGTGAGAACCATCGTGACAATCATGACAAAAATCCAGAAGAGCACTCAGACAACAATGCATCTCAGTGTTAAAAAATATGTTGTGGTGAAATGTTTGGAGCTCGATACATAGAAACACAATTCAGCTCTTTCTTTGTTTTGATTACCACTCCGATCTCAAGTTTGCTTGGGAAGGATGAGGTGGTGTGTGTGTGTGTGTGTGTGTGTGAGTGTGTGTGTGTGTGTGTGTGTGTGTGTGTGTGTGTGTGTGGTGGGGTGGGGGGGGAGAGCACAACCACTCTAATGCCCCAAACGTGTAACTTGAATCTGGCTCTGTTTGTTCCATCACACTTCTGAAATGAGATTTGGTGAAATTGTTGGAGAAATAGAAAATGTTTGAGATGAAAATGTGATTGTAATTTCTATAGTTTGGTTTATCATATTTCACGAAGTCCAGGGTGGCTGGAAATTAACATTTACCCCCTCCAAACATTTCTCTCACCTCCCTCCATCCCTGTGTGACAAATTCAGTGATGTCAGGAGAATGATGGAGAGCACACAGATAAAATTATGGATTCGTTGTAGTAAGTACTGCACAATAAAACCTGAATAGTAAAATAATTTAAGAACAAATGCTTCGCTACGGGGGTAAAGCAATTTACAGACCACATCGTATGTTACATTTCTATAAGAGAAAGGTCATGTAAGGAAGACTCACCACTTGCATCGATCATAACAAAATAAACTACACTTCAGAGTCTCACCTCAAGCCATGAAAGCTCCTCATTGGATCCCTTCACCACAATCTCAAACCAACACCCATTTCACTCACGGTTGTTGTTTCGTGCAGTATTTGTTTGTGTTTACCATCCACATAATGAACTGCAGCAACTCATCCTCCATACTTAATAATCTCCCAGCTCCATCACCTACCCGTAAAGAACCAACAAAAGTGACATCATGCTGGAAACCAAAACCATATTCAAGATTCAACTCCAGTTCCCCAACATCCGATTTGGATATGGATCCACAAACTCCGTGTTGTATCAATCAAAATGATGAAAGATCCTCACGAAGCATAATCACAGCAAAACATTACAGGGACAGCAAAAACCATCAAAGTGTGCTCCAGTACCTACAGGACTACAGCGGCTAAAGGGACTACAGTGGATTAAAGAGAAGGTCCACACAGGACCTCTTCAGTCAGATAGAATGGGCACGAGATTCTGTTTCAAAATCAAACCACAAACATCCCACATCGAATAAAGAAAATGAAATCCTAAAAATGCAAACAATTATAACTCAACTTGTACCCTTTTAATCAGAATTATGGGGTAGAACAAGTTTAATTTGGTTCAGAATTTCAAATCTTCACCAACCATTTCCATTTCATTTCAGAATGAAGGGAGAGAAATTCAATGAAATGAATTCAACGTCAAGAATCCACTTTTACATTTGATTTTGTTTCTATATTTAATGAATGATTCAGGAACCAAAAGAAAACACGATTATTTCACAGAGATAGAAATGTGAATTAAATGAGGAATTATATTTCAGAATAATAATCTCAAAAAGTGAAATGTTTGAGGAAATGAATGATCGTTTATTCAACTGAAAGGCTTGGGGTTGGAATGAGGAACAGACTTCATCTGTTGTTGTAAAGTAAACAGCTTTTTGAGTTGGGGTTAGTTTATCAAAACTCACTGGTAGAGACTGGAGCTTGTTGTTTGGACAGATCAGGTTGTAGAGTTGGGTTAGTTTATCAAACACTCACTGGGTAGAGACTGGAGCTTGTTGTAGGACAGATTCAGCTTTGTGAGTTGGGTTAGTTATCAAACACTCCACTGGTAAGACTGGAGCTTGTTTGGTGCCAGATCCAGATGTGTTAGTTTGGCATGTTTTCCCCACATACTGAGAGGCGGGAACATCAAATGAACTGAGTGAAATCCCCACACAGCTTACCATGACCACCACCCAAAAGGTGGAATTTAAATCGAGACATAACCACCCTGGACATTGATGTTTCTATTCAAATGAACACCAGCAGGACAACACGGTTCACCTGGGATTTCAACCCTTTTAAAGGATGTGTAAAGGATGTATTTTAGATTGTTTTTTATTTTCAGATCAGATCTTTGAGCCGAGTATATTCAGAGTTCCTTCACAAGGAACGTCAAAACAGGAGCGCCATAAGACCCATAAGAGCCTGCACTAGTCTTGCCAACCGATTCCATGTTCAAAATGTTGAAATTCGAAAGAATCTCGGAATTCGACTTTCAGTTCTGACGACCTCAGTGACCGCATTTACTTGCACTTTGATCACTGTCCCCATCATGACGAACCAATCCTACTCATCAAAAAATACTTTGCTCTTCCCCCTTGCAGAAATGAAATATGAAAATGAATGGTCGTGCTGAGACGAACCTTGCAGGTTAGTGATCAGCTTTGAGTGCAGAGAGTGAGGCCTGCGGGAATTATCCCTGCAGAGTGGTATCTCACCATTTGTTTCGCCGAACCACGAGAAGGCATGAGGTGGAGGGAACGACCTTGGTGCACTGCTGCCAAAGCCAACTGTCGGCGTGTTTTGTTGGCTCTTTGTGAGCACAATCGATCCACCAGCAGGAGTGAAGC
>CM068965.1:83561195-83577825 GCA_035128595.1 Eptatretus atami | reverse complement strand
CATTGCTCAGCTCCTCCCTGTGTGAGAGAAGCAAATCCTCAACATCATCTTCATCGACCTCCTCAAATCCCACTAGCAGGACCATGTCCACAATCTGTTGCCTTGCTTTGCTGACTTCAGCCTCCTAAAAATCTCTGAACTCAATCACTGCCTCAAGCCAGAGTTGATGGAGATGGAGATGATGGAGATGAAAGTGTGGCTGGGCATGCGTTTCCAATAATGTCCAGTTTCATCGAGGTTGAACACCTGGCTTGGTGTTGTGTAACTCCATCCCGCAATCACTGATTTGAAGACAGCTGGAATTGTTCGGTGGCAGAATGATACGCAGCAGCAGCTTCCCCAGTCAACTTGAGATTGTGGAACACATGCGACTCTTGAAGCGCACGAACCACCCATGACTGGCAGCAAAAGGCAATGGATCATTGCTAACTTTGTTTCGATCGTCGTACACACACTCACCTTCTCTGAATGACCAATTCCAGACAAGGGCAGTCATGGTCGTGATGCTCTATCATGAGGTCAGCATCTTCTCCATTTTCTCAATAGCATCGACCGACAACTTGCAGTTCTGGTAAAAACGTGAGTGTAAAGTTGCCTTTGTCAAAGGAAAATTGTGGTTTGTCAATAGTTGTTTGAGTAATTTCAATCTGCATTGAATATATATTGTGTTACTTTGATGAAGCATTGACCGTAAGTGGTATTTCTGTGTGCAGAAGTGTACAGTGGTCTGATTAATTAATTATTCATTGAATTGTGATTGCAGTTTTTACTGATTGATATGAGTGGCATTTATAACAGTGGGTTTTAAATAAATTGAATTGTAAAATCCTTCTGTTGTATGTTGCTGGTTATCACCTGGTTTGGTGTCAGTTGATTGAAAAGTTCAAAGTGATCATCTTGTTTTGTCTGTCGTGCTTTCAAGAAACACACGTTTCGAGGTTTGGAGGCCGAACGTAACAGCGGCGAAAACTATGGCTGCAAAGCGAGTACCAAGTGGCATTGAAGAAAACTGATCACGTGATGAAGAAGTCAAGTCTCTTTCATGGGAGGTGAAATTAAAAGTTTTCGTAGATCAGTTTTTCGGAGAGGTGATCACAGCAATGCTATTTTAGAGAGATAGGACTTCGTGATTTTACAGTGAAAACCATTCGTGACAATCAGGAATAAAATCCGAAGAGCACTCAGACAACAATGCATCTCAGTGTTAATACACCCCCTTTTTAACAGGATTCATGCAAGAATCAAAGTTTAATCTTTGCAGTGTCTGAATGTGTAATTAAACCTTTTGTCGTGTTGAAACAAGCGTGCAGTCGAAGCGAGTATGAATCTTGCAGAAATGAAATATGGAAAATGAATGGTCATGCTGAGACGAACTTGCAGATTAGTGATCAGCTTTGAGTGCAGAGAGGGAGTCTCCTGCGGGAATTATCCCTGCAGAGTGGTATCTCACCATTGTTTCACCGAACCAGAGAAGGCATAAGGTGGAGGGAACGACCTTGGTGCACTGCTGCTCAAAGCAAGCTGTCGGAGTGCTTTGTTTGGCTTTTCCTGAGCACAATGGATCCGCCAGCAGGAGTGAAGCCATACACCTGGGGTTGGCCACAGTCCCCGAAGCTCGAGCGGGTTATCAGCATCTGTTTGACACGTGGTGCAATGCTTAACCATCTGCTCAATGTCTTTGTCAACCCGGCCGACCACAACAGGCTACGAGCAAGACTCTTGGTCTACACGACGCCAAGGTGACTGACATGTAGTTCTTCCAAACACTGCTGCGGAACTTCGGTGAATCACCGCCCTCATTCCCCAATAAGCACCGTTGGACAACGACAGCTCCGATGCGCGGCGACGCGAAAGGCCGAAATGCCGGTGTTGAAGGTAGATTGCTCCAATTCCGTAGAAATCGCCCTGAAACGACACGGCGAGCAGCCTGGATCGATGAGCCGATTCCACCGCGACTGTGTGGCCGTGATCGGCCCGCTTTGGACTGGCTCGCGGCAAACATCAACCCGGTCGGCCGATTCAGACGAAGCTGGACCTCCCGCGCAAGGCAAGCGCGAGAGCCCGTCGCAGTTTAGCATGCTTTTCGTGCTTCGGAACTGAATATCGTAGCTGTAAGCAGCAAGTGAAACAGACACCACCGCTGTATTCGCGGGCGCCCCACTGGTACCTCACATCCGCGTCGGGTTCAGGATGAATTGAAGTGGTTTTGTGATCGCCGTCTGCAAAGTGAAAATGCTGGCCCAGCAGGTATTGATGAAACTCCAACACCCCAGACGAGGCTGAGAGCCGCGCGCTCGATCGGGCATATTCCGCTCTGCTGTGGACAGGGTCCGGGATGCAAAAACAAACAGGCCGCTGCGACCTATCGTCCATCCCTGTGGGAGAGCAACTGCCCCGAAATGCCATAATGCAGAGCTGTCGCATGCCAATAAGAGCGGACGTGCAGGCTCGTAGTGGCACTGAGGACCGGTATCCTCTGTGAAGCACCCCGCTTGACCGCGGTCAAACGACGCCTGGTGGTGCATGCCCAGGCCCAGCGCTCGTCTTTCCTGAAGCACCTGTTTAACAGCGCGCAAGCTGCGAGCTGAGCCCCGCGCATGAATCTTTGTATACCTGTGGCCATACCAATGACGACGCCAGCTGCATCTTGTCGGCGAGGCGGTGGCATGTGCTGAATTGCCTCCACTCTTCGCGAGGGGCCTTTCAACGAGCCCCTCCCCGGCGTGGATGATGTGCCCGAGATATTCAGCGCTGCTTGAAGAACGCACACTAATTGTCCCTGTTCAGCGCGGCCGCAATGCTTTCAGCTTCGTCAGCACCTGGCAAATGGTTCGCAAGGTGCTTCGTCCGCCGTTTTTCCCCGCACTGAGCAATCGTCCGGTAGGTTTGAGGCGGGCAGGCCCAAGTGCAACCTGAATCCATGGCTTTCCTGCCACAGGCCGGGGGCCAAAGCAATCCCCAAAAACAGAGTCGGGTATATGATAGAGTCCTTGACACGTGTTCGATTGTCAAAAGGTGCACTAAACTCCCCGGGATCCCATCGCCAGGTGAAAATAATGCATCACGCAGAACAAGTTTTTCGTGGAAGTATTGACTCCCGCATATCGGGTTAACCATGGACTTGAAAGTCCCGCACAATCGGACGTCTACCATTCTGTTTCAGCACGTGGAAAGTACCAGGGTGGCGCCAATCTGAGTACGACACCTGTTTCCATCACTCCACAGGCCTCCAGCCTATCCAGTTCACCCTTGACTTGTCCGCAGGCTACGGCAACCGGTCGTGGTTTACAAAAAACAGGAACGCACCCCTCCTTCAGGCAAGAGCTTTGCTGCCCACGCCCTTGAGTTTCCCACAGGTCGTCGCAAAACAACCTTGATGTCTTTGAAGAATCTTCTCAACTGATCCTCCCATCGGCTCGGACGGGTCTGCACAAGGTGACGGCAAGCCCTGAATGCGGGTCCAGACCAGTCCCCGGCCTAGGAGACGACGACCCTCCCCACGCAACGATACGTCAACGGAAGCGTGGCGAGCTGGCCTTGGTAACCCACAGAACGTCTGCATCCCGTGGGCGTTATCCTCTCAGCGGGTGTAACGTGAACAGTTGGTTGGGGGAAGGGGTTTTTTGAACCTGAATTTAGCCTTTTTTCAAGGCCGTTGGTCTATGCACGGTCTGTTCGCCGATGAATCGACACCACGCCGCTCCGTTCAACCTGAAACGTGATCGGCGTTTTGGTTCAACTTCCGATTTCCACCGTCATCGGGCGCGCGCCGCCGCAGGGCCAATTGAAACAGGCCATCATCCGGCTCTGTTCCGCCCCGGGTCGACCTGCACATGTTGCGTCAGACGCTTAATGGTGCCAACGCCCCTCGCAGCACATGCTTCAGATGAACCCACCTTGCCGACAGATGTTAAAGCACACAGTGGTCTTTATAACGGGATAACGCCGCAGGTTTGTCGACACTCCGCATTCCGCAAACAACGTCCGCGGGGTCACCCTCGCCGCTCGCGCGACCGACGCGGCAACGTCTGGCACCGGCCGCACCGAAGGTCGCGCGTGCGTCCTTGGGCGCTCGTGACACCGGCGTGGGCCCCCGGGCACTGCGCATGCCTTCTGGCCGGCCGATGGCCCGAACATCTCGAGAGTCTGCTCGTTGACAGCTGTGAGTGGTCGCTGCTGAGGTGAATGTTAATGGCTTTTCACCGCTTCAGCCGTAAGAATCGCCGAAACCCATTTTTGCATCTTGTAAACCAGACAATAAAGTGATTCTCTGAGCCGAGCTAGACGCTTCCCCGCCGTGAACTTGCAGGCCAGCGGAAGAATGCATTCACCCGCGCTACGAAATCGCCGACGGCGCTCCTACCGTACCTTTTCGCAAGGCGATGAAACTGGTATCGAGCTAGCTGTAAATGACTTTCCGGCGGCCATGCTGTGCTTCATCTTCTGCAGCAATGTCCTGAAACGACAAGCGTGTCCCCACTGGCCTTGTCCCGGCGCCAACCAAGTCACTCAGCAGTCGATAATGTTTCCGAATAGCGAGGCGACAGAATCGACTTCCTGTTTTTGCTCTCGTCGACACACGTTCATTCGCGTGGAAATAGCACCCGGAATTGTTTCCGAAACAATTCGAAGTCGGTCTCCGACGAAAACGCGGCCACCTGTCCGTGGCCGTGGACTCGTCCACTAATCATACCTCGTCAGCCAAACTGTGATGTCCCGAGGTGCAAGCGGAACATGGAAGGGCGAGATAGCGTGAAAGCAGTAACTCCCGCTTTATTGGCGCGCACCTGGATGGTACATCACTGCACCCCTAGTGGGCGAGTGCATGAATATACGAAAACCACCATGTGATACGGCCAAGACTGGCCCTGCCAAGTGGGATTTGAGGAGGTTGACCAAATGATGTTGAAGGATTTTGCTTCTCTCTTACATCATGGGAGGTAGCCGAGCAAGTGATAGTATCTTCTGGCTCTGAGGAGGAGCGCAATCAATGGAATCAGAATCAAGTCCTGAGAAGTTGTGTGCCTCTTAAACCCTATGAACGATGGTCAAACTAAAGGTTCCAGAACTGGTTCGATAAAGCCCATGGCCTCTCTTTGATGAACATGATCCGACTGCATGAGAAGTTTCAAGGTGCAGAAAGCAGATTGGAGAATAGTTTGAAATGTTACAAAGAGGCCTCCAAATAGAAAATGAAGGCAGCTTACTTTAAGTGTCCATTTATAGAAGTTCTTCAAAAATTCTCAATGCAAATGCAAGCTCCATTTTTCCATATCTCAGCACTCACCTCAACTGATGGCTGCCGCACCTGAATAAGCCTTGCCACACTTGAATAAGATGTCACAGCGAATAGCCTGAAAAGCCTGAACCTAAATGCCTGCCACCTGAATAAGATGTCCATCCAGAATGAGCCTGCCACACAAGTGATATTTTTTTACTGATAGCCTCCCACACCTAGAATAAGCCTCTTCACACCTGATAAGCTCTCATACTGAATCTTCTGAGCCTGCCAAAGCATATGTAATACATTCAACCCAATGGATGGTAAACTTATGAAAAGTAAATATTAAATGTTTTTATTTATTGTGTGTTTACGCTCACCAGAGGAGAATGGTGTTGCATTTTGGATCCGTTTATTTGTTACTTGCAAAGTCAAAGATTTCACAAGTGCAAAGTATATTGTTCGTCCAATTTTGTTAGCTCTGTCTGTCTGTTCTGTTTGGTCCCTTCCCAGGGTCAATTTTCACGCGATCTTCACACGAAACTTCAACACATGGTGGAGTTTGTCATAAAGAATAAGAAGCCGATTGTTTTTTCGGTCAAACTAGTCAAACAGGTCAAGCATCGGCCAAAGGTCCAACAACTTTTAGTGAGGTTTCTAAATCCACAAATTTTCATCGATTGACTTGAAATTTTGAAGAGGGTTTTTATATATCAAGGTCACTGAATTCCTACTCACGCAAATTATTTTACAGTTCAAATCTTCGGCGCCGTATTTAACAAATTGGTCAAATTTTCATCCCGGATCCACTTTGAAAAATTTGAAGAGTAGTTTTCCATTTGTCATTGAATTCATCCAGCAATTATTTTTTGAAGGTCCAAATTTGTTTTGATGGATTTTCGCAACTTTCCGTGCTCTGCATGACAACCATCTTCTTCATGTTTGTGTCTGTTTTTTTCTTTTATTTGTTTGTCTGCACAGAACTTTCATGTTTTTTTCTCTGCAACCGCTTGCCGGAATTGAGACAAATTTTCACAGCAAGGTGCGTCGACTCATGTCGAATGTTATAATCATAATTATGATCATCATAGTCACGTGTGTGGCAGCTATATTTGGAAAATGGAAAAACTTTGGACCTCAGTATCTCTGACACCGCAACCAAGGAAAAATGAAACTTGGCACATATGCAAGTATCCTCATGGAAGAATGAGAATTGTTTTTTTTCATAGGTGCCCTCGTTATCACGTCATAATTGCATATGTGTAATGCACATCTGATCAAATATGAACATTTTTGAGGCCACAAAACAAAACTCCAGTCCCCCAACATCCCGATTTGGATAGGGATCCACAACTCGTGTTGTATCAATCAAAATGATGAAAATCCCCACGAAGCATAATCACAGCAAAACTACAGGGACAGCAAAACCATCAAAGTGTGCTCCCATACCTACAGGACCACAAGCGGCTAAAGGGACTACAGTGGTTTAAAGAGAAGGTCCACCAGACCTATCAGTTGGAGAATGGACTCGAGATTCTTTTCAAACATCAAACCACAAATCCCAACATCGATAAAGAATTAAATCCTAAAAATGCAAACATTATCAACTCAACTTGTACCCTTTTACAGAGATAATGGGGTAGAACAAGTTAAATTGGTCCAGAATTTCAAATCTTCGACAACATTCCATTTCATTCTCAGAATGAAGGAGAGAAATTCAATCAAATGAATTCAACTCGAGAATCACTTTAACATCTTGATTTTTTAACTATATTTAGTGAATGATTTCAGGACCAAAAAAAACCCGATTATTTCACAAGAGATAGAAATGTGAATTAAATGAGGGAATTACTATTTCAGAATAATTAATCTCAAAGATGTGAAATATTTTAGGATAAATGATCATTGAAACAGAATAATCGTAATTAACGCTCCACCCACAAATCTGCCCTCCTCCCTCCACCCCTCCTCTCTTCCTTCTCCTCACTCTTCACTCTCTCCTGCTCTCTCTCCTCCCTCTTTCCCTCTCTTTTTCTCCCTCCCTTCTTATGTATTCCCAACAGTGAAGCGACGGGTGTCTTTGCTCGCAAAAATAAAATAAAATAAAGAAGAAAATAAAAAATTAGAAAAGAAAGGTGAAAAAAGAGAACACAAGATGTCGGAAAGAATCCGAACAGATAGATTTCAGCAGTTACTTCCCCCAGGGTCAAACCCATACACTCCCCACTCCCATCCCCCCTCCCGCCTCCAAACATCATTAATAGTAAATACAATCATTTTAAACTTACCCTGTGCATCGCCAATCCTCAGGTATTACCTTCCCCACTTGTTGTTAAGAAACATGAAAGTTTTGGTTCGAACACACCAGACGAACTTTGGCCGTTCACGAGCCACATCCGTCGTATAGATTTTGTAATATGAACTCTGCAACAATGTCAACTTTTCGTGAGAGTTGATCAGGAAGTTCTCCAACTGTTTCATTGTGTAGTGGTACACCCCTTATCTTGCAGATACGCATACAGTACCTTCGGCTTCTTTAAACGTTTTTTTTTTCCTTATTTCATTCCCAATCCTATCTGAGAGACCGTGGTACTGTCCAGGCCTCCCCGATTACCTTCATTAAGCAGAGTTTCTGTTGCCGTGCACACCAAGCAATCTGGGGTGGATGACATCATGTCGAAGTTGGTAATTCTTCATTGTACGTTATTCAATGCTTTTCATGCCTCCACAGTCGAAGGCCGGAGGCATTGTGTTTTCTGGTTTCCGTCCAGGCATCCTTCAGGTCGTGTCGGTAACCACGATAACTTGTGACAGTTGAAGTGATTTCAAACCAAATTTGTCACAAGTAGGGAATGTAATGCAAAAGATGACAGATTTTTATATTGAGTTCAATGGGTCAAAGGTTTTGTTACATCAACAATTTAAAATTCAATTTGTCCATCGCTTTGGTATAACCTTTTTTCAAATGAGATTTCCACCTAATATATTCTTAGAATATCACCAAATTTGACTTAGGTTTTTCTGACATATTAATTCTTTTTTCATATTTAATTTTTGTAAATGTTTCTGATGGTTTTTCATATTCGTTTGGACCGGTGTGGAATCGTGTCATTATACCCTATCACAATATCCTGATAAAAGATGACCATTGTTGTGAACCGAGTTGTGTGATTTTTTTTAATATAGTCTCCTCTTTTAAGGTACGGATTAAAATGTTCAATAACAAACGGCTTTTCCTTCATTAAAGGTACTGTATAATGTAATGGCTGTTATTTTTAGAGAATGATCATTAATGTCATTGTTATATAAACTCTCTAACCTATTGCTTTAGGCTTTGATTTTGGCTACAGTCGGAGGGTCACAGTAATTTAAAAACAATAATTATTTCTGACGGTTTTCCTCTTCTTGGGATGCTTTCCTCATTTAAATATCTTGTTGAAAGCTTTACATAAAAAAGAAAGTAACATAAAACAGCGTGATTTCTCCTTTGTGTTTTTAGTTCATAATTGTCGAATGCACGATACTTTATATAAAAGTAAGAACCAAACAGTCAAAAATAAAACTTATCTGTGCCTGCAATGAATTGAGGAGTATGAAGGGTAAATAGTCATTAACTTAGTACACCGCCTTATTCTATAATTGAAGATTTTTCATAATCAAATCAGAACAGACCAGAATATTAGCTTATACAATCTCTTCACTTTGCGCAAGATAAACCTTCCTTTCATCACTTGAGAAGGATGGCCTGCGATATGGTTTATATGGTATAGCATTGTATAATTAACCATAGTTCTCACTAATTAGTATAAATATGAGGAGATTCTCAAGGTTATCTTAATAGACTACAATATAAGAATGCCTATCAATACTAACTTGTGGATATCATTTGCCCAACAAGCCGAGTGCATCTTTTTTCTATCACAGTTGTAGTCTTGAAATTTCTGCTTAAATAGAAAAACTTCTTTACGACGAGTTGATATACATCCTATCAACTTTTTTTTCTCTCAAGGTTGGATTTTTGCATCAGAGACCAAATTATACAACAATTTCTCTATCAGCTATTCGACATTTCGCTATAACTTTTACGTTCCAAAGTCTGGTGGTAAATTTATCCGCAAAATAAATCTCAAATATGAAACGCTCGACTCTATTATAGCCACAAACTTTCTATCAGAAATAAACTCCTGAATTGATAAGGATTATATTGAAAAGCGCCATGGTTTTATAGAGGAATTGTCATCGTAGACACTCCACTACATGATAATCTTATATTTTCCAAGTGATTTGTGCACCTGGATACGTACCACGACAGAAAGAATATCACATAGGTAGATGTAGATGTGACACCACCTTGCGTTCATTTTGCCAGTATTAATGTGAAATTTTACATCATGCGAGTTGGAACAAATGAAACTTACCTTTAATAATAGTTAGTAGATTATCTGTAACCTCCATGTTTTGATGGTAACTTTGTAGGCACGTATTAAGAGGGATAGACTCCTAATCTTTTGAGATATACAAATCTGTTCACTAAACAACTTCTTTGCCATTACATTCCCTACTTGGTGACAAATGTTTGGAATATAGTATAACTCACTTCACTGGTTCCACAAGTTTATTCTGTGGATACCTAGACACAGACTCATGAAGGATTGCTGAGGACTGGAAAAACTCAGAAAACTCAACATAGCTCCGGCCTTACACGAAAGTGGAGAGGCTGATGAATAGCATTGAATTATACGTTAATAGATATAGAAGAATTACCAAGTACTTTCGACAATGATGTCATCCACCCTCTATAGTTATATGAGCTTTTGGAGACTGATAGCATACGACGCACAGAAATCCTACCTCTTAATAATAGAGTAGAAAGGTTACCATGACAGAGTGGGTGAGAGAAGACCTTTGATCATTGTATAGTCTACGTTCTCAATCGAGATTAGGCACATTTGTGTAGATCATTAATGTTTTTAGAAATCAAAAGAAGGACACCAAAAGCGAGTAAATGTTCTTCACAAGAAGCCCGGTCAACGCGTACTTGTATGCTCCATCTTATGTATTTACAGACAAGAAAATGAAGGGGTGAATCATTCCCTAATTATAAACATCCAATATCTTTCCACATTTGGAAAAACACGAGTATGAGCAATACGTTCCTCTTGTCGACTAGAATAACTCTGCCCTAATATGACACCTGTATAAAGTTCCTATATGACATCTTGTTGTTTTGTCTCATGCAGTTCCCATATAGCTCACGATATAGAGAATCTATATTCGTACTTGATTTCGTGTAGATGGACCCTCGTAAAATCGGGCCCTAAAGTTTCTGTATACCTGCAGGTATACTGTGTTCGATTCACCATAATACTTCATATTCATGATTTACTATCAATACTCTTATATCCATACTTGGGGAAGGTAACCTCACTTCACCTGAGGATTGGCGATGCTCCTACTAAGCGGCTCTTCACTGTCTTTCTCTTTACTCTTATACTCGTACTCTGGTTTCCTTACTCCTCTTTTCTCTCTTTATCCTCCTCTATATCTCTTTATTCTCTCTTTCCTCCTTCTCTCTCTTCTTCCCTCTCCTCCCTTCTCTATATACCCTTTTCCTCCTCTTCTATCTCTTCTTCTGTCTGCTTCAACTCCTTCCTCGTCCCTTACGAGGGAGGAGTTCCTTGAATCCTTGAATCACTTACACCCACTAGAATATCATACATATATTCATCAGGATTTTCTGTTTATTCCTGTATCCAAATAATTTTTTTTACAAACAGGAAACCAATAAAATTTCTTTTGAATTGTCTAAAAGAGCCTTAGTTTTTTTCTTAACTTTAATATTTTTTCATTATTTAACATTTTAATTAAAATCCAAAGTTTGTTGGTTTATCAACATCAAGTTATAAAGCAATCTTTTATTGAAAAATACCTCATTCTTATGTTGTAGAACATATTTATTAAAATACCGAACCCTTTTCTTGAAAGGGTATGCTTGGACACAGAAATGATATTTTTCTTGAAGCCTTCTTGCTGTCCATTTAATTGTTATTAGAAATATATGACAGAATAATATTATGACACGAAACACCTCCCATCTTCCAATAAGTTTGTTATAATCATTTTGTAATTTCCTTACTTATTATATAATAAATCCTGTTTTTCTGTTTTCAATGATATAAAACTAGGGCAAGAACCAATATTATATTTACCTTAATTAATTCTTTTATTTGTTGTTTACTAATCGTGCTTCCACAAAACCATTCTCTATCCAAGTGGATAATAATTAATTTTTCCCCCCCTTTTTTAACGAGACTGATTTAATTTTTATTCCAGGCCCTTCTAGGTCAAATTTTAATGACCAATTATAACCCTAGATCATTCCATATCAATACCCGCCATTGTTCTATTCTATACAAACGATCGCCGCTTCTTTATAAAAAAAAATATTTAATTGGAAACTGTGAAATTCTGCATGACTGGAGATAAAATGCAACACTTCTGTATCTTTGAAATACATGGCCGTTTTTATTTAAGGATATATAGTTGTGATAAATCACTTAATGCTCACAAGTCCATTCGCGTCAGTCGGGCCTGGGATAATTTTTTAATTTATAAGCATTTTTTTCATATTAATATCTTTTTTTGTTATCCTTTATTATTTCTTTCTGTTCGTTCAGCCTGTGCCTTTGGGTGTAATAATTTGATAAATCAATATCAGTTCTTGGAATACCACCAAAGATCGAACCATCTTACCAACATAAGTCATTTATATTAGATTTAAAAATAATTGTATAAATTTTTATTTTTTGTTGAGTTGAAAAATAACACATATAGACCATAATTGACCCACACTTGAATTTAATTCCTGACTTGAAATGTTTGATAAACACCAATTCTGTAAGAATTTTATTGACTTCAAACAGGTGGTGGAAGATCAAAACTATCAAAATAATATTTGTCTTTGACTATTAAAAATATCAAACCCAATGGAGAACGCGTTCCATTATTCTCTTCTAAAGTTCATAATAATATTCTTTGTATGTTTTTAGATACGTTTGTTAATTCATCTCTCACACAATAACAAATATTAATGAATTTTTAATTTCTTACATTTGACAAGTTGATAAATTTTGATGTTGTATTCTTTCAAATTTTTCCAAACCACTCATCATGCTCAATTTATTTATTAGAAAGATATAATCCATGACCCCTTTTAAGTTCATTTTACACCTGCTGTGCGATAGAAGGAAAGCATATTCTCCAAACTAAACAAATCTCGCTTCTAATCAGGCAGACTTTCAAAGTTTTTTCAGCAAATATACAATTACACCACTTCCACTATTTGTTTTCTCTAACTCTTGTTATGTCTTTTCCAATAAATTTTTGAAGCCCGGGAGTTGAGCTTTCCTTTTCGTGGCAGTTCTCACCGCTGTTGAAAATACCACCCGTCAGATGCCCCAACCAAACTTAAACCAGAAATAAAGAATAGAAATGGGAGAAATTCCCTCCACTTTCGTCTCTCTTATTTGGAATATTTTTTTCAAACAATTGGTTTTGTCATTTTAAAATTTTTAAGTGAGCCCAGTAAATCGTTCAAGATTTTACCCTGTTCTCTGTGAGCAAAACAATCCAATTCTTACTGCTCCTTTTTCTCTAATTGTATTAACGTTTATCGTACAAGCTTTTTGATTTTTGAACCACAACATGATATTTTTTATGAAGATTGATTTGATTAACATATACCCAGTTGGTACTTTGCCACTCATTTCTAGAACAAAAAATTACGTGAGACTAATCATAACAACCATTATCTGTATTAATCTGTTATTCTGTTCCTTTCCAAAAGCAAAACAATATGTATCAACTTTCTTCACTCTCTCCTCTTTCCAATGTAAGGGAAGTATCCACTCGAATTAGACTTTATAGTTTCCCTTTGACATCAGGTTCAAACGCATAGATTCTACACAAACTTTTTAAAATGCTGTCTTCCAAAATAGGTTCTTTATTTGCCATTTACTTTCGCATCACCTTTTGTAAGACCTTGTATGCTTTCAGCAAAATCATTTTTTTTTCCATTAATTTCCAATCTATCTCGTGGAAGAAGTTCCATCGAGAGATAACTACGAAGTTGTTTCACCTTAGCCTTACACTCAATGCATTATTCTTATCTGTAGCAGTATCACCATTGGTTTTTAAAAATAATGATCCACAATTATCATGGCTTTCCTCAGAAACCCAAATTCACGTTTGTAAGGTGGTTTGGTTTAGTTTAACAGTGTTGACATCTTCCTTTGAGGTATGATACACTGAGTGGTTTCTTTGAGTTTAAGTCTTCTGTTCAACATCTCTTCTGTTTTAAATTAGGAGTATATTCAGCTAATATACCAACTCCATTTCATCAATTAAAATGTATTCTTGCTACCAAAGCCATTAGCAACAACCAAAGTAATCTATTTTCATTATCATTCCTTTGGTAGTTGAAATCTAATTTTAAGAACATACAGAACTTTAATCATGATCCACAAAATCCAAATATAACCTTTAAGAGGAACTGCCACAGTAAAACTATTAACTGTTTTGTATCATATTATACGTTTCCTTTCCTTTGAGTATATCCAGGGTCTGTGTTTGTTCCCAATTGGACATATCAGGAATAAAACCTATCGACAGCACCCTCTTTCCCATTCTATCAATGAATGATATAGTGGTAAATTTCATCATTTAGATTACAGCAGAGACATAAATCAACCGCTTCACTTCTTGTGTCAATGTAATAAACGAACACTTATCAAAACATTTCAGAAGAAATCATTTACGAGTTGTAGCGTTTGTGTTATTCCCCAGCCTTAGTGAAATTTAAATTTACAACAAACCAAGAACTTTCCGGATTCGATTCAAAAAGTTTTGTTGAAATTATTTATTTCAAACTTTTTGTACCAATTTGCCATTCCAGTCCTGTTCGCAGTTATTGCGTTTACCTTGAAGTTAATCTTCTTTTTTAGTGGAGTTTGAGATGATAATAGTATCATCAAATCAATAGATACTATCAATTGCTTCCCATATTGTATTTTAATTTAGGAAAAAGATGTTAAAAACTTTTGAAACCCTGACCCCAAGTATTTAATTATTTTCTGTCCGTTCTTGGGGGGAACAATGAAGTTTTTGCCTTTTTTAATTTTTTTATGCTTGTAATTTGTGAGATTCCTTTTGGGCAATCTTTTATACTTCTTTACAGCACCTGCACATTTCCCAGAGCAGTACGCAGTTTGAAAATTAGGTCTTTTATGTTGAAGAATAGTTGAAGCCGATGACCATTAGAGTATCCAATTATCATCCTCCTCTAAAATTGGATGTCGACAACCCGTTTTTGTCTCTTAGGTTTATAGTATCCCTCTACAAGATATCAATACGCTTCACCCCTTGTTATATGGGGAAGGCCATCCCATCCCCTGTAATTATTTTATATTTTCCCAAACTCGTGTTTCCATCACAATAACCATCGTATTTAATTTATTGGAAAACTTCACGTAAGTGGAATTCTGAATGGATTTATAACTTCTCTATTAAAAGAAATCATAACGATTATCTGTTGTCGGTTATCCAAATTTACTCTATGTATGGTTTTTCCTTACACAGGAGATAAACCAGATTTTTGGTTCCAATATTGAATTTATAACCACTTGGGTTGAGTATGCCCCGCTGAATGAAAAATATTGTATTTGTTTTTAATTCCATCATTAATAAGCACCACCAAATCAATCAACAGTGAATTAATACGAATTTATTCCTGAGGATATTTGGAATGACATTATACTGTAAAACGTCCCATTACGTTTCAATCTTTTTTGAGGAGAAACCCAATAATAATAACTCTCTAAAATGAATATCATTGTGGAAATACCTTGGTAGTTTAATTTTTAAGTTTTTTAATCGTTGATTTTGAAGTAATGTTTTTGGAATATCTATAACATATTTTTTGGATCATCACCCTGTTTCTTTCATATAGACCAACACATTTTCGGAAGATATTTGAGAAATCTCATTATGCCGGGGTGAAACTGTTATCGTTTTGTTACACGTTCCCGATTATAACTAAAGTTGTCATTTTTCATCGGTTATATTAAATAAGGTATTATAAAGTTTCCTTGGACAAATAAAGATGCCTCATATTCTTTTGTTGGGTCAAGTTGTAGTGGGTATGGAAATGAAGATGTGTGGTCGCTTGTTGTGAAATTAAAACTAAGGATTGTGCTTCTCATCTTATTTAATATGAGATAAATGTATTTATATTGATTATTTATTAATTATTTTCATTGTTCCATCAACTGGTTCTAAAATGGCTGATGTTCATTAAAACAATTGTTTATTTCCGCCTTTTTACTACGAACAACAATTACAGTCATTTCACTCATTGTGATGGGTCCATTTGGAAGAAAATAACACCTAACTAAGGATACTTAAAGCTGAATAACTGTGCTTCTTCCCTTCTCATTCTCTACTTTTACCAGAAAATTACTAACCCTATAATTAAGAGTGTTCAGCAGATCATATATACTCTATTCATCATTATTTTTCATATCCAATGGTTTATCAATATACTTTGATTCATCCCTCACAGTTGAAAACCTTTGTCTTCCATCTTTTTGTGAAGAAGAAAACATTAATCTCAGAGTTTATTTAACCAGGGGGTTGGAGCAGAAAACTCAGACCTTTAATTCATCATTAAATATCAATACCTTTTTCTAGAAACAAGATGAAATATTGCCTGGTTGTTTCTGTTGGGGATGAGTCCCTTGCTTTGGTTTTTTTTGAAAATCTCTGAATATTTCATTGTTTGACAGAGCATTCACAATATAATCAGGGGGTTTAATTATCTCTTCCAGTTGTTGAAATAAACCTTCATCATCATATTCTAATTCCTCGCCTATATGCTCTAATTCTTCCTCCCGTCATTTGACTGAAATCTTTTAACATTATAAAGTTTTTTTAGAGGCGGGTATATTCTACTGTGGGAACTGTGGAAACATCTATATTTTTTCTTGGGGAAGTTTTTAAAAGTGGTTTAAAAATTTCTTGTTTTCCTTTCAAATGCGTTCCTTCCACCCGTTAGTTTCTGTCTCGCGTTTCTTCTTTATGTCTTTCCTGTTGTTTTTTACAACTTTTTGAAACCAACTCTTGAATATACCTTAAATTTCTGCTCTTTCTTTCGCATCCAATTTTATTTATTGGAAAATATCATTTAATATCTCATCTTGTTTCACAACAATATATTTTATATTTTTCAGTCGGTGCTTCAATAAAATAAAATTCCCCCCCAAAAAAAAAATTCCTTTTTACTGCATAAGGTAGAACAATTATCTCTCCAAAAATGTTATATATCCTACTGAAATTTAACTTGAATAAAATAAA
>CM068965.1:83530865-83546123 GCA_035128595.1 Eptatretus atami | reverse complement strand
AAGCGGAGTTACTGCTCACGCTCTGCTCCATGTTCCGCTGCACCTCGGACATCACAGTTGGCTGACGAGGATGATTAGTGGACGAGTCACGGCGCACGGACAGGTGCCCGTTTTCGTCGGAGACGACTTGAATTGTTTTCGGAACAATCCGGGTGCTATTTCCACGCGAATGAAGTGGTCGACGAGAGCAAACAGAAGTCGATCTTGCTCGCCTCGCTATTGCCGGAACATTATCGACTGCTGAGTGACTTGGTGGCGCCGGACAAGCCCAGTGGGGACACGCTGTCGTTTCAGGACATTGTGCAGAAGATGAAAGCACACATGGCGCCGGAAAAGTCATTACAGCTAGCTCGATACCAGTTCGATCGCCTTGCGAAAGGTACGGAGGAGCGCGTCGCTGATTTCGTAGCGCGGGTGAAGCATTCTTCCGTGGCCTGCAAGTTCACGGCGGGGAAGCGTCTAGCTCGGCTCAGAGATCACTTTATTTCTGGTTTACAAGATGCAAAATTGGTTTCGGCGATTCTACGGCTGAAGGGTGAAGCCATTACATTCACCTCAGCAGTCGACACTGCTACAGCTGTCGAGCAGACTCTCGGAGATGTTCGGGCCATCGCCGGCCAGAGCATGCCAGATGGCCCGGGGGCCACGCGGTGTCACGAGCGCCCAAGGACGCACGCGCGACCTTCGGTGCGGGCCGGGGCCAGACGTTGCCGCGCGGCCGCGCGAGCGGCGAGGTGACCCCGCGGACGTGTTTGGGATGCGGAGGTCGACACCTGCGGCGTGTATGCCCGTATAAAGACACTGTGTGTTTACATTGTCGCAAGGTGGGTCATCTGAAGCTGTGTGCTGAGGGGCGTTGGCCACCATTAAGGTCATGGACGGCAATGTGCAGGGCGACCGGGGCGGAACCAGCAGCCGATGATGAGCCTGTTTTCAATTGGCCCTGCGGCGGCGCGCCGCGATGACGGTGGAAATCGAAGTGAACAAAACGCCGATCACGTTTCAGGTTATACGGGAGCGGCGGTGTGTCGATCATCGGCGAACAGACCGTGCATAGACTCAACGGCCTGAAGCTTATCAGGTCAAACCTCACACTGTTCACTGTACACCCGCGAAAGGATAACGCCCATCGGGATGGCAGACGTGTCTGTGGGGTACCAAGGCCAGGTCGCCACGCTTCCGTTGTACCGTCGTGCGGGGGAGGGGTCCGTCTCTCCTAGGCCGGGACTGGCTGACCGCATGGCTGCCGTTCACCTTGTGCAACCCGTGCCGAGCCGATGGGAGGATCAGTTGGAGAAGATTCTTCAAAGACATCAAGGTTTGTTTTGCGACGACCTTGGGAAACTCAAGGGCGTGCAGGCAAAGCTCTTCTGAAGGAGGGGTGGTTCCTCGTTTTTGTAAACCACGACCGGTGCCGTATGCCCTGGCGGGACAAGGTCAAGGGTGAACTGGATAGGCTGGAGGCCTGTGGAGTGATGGACAGGTGTCGTACTCAGATTGGGCCACCTGGTCGTCACGGTGCTGAAACAGAATGGAGACGTCCGATTGTGCGGGACTTCAAGTCCATGGTTAACCCCGATTGGCGGGGAGTCAATACTTCACGAAACTTGATCTGCGTGATGCATATTTTCACCTGGCGATGGATCCCGGGAGTAGTGACCTTTTGACAATCAACACGTGTCAAGGACTCTATCGATATACCCGACTCTGTTTTGGGATTGCTTTGGCCCCGGCCTTGTGGCAGAAAGCCATGGATCAGGTTGCATTGGCCTGCCCGCTCAAACCTACCTGGACGATGTGCTCATTGCGGGGAAAACGGCGGACGAGCACCTTGCGAACATTGCCCAGGTGCTGAGAAGCTGAAAGCATGCGGCCTGCGCTTGAACAGGGACAAGTGTGCGTTCTTCAAGCAGCGCTTGGAATATCTCGGGCACATCATCACGCCGGAGGGGCTGTTGAAAGGCCCTCGGAAGGTGGAGGCAATTCAGCACATGCCACCGCTCGCGACAAGATGCAGCTGCGCTCGTTCATTGGTATGGCACAGTATTACAAAGATTCATGCCGCGGGCTCAGCTCGCAGCTTGCGCGCGTTAACGAGGTTGCTCAGGAAAGACGAGCGCTGGGCCTGGGGGCATGCACACCAGGCGTCGTTCGACGCGTCAAGCGGCTGCTCACAGAGGATACGGTCCTCGTGCACACTACGAGCCTGCACGTCGCTCTTATTGGCATGCGACAGCTCTGCATATGGCATCGGGGCAGTGCTCTCCACAGGATGGACGATGGTTCCGAGCGGCCTGTTTGTTTTGCATCCCGGACCCTGTCCACAGCAGAGCGGGAATATGCCCAGATCGAGCGCGCGGCTCTCAGCCTCGTCTGGGGTGTGTGGAGGTTTCATCAATACCTGCTGGGGCAGCATTTCACTTTGCAGACGGATCACAAACCACTTCAATTCATCCTGAGACCCGAACGCGGGTACCAGTGGTGGCGGCCGCGCGAATACAGCGGTGGTGTCTGTTTCTTGCTGCTTACAGCTACGATATTCAGTTCCGAAGCACCGAAAAGCATGCTAACTGCGACGGGCTCTGCGCTTGCCTTGCGCGGAGGGTCCAGCTTCGTCTGAATCCCGGCCGACCGGGTTGATGTGTTTGCGCTGAGCCAGGTCCAAAGCGGGCCGATCACGGCCACACAGGTCGCGGTGGAATCGGCTCATGCCCAGTGCTCGCCCGTGTGTTCAGGCGATTTCTACGGGATTGGAGCAATCTACCTTCAACACCGGCATTTCGGCCTTTCGCGTCGCGCGCATCGGAGCTGTCGTTGGTCCAACGGTGCGTATGTGGGGAATGAGGGCGGTGATTCACACCGAAGTTCCGCAGCAGTGTTTGGAAGAACTACATGTCAGTCACCTTGGCGTCGTGTAGACCAAGAGTCTGCTCGTAGCCTGTTGTGGTGGCCGGGGTTGGACAAAGACATTGGCAGATGGTTAAGCATTGCACCACGTGTCAAACAGATGCTGATAACCCGCGTCGAGCTTCGGACTGTGGCCAACCCCAGGTGTATGGCTTCACTCCTGCTGGCGGATCCATTGTGCTCGGAAGAGCCAACAAAGCACTCCGACAGCTTGCTTTGGCAGCAGTGCACCAAGGTCGTTCCCTCCACCTCATGCCTTCTCGTGGTTCGGTGAACACAAATGGTGAGATACCACTCTGCAGGATATTCCGCAGGACTCCCTCTCTGCACTCAAAGCTGATCACTAATCTGCAAGGTTCGTCTCAGCATGACCATTCATTTCATATTTCATTTCTGCGCAAGATTCATACTCGCTTCGACTGCACGCTTGTTTCAACACGACAAAAGTTTAATTACACATTCAGACACTGCAAGATTTAAACTTTGATTCTTGGCATGAATCCTGTTAAAGGGGTGTATTAACACTGAGATGCATTGTTGTCTGAGTGCTCTTCGGGATTTATCCTGATTGTCACGAATGGTTTTCACTGTAAAATCACGAAGTCCTATCTCTCTAAAATAGCATTGCTGTGATCACCTCTCCGAAATGATCTACGAAAACTTTTAATTTCACCTCCCATGAAGAGACTTGACTTTCATCACGTGATCAGTTTCTTCAATGCCACTTGGTACTCGCTTTGCAGCCATAGTTTGGCCGCTGTTACGTTCGGCCTCCAACCTCGAAACGTGTGTTTCTTGAAAGCACGACAAACAAAACAAATGATCACTTTGAACTTTTCAATCAACTGACACCAACCAGGTATAACCAGCAACATACAACAGAAGGATTTTACAATTCAATTTATTTAAAACCCACTGTTATAATGCACTCATATCAATCAGTTAAACTGCAATCACAATTCAATGAATAATTAATTAATCAGACACTGTAACCTTCTGCACAGGAAAATACCATTACGGTCAATGCTTCATCAAAGTAACACATATATATTTCAATGCAGATTGAAATACTTCAACAACTATTGACAAACACACAATTTTCCTTTGACAAAGGCAATTTACACTCACGTTTTTCCAGAACTGCAGTTTCGGTCTGATGCTATTGAGAAAATGGAGAAGATGCTGACCTCATGATAGAGCATCACGACCAATAAACATGCCTTGTCTGGAATGGTATTCAAGAGAAGGTGAGGTGTTTGTACGACATCGAACCAAAGTTAGCAATGAATCCATTGCCTTTTTGCTGCCAGTCATGGGTGGTTCGTAGCGCTTCAAGAGTCGCCATGTGTTCCACATCTCAAAGTTGACTGGGGAAAGCTGCTGCTGCGTATCATTCTGCCACCGAACAATTTCAGCTGTCATTCAATCAGTGATTGCGGATGGAGGTTACACACCAAGCCAGGTGTTTCAACCTCGATGAAACTGGACATTATTGGAAACGCATGCCCAGCCACACTTTCATCTCATCATCTCTCATCTCCCATCAACTCTGGCTTGAAGGCAGTGATTGAGTTCAGAGATTTTTAGGAGGCTAACGTCAGCAAAGCAGGCAACAGATTGTGGACATGGTCCTGCTAGTGGGATTTGAGGAGGTCGATGAAAGATGATGTTGAGGATTTGCTTCTCTCACACAGGGAGGAGCTGAGCAATGAAGATCTTCTGGCTCTGGAGGAGGAGCGCATCAGATAGGAATGAGAATCAAGTCCTGAGAAATTGTGCCTCTTAAACCCTCATGACGATGGTCATGGCGAAAGGTTTCAAACTGGTTGATAAAGCCATGGCCATCTTGAAGACACATGGCCCGACTGCATGAGGAGTTTCAAGGTGCGAAGGAGATTGAGAATGTCTCGAAATGTTCAAGAGGTCTCCAAATAGAAAATGAAGGCAGCTACTCAAGTGTCCATTATGAAGTTCTTCAAAAAATTCCCAAGCAAATCAGCCTCCATTTCATTTTCTGAGCACTCAACCTCAACTGGATAGCCTGCCGCATCTGAATAAGCCGACAACTTGAATAAGATGTCACACCTGAATAGCCTGTCACACCTGAATAAGATGTCACACCTGAATAAGGCCTGCCACACCTGAATAACATGTCACACCTGAATAAGTCTGCCACACTTGAATAAGATGTCACAACCTAATAGCCTGCCACACTTAATAAGATGTCACACTGAATGAGCTGCAAACCTGAATAAGCTGCACAAGCAATATGTATGCATTCAACCCCATTCATGGTAACATTATTAAAAGTAATTAATTTTTAATGTTTTTTATTTATTTTTGTTTTACCCCACCAGAGGAGATGGTGTTGCTTTTGGATCCGTTTATGTTTGTTTTGTTATTACTTGCAAATGTCAAGATTTTCAAGTGCAGTATATTTGGTTAGTCGATTTTGTTGGTCTCTGTCTGCTGTCTGTTGGCTGCTCTAAGAGCACCCTTATTCTGGACATTTCCATCTGTCTGTCTGTCCGCGAAACTTTGGTCAAGCCTCGGGGCTAAAACAACTCAACCGATTCCAATGAAATTTGGTAGGTAGGAGCCAATATTTCTGGGAATCGTGTGCTTTCGAATATGGGACCCCGGGCCCTAGCAACGGCCCTTTAAAGTGGTCAAAAAATCGAAAAAAAAATCAACAACAGAAAAATCGAAGCTTAGTGTTCTGTGCACAATCTACCTCTCGCTCCCTTCATGCCAATTTGCAGCCCTAAAAAAAATATTTGTAGGAGGAAATAGGTTTTGGGCAAGTACATGTCGAACATTTCAGAAACGGTTAATTGCGAATATCTCTAAGAGAAAGAGTCTGATTTTGATGAAACTTGGGTGAAATGTGTACAATGTGGCTAGCAGTACACAAAAATGAATGGTTGCTATGCACACCTCCGTTGCTTAGGCAACAGCTAAAATACTTTATCGTACATTGTACACTTATTGTGGACTGTACAAAAAATCAATACCTCCGAAACTGGACTCCGAGGGACCTGTTTTTTTTTTGTGCCCAAGGAGAGAATGTCTTACAGCATCATATAAAAAATAAAATCTTTAGGCGAATAGATAAATGGAATTACCAGGGCTGCATTTGTTAGAGTCTCTTTGGAAACATGCCTGAAATTTCACAAGGCGGGTTTTCTGGGTGAAACTAAGAGGGCTGTGATAATCATATTTATTTGGCTAAATTGATTGATAGCAATGTCATGAAATGGCTAGTCCGCGTCGGCCAGCTTTCCATCTAGAGCGAGCAGCTTGTGTCGCCTACCGGCTTCTCTGTTTGTTGTTTGTTTGTCTGCACAGAACTTTCGTGTTTTTCTCTGCAACCCGTTGCCGGATTGAGACTAATTTTTACCAATGTGCGACTACTCATGTAGAATGTTGTATCATTAATATGATGTCAAATGTCACGTGGTGTGCAGCTATATTGCGGAAAAATGGAAAAACTTTGGACTCAGTATCTCTGACCGTACCAAGGAAAAAATGAAACTTGCACAATAAAGTACTCCTCATGGAAAACGAGACTGAATTTTTTTTATTTCATAGTTGCCTCGTTATCACGTCATAATTGCATATTGTGTAATGCACTCTGATCAATTAACATTTGAGTCCCAACAAAAAAATCCATCCCCCAACATCCCGATTTGGATTATGGATCCACAACTCCTTGTTGTATTCAATCAAAATGATGAAAAATCCCCTCACGAAGCATAATCACAGCAAAACCTACAGGGACAGCAAAACCATCAAAGTGTGCTCCAGTACCTAAAGGACCAACAGCGGCTAAAGGGACTACAGTGGTTTAAAGAGAAGGTCCACCAGGACCTCTCAGTCAGTATCAAATGCACACGAGATTCTTTTTCAAAATCAAACCCAAAACATCCCAACATCGATAAAAGAAATGAAATCCTAAAAATGCAAACAATTATCAACTCAACTTTACCCTTTTAATCAGAATAATGGGGGTAGAAAAGTTAATTTGGTTCAGGATTTCAAATCTTCGACAACCATTCCATTTCAATCTCAGAATGAAGGAGAGAATTTCAATCAATGAATTCAACTCGAGATCACTTTTACATCTAATTTTCTTTTAGGAATGATCGGGAACATAACAAAAAAACCGATTATTTCACAAGAAGATAGAAATGAGAATGAAATTAGGAAATTATATTTCAGAATAATTAATCTCAAAGATGTGAATATTTAGGAATAAATGATCGTTGAAACAGAATGAATCGTAATTTAACGCTCCACCGCACATCTGCCCTCTCCCCACCCTCCACTTCCCCCCTTCCTCTCTCCCTTTCTCCTTCACCTCTACACTCTCCCTCTCCCCCCCCCCCCCCCCCCTTCTCCCCTCTTTCCCCTCTCTTTTTCTCCTCTCCTTCTTCAGTATTCCCATCAGTGAAGCGAACGGGTGTATTGTGCTCGCAAAGAAAAATAAGAATAAAACAGAACATAAAATTAGAAAGAAAGGTGCAGGAAGCAAAGAAAAAAGATGTCGGAGAGAATCCGGACATCAGTGGGCGAGAACAAGTATTGATACACTGCCGAATTCGAGGTTTTCGCACTTACAAAGCACGTAAGGTCTGTAATTTTTACTCATAGTAACAGCTTCACTGTGAAGATGGAATCTAAACAAAATCCTGAAAATCACATTGTATGATTTTACAATAATTAATTTCTGCCATTTATTTGCATGATATAAGAAGTATATGCATCAACCAGTTTAACAAAGGACATTTCACGGCTCATCACGTAGACACCTGTTAGTTTGTCTTTAAGAAAGTCCCTCCATTCTCCACAATTACCTGTTTAACTGCACCTGTTGAACTCATCTGCATAAAAGACACCTCTCCACACTCAATCAATCAGACTCCAACCTTCCACATGGGAAGTCCAGAGAGCTCTAAGGACATCAGGGACAAATTGGTAGGTTGCACAAGGCTGGACTGGCTCAGGACAATGGGCAAGCACGCTTGGTGAAAGAACAACTGCTTTGGCGCAATTATTGAAAATGAAGAAGTTTTCAAGATAAGTCAATCTCCCTCGGTCTGGGGGCCTCCATGCAAAGATCCACGTCGTGAAGCCTCAATGGTCATGAGAAAGGTGAGGGAATCAGCCCAGACTACACGCAGGACTGGTCAATAACCTAAGAGAGCTGGGAACACAGATCAAAGATAAACCATAAGTAACACACTACAGCAATCATGGATTAAAAATCCTGCAGCCACGCAAGGTCCTCTCTGCAAGGCCAGCGCAATTCCAGCCCGTCGTGAAGTTTTGCCAAGACCATCGGATGATCAGAGAGGAAATGGAGAAAGGTCATGTGTCCTGATGAGACCAAAATGAGCGTTTTGGTTTAAAACTCCACTCCACCATGTTGGAGGAAGGAAGGATGAAGTACAACCCCAAGAACACCATCCCAGCCCCGTGAGCATGGAGGTGGACAAATCATCTGGGGATCTTTTTGCAAAGGGGACAGGAATGCACCTGTATTGAGGGGAGGATGGATGGGGCCTGTTATCGCGAGATCTTGCCAACACTCCTTCTCAACAAAGACGCATTCAATAGATGGGGCGTGGCTGGGGTCTTCAGCATGACAACGACCCGAAACAGCACCAGCCAGGCAAACTAAGCGAGTGGCTCGTAAGAAGCATCTTCAAGGTCCTGGAGTGGCCTAGCCAGTCTCCAAGCCTGAACCCAATAGAAAATTTTTTGGAGGGATAAAGTCTGTGTTGCCCAGCGACAGCCCCGAAACCTGAAAGGATTCTGGGAAGACTGTATAGGAAGGAGTGGGCAAAATCCTGCTGCAGTCTGAAGCAAACCTGGTAGACGACGGGGGAGAACAAGTATTTGATACACTGCCGATTTTGCAGTTTCCACTTACACAAGCACGTAGAGGCTTTAATTTTTTATCAAAGGTACACTTCAACTGTGAAAGATGGAAATCTAAAACAAAATCCTAAAAATCACAGTATGGATTTTTAATAATTAATTTGCATTTTAGTGCATGATAATAAGTATTGATACATCAGAACACAGAGCTTAATATTTGTACAGAAACCTTTGTTGCACAACAGAAGATCAGACGTTTCGCTGTAGTTCTTAACCAAGGTTTGCACGATCGAACAGGATTTTGGCCACCCTCATCCTACAGATCTTCTCCAGATCCTTCAGGTGTCGGGGCTGTTTGCTGGGCAACCGAGACTTTCAGCTCCTCCAAAAAGATTTACCAGGTCCTGCCGTGTAGTTCTGGCTGATCCCTTACCTTTCTCATGATGCATTGAGGCTCCACGAGGTGGAGATCTTGCATGAGCCCCAGACCGAGGAGAATTGACTGTATCTGAACTTCTCCATTTTCTAATAAATTGCGCCACAGTTGTTGCTTCCTACCAAGCTGCTTGACTATTGCCCTTAGCCATCCAGCCTTGTGCAAGTCTACAATTTTGTCCTGGTGTCCTAAGACAGTTTCTGTGGTCTGCCATGTGACGAGGTTGGAGTCTGATTGATTGGTGTGGACAGCTGCTTTTATGCAGATACGAGTTCAAACAGGTGCAGTTAATACAGGTAAGAGTGGAGAATGGAGAGCTTCTTAAAGACAAAAACAGGTCCTGTGAAGCAGAATCTTTTCTGGTTGTAGGCTGATCAAATACCTTATTCATGCAATAAAATGCAAATTAATTATTTAAAAATCATACAATGTGTTTTCAGGATTTTGTTTTAGAATCGTTCTTTCACAGTTGAAGTGTACTATGATAAACAATTACAGACCTCTACGTGCTTGGTAGTGGAACCTGCAAAATCGGCAGTGTATCAAAATACTTGTTCTCCCCACTGATACTTTCGCAGGTACATCCCCAATGGTCCAAACCACACACGCTCCCACTCCCATCCCCCTCCTCCTCCCAAACACATTAATAGTAAATAACATCATTTTTTAAACTTACCCCGTGCATCGCCATCTCAGATATTACCTCCCCATCGTTGTAAGAAACCTGAAGGTTTTGGTTAGAACACACAAAACGAACCTTTGCGGTTCACTGAGCCCACATCGTCGGGTAGATTTCTGTAATAACGAACTCTGCACATGTCAACTTTTCGGAGAAGTTGATCAGGAAGTCTCCAAAGTGTTCGTTGTGTGGAGTTACATCCGCTATCTCGGCAGATCCCACACACAAGTACTCAGTTTCTTTAAAAGTTTTTTCCTTGTTTCATTCCACAATCCTTCTGAGAGATGGTCATGTCCGGGCGCTCCCCGATTACCTTCATTACCAGGAGTTTCTGTTGCAACGTGTTGCCCAAGCATTCTGGGGTGAGTGACATCCAATGTCGAAAGTTGTATTCTCATTGTAGCGATCATATCAATGTTTTCATCTCCACATTCGAAGGCCGGAGGCATTGTGTTTTCTGTGTCACGTCCAGCGATCCTCAGGTTCGGTCAGTACACGATATACTTGTTGAACGCACTGAAGTGATTCAACAATATTGTCACAAGTATGAATGTAATGCAAAACAGAAGAATTTGATATTGAGTAATGGGTCATAGGTCATGTGCCCATTGAAATAATATTTACATACATAACCAGTTGATAAACTAAACACATCTCACAACATTGTATCTGTACATAACCAGCTGAAGTCTCTTCCTAATGGATGTTTGATATAACTAACACAACTCACAACATTGTATCTGAACCAAAACCAGCTTGAAGTCTCTTCCTAAACGGAGTGTTTTGATAAACTAACAAACTCAAAGTGCTTCACCTGTACAACACCGACTCCATCTCTCCCTACGGAGTTGTTTGATAAACTAACACAACTCAAAGAGCTTATCTTGCACCAAAACAAGCTGAAGCTCGTTCCTGATCCCATTTTAAATCCTTCCAATTTACAAACCTTGTTCATCCTCACAATCTCACTAATTGATTTATATGTCTACAAAAACTTGTTAATTATTGAAGTAAATCGGTTTCTGTTTCATAATAGTTTATCAACCTCTGAATTAAACTCCAAGGTATTTCAACATTATTAAAGAAACTTAATTTAATATTGATGATGAACTCTCAGATGTTGTTTTTCTTCAGATGATAATTAAATTAAATGTTGAAGGTTTGATATCTGAACAAATGAGGTTTCTCGATCCAATCCTCACCTTAACAGGTACAAGTTGAAGTGGAAAATAATTTGTATTTTAGATTTATTTTATTTATTCATTTCGGGCTTGTTTGTTATTTCTTAACAAGCAGAATTCATGGATAATCTCAAAGTTATCTTACAAATGGTGGTGGGCCTTCAATTGAAACCACCACAGTCCTGAGGTGTTTATACATTGAAGAAATTTCCAATTTCTACTCCAGTGATGATGAACGATATGAGTACATGTTAATAATAAGGATGATGTGAATTTGAAGTGAATTGAGGTTGTTGGTTTCAGGATGAGTGGTTCCTTGTGCCTCTCTGGTGTTGTCGGTTGTGATCTGGAAGGAGTTGTGCACCAAGGACATCTGCATCCATCGCAGGTGTATCTCAGGTACAAAGGTGGAGGGAGTTCAAAAGTTCAAGGAATCTCACATGCCAAACTTTATATATTTTACATAATGTGCCCAATCAAGCATTGGCTCTATTCCTTCAAACATCTGTAGTAAAATTGTAAGTTTTAGATTGCTCTTTAGACCATTCTCATATGTGATTCAGTCAATTCCTTGTGGTTGGTGAGTCAGTGACAAATGCAAGTGGGATCTTCAAATATCAAAAGCAGATATCGCCATAAGAACGGTCCGCCTGTTGTGGGGTATGAAGTACAGGTGTGTTCGATCATGAAGGAGGTGAACATGTTTGGTCACACATCCCTCGAATTCATGCTCGATAGTCTGCAGCGGGTCTTGATGAACTGCATCATATGGTCACGAAAAAATATTTCACGGAAAGAAATAGTGGACCACTATATTCGTTATGTTGTGTGTCTTCTGTCGTAGTCTGTCTCGTGTCTGTCCTGTATTCTGTCGTGTCTGTCGTAGTCTGTTGGGTAGTCGATCTCGTCGAAAATTTTTTTTTTTTTGAGATTTGTACTACCTTATATCAGTTTATAAATGGCGATTTCAGTTAATACATGGCCGATTTCGATGAAACTTGGTGGTATGTTTCATACCATGAACCTAGGTGTGAAAATGAGAACATGCTATGGACACCACCGTTGCAGCAACGGGACTTTGAAATATTTGAAAAATCAAAAAAATTTATTTTTCGAAACAAAAATCGGGCCACGAGCGACTGTGGGCAGTACATTGCACCATTATTGTCAAAATGTTCCAGCGGTCCTATGAAAACTGTCCGGAGAGATAGACCTTTGAATGAACCCTGGTCGAAAAACAATAAAAAAACGAAGTTCGTATATCTCAGAGAACTAGAGGTAAGCGATATCATGAAACTGGTATGGTAGGTTCATAGGGTATGTCCTAGTTATGGTGTGAGAAGAACGTTGCTATGGAACCCCCCGTTGCCTAGCAACGGCCGAAAAACTCTAAATGTGGGGTATTTTAACGAAAAAACAATCTGCAGCATTAACCCATGAAGCTAGAATCATGATTTTATGTGCTTAATCCTCAGGTCATTCCCATCGAATGGCCCATCGGCCAGGTTTCATTGGGTAGCGACTAACCCATGTCCGCCTACCGGCTTGTCGTCTGTCTGCTGGTCCCGGAGTAGCTCCGTGGGTTTTGCAATCCGATCCCTGTAAAATTTTTGGTGGGTGGTTTATATGCATGACTAGTTTCTTTTCCTGCAAATGGGCAGTGGTGCGCCCACTATGGCGGAGCACGCCAAAAAAACCATGTGTTTTTAGGGGTGCCGATTTCAATTTGCATCTCTCCTAAGGGGTTTGTCGAATCTGACAGGGTTTCGTACTTGATATAGCCCCAATGGCACGTGCATAGCCCCACGGAGCTCGATTTTTCATTTCGTCCCAGTCAAGGTCACAAGGTCACGAACTTAGAAAATTGCGAATTTGACATAAAAAATTCTTCTCCGAGGGATTTGTCGAATCTGGCAGGGTTTCGGTATTTCAATTAGCCCAATGGCACCTGCATAGCCCACAGAGCCGAATTTTATTTTTCAGGCCCAGTCAAGGTCCACAACAGTCACGAACATACGAAAATTGCAATTGTGGTTTTTAGGGGTAGCCCGATTTTCAATTTTCATCTTCTCCTAGGGGTTTGTCGAATCTCGGCGGTTCGGTATTTGATTAGCCCAATGGCACCTGCATAAGCCCCACGGAGCTCGATTTTTCATTTTTGTCCGGCAAGGTCAAGTCATGCACGAACTAAGAAAATGCAGAATTTTGCCAATAAAATCCATACTTCTCCGAGGGGTTTGTCCGATCTGGCAGGGAAATTTCGGTACTTGGTTAGCCCAATGGCACCCTGCATAGCCCACGGAGCTCGATTTTTCATTTTCGGGCCAAGGTCAAGGTCACAGGTACGAACTTAGAAAATTTCAATTTGACAACTAAAAATCAATACGACCGCCAAACTTTGAGAGCTAGGATGACAAATTTTTATGCTAATCTTGAGGTCATTTCCACCTAAAGTTATGAAACCATTTGCTCTTATCTCGAACACCTTGCCCGTGGCGCCTCAGTTTTTTTCACGCTGATTTCATCAAAGTATGGATAATCCGGGGAGTGCGAATGCCATATAGCACTATATGACTTAATATTGTTCCCTGGAATGTCAGAGGAAGTTTTCACCAAAGGTCACTAATCCTTGACTTTGACCTTTAAAAGTTCACAAAAGATCAAATTTTCAAAGTTGGGAGATGACGAATACCAGGTTTTCGCATTACTTTCGACGAAACTAACTCCATAAAGCTAACACTGTATCCGTGGCCTTATTTTAAATGTCCAACAACATTGTTTTGTGACCTTTAAAGGTTATGCAAAGGTTCAAATTTTACAAGTTGTTAACGAAACCGGGTTTTCGACATTTGCAGTAATAACCTGTCACTCGTACCACATCATGTTGATCATTTTATAAACTTGGTCAAACATTACACATTGTCTATCTGATCGAAACATCTACATCGTAAATACCGACTCGTGAACCATCGTCGTCTTCAGACTTGTTTCACTGTAATTGTCATTTTGTGAGGCATATCGTCAATCACCTCATAAAATTGAGGAATGATCTTACCTGACTGAGTGGTGGGCTGCATTTAGGGAAGGAACAACAGAACATTGTCCAGGGCCCAAGCTCTCAGGGGCCAACACAAAAAAAACATATTTGATACATTTGTGTACTTAAAAGCTCGTACAGGTGGCCCTCGCATATACCTGTGTTCTGATAATGGTTTCTTCACTACAGTGCCGAATTTTAATTCAATAACAACACCACTAACACACAACACACACACAACACAACTACCACCATGTACCGTCATTCTGAAGCAAGTGTTCGTGCTCCTTCCTTAGCGAGTCGTCACCACACAGTGTTACGGATTAGTACTCCTTTATAAAAACCATATAATTGTGAAATGTTAAGGTTTTGTGTTGACAATGATTGTTAATTCAGGGATTTTCAGATAAATGAGATGTAAAGTGGGACAAGGATTCATGGCACAGACATCGGCATAACGTTATTGCGCGCCCGGATGTACATCACTGCCACCCCTAGTGGGCGAGTCATGATATACGAAAACCCAACCATGTGATACGGCACAGACATGGCCCTGCAAGTGGGATTTGAGGAGGTTGACCAAGATGATGTTGAGGATTTGCTTCTCTCACACAGGGAGGAGCCGAGCAATGAAGATCTTCTGGCTCTGGAGGAGGAGCGCATCAGATAGGAATCAGAATCAAGTCCTGAGAAGTTTGTGCCTCTTAAAACCCTCATGACGATGGTCAAACCTAAAGGTTTCAGACTGGTCGATAAAGCCATGGCCATCTTTGATGAACACGATCCCGACTGCATGAGAAGTTTCAAGGTGCAGAAGCAGATTGAGAATGTCTTGAAATGTTACAAAGAGGCCTCCAAATAGAAAATGAAGGCAGCTACTTAAGTGTCCATTATGAAGTTCTTCAAAAAATTCCCAAGCAAATCAAGCTCCATTTCATTATCTCAGCACTCAACCTCAACTGGATGGCCTGCCGCACCTGAATAAGCCTGCCACACTTGAATAAGATGTCACACCTGAATAAGCCTGCCACACCTGAATAAGCCTGCCACACCTGAATAAGATGTCACACCAGAATGAGCCTGCCACACGTGAATAAGCCTCCCACACCTGAATAAGCCTCTCACACCTGAATAA
>CM068965.1:83492728-83503479 GCA_035128595.1 Eptatretus atami | reverse complement strand
GAAGGCGTATGGTACCACCAAGACCCTGCCTAGATCAGGCCGTTCCTCCAAACTGGATGACCAAGCAAGGTGAAACTTATCAGAGAGGCCACCAAGAGGCCAATGACAACTTTGAAAGAGCTACAGGCCTTTATGGTAAAGACTGCATGTGACAACAATATCCCAATCACTCCACAAGTCTGGCCTGTACGATCGGGTGACAAGAAAGAAGCCATTACTCAAATTAGAAAGAGCAATCAGAGATTGCAGACCCTCGCCAGAACTTGTTTTGTATGGTGTTTGTGTAGTTGGTGTGGTGTATTTTGTATGGTGTTTGTGTACTGGTGTGTTACGTAATTAATAAGAGACATAACAAGTAGCGAGCGGTACTTTCAAAGCACACCGCCAATGCCAAATAAATAAATAACAAATCCTCCAGCACATGACATCGCTGGGGCACCTTCGGGTTCGGGTGAATTGAGAGAGTGCGGTGTACCATAATTAATTAATTAAAGATTTTTCACATTGATTAGACGTCGCATAATTTAAATAAATAAATAATCATAAAATAATTTCTTAATCAATCACCAAATAGCATACCTAAACCACCATTGTTTCATCCGAATCTGTAACTTTTTGAAAATTAAGTAATTAATCAAAAAAATGAATAATTAATTGATTAATCAATAAATCAAAAATAACCTTGATAGCCAAATCACTTGATCACTGTCATGTCCAAATATCATCTTCCTAGCTCGAAATATGCCTGAAATATTGCCAGGATGAGATGTAAAATAAATAACTAATTAAGAAAAACGATAATAATTAAGTAATTAATCAATTAAATGATTCATCAAAAAAATTAAAAAATATTGTCTTTTCCAAAGCACATCTTCACTTTTGTCCCCAAATTTCAGCTTACCAGCTCAAAGGATGGCTGAGATATTTCCCGGACAAACAAACAAGAAAGACAAGCCGGTAGGCGACATGGGTGGTCGCTATATAATTGCATACTAGTCATACAGTTTTTGAGGATCTGGCTGAAAATTTTGACAAAGAGGTTGATTATAGTGCGCATAAAGCGCGGAAGCCGATTTTGAATTTTCGAAAATATATAATATAAAATATTTTTCGGATTTTTCAAAATGTCAAAGTCCCGTTGCTAGGCAAGGGTGGCGTCATAGCAACGGTGCTCAAAAGCATACAACTAGATCCTGGTATGAACTACAGTCAAGTTTCATCAAAATCGTTGAACTCTCTGGCCTCGAGACTGTCTATTACATACATACAGACAGACGGAAAACCTGAGAATAACGGTAGTCTAGCGACCACCCAAAAACAAGAAAACAAACAAACAGAGGAAAAACTGAATACTCCCTTCGTTTGGTGCCCGGAGGTGACGCCTTGCATCGCCTGCGTATGGAATTGGGAAGGAGCGGTGTACAATTAGAACTGCCACTTTATAACTACTGGCAGTGATGACCGGATAGCAAGACGTTCCGCTTTGATGCAAGCCCACTTTGATTGGACACCTGACCTGACCTATGACGTTTTACATTATGATTCAATTGAATTTAGTATGGGATTAAAATATGTTCAATTAAAATAAAATGGAAGATCAAATTGGTAAACAGTGCTGCATTAGAGTCATCAGCAGGAACCTGAAACAAGCAAAAAGAAAAGATGACGCCATCAGGAGGAACCTGGATAGGATTCGCATTTCAGCTGCTTCTCCTCGACCCTCAAACCCATCCGGACACAGCCAAGTGAGCCTCTTCCAAAGAAAAAGAAAAATAATAAAGAACCCAGATCAAAAATGTAATAATTCTGGCTGCCAGACTATGTGCAGACCCTCGATATATATATATTATATTATATATATATATATATATAAATATATATATATATATTGTTGTGAATTCGCGCCCGCCGGCGTGCGAACGGCCACGTAACTCGAATCGCGCACGGCGCCACCGGACGGACAATTCAGTCGTGACCTCTCGACCAACGCCGGGAGCTAGTCACGGGTGGGGGTTTAACCTCACACACGATCGTGCCAATTGCCCACCCGCGTAGGATAGGTTGCTCGCCAAATTCGATCTACCTAAGTACCTGGCGCGAATGGTCGACCGGGCGATCGCACCACTCCACAGGCCGACTCCGGAACCGAACCGCTTAAGCGGTCCGTTCCGTGCTACAGTGATACGAGCGGTGTTATCGTCGGCCTCGACGGTTTCCGATTAATTACCGGGCGTATTAAGCCCACTACGAACCCTTACGTGAAGCAGGATGGAGAGTCAAACAGAGAAAAGACGAAGCGAACGGGAAAACAGTTCACACAATGCACATTTTAATTTCCCGGACCGCGAGAAGCACGTATATACAGCCATACAGTCAAAATGCACATAAAACAGCCAAACATAAAAGCAACAACGACGCAGAGTTATACCGACTACGCACACACACGGCAACACTTATACAGTTTTACTTCACAGACGGCGCCAACACACATTTACACAAAAGCAAAGGAAAGAAGCCACCCTCATAGACAGACAAGGAGGCAGACAGGCCCGTAGGCCAAATGTGCGCAGGACCTAAAGGAGCGGCCAGGTCCGCGAGACCGGGTGGGTCTTACCCGCGTCCTCGTGATCGCCAGTGTGGCGTGTGAGCCGCAAATTGCGCGCCCGGCGTATCTTGCCCCGACTTCTGCCTCTTGCGGTTTCGTGCACCACGTGTGGAGTGGGGGACGCCCCGCTTTTGCACCTATTCAAGCGTGGGGAAAAGAATGTTGATGCCGTGGAGGGGAGTGGCTGGCTGGCTTGGGTCCCGCGACGAGACGAGCGATCCCACACCGCAACCTCGTCGTCGACCGCCTCGGACCCGAACTCCCTTGCCTGCAGTTCCACCACTCTCACTCGCCCGACTCTCTGCAACTCTTCTCCGTTCCACACTCTCCTCACCCGACTCCCTCGAAGACACTCTCCTGACCCGACTCTCTTCAGTTCCGCACTCTCGATGACACTCTCCTCACCCGACTCTCTTCAGTTCCGCACTCTCGATGACACTCTCCTCACCCGACTCCCTCTATTCGCCTTGCGCTCGCCTTTTTGTAGGCGGGCAGGAGCAGCCAATATGCAAATTTTAGGATCAGAACGTGATTGGAGGCGGGGCCACGCGCCCCCCTGGTCAGCCATTGTCGGGAAAAAATGGGCGTGACCTTCTCTATCCTAAAATTTGCATATACGGACTTCACATACACACCCTTGGAGGCGGGGCGAGCCGCCCGCGCTCGCTAATTGGACGGAGGAGAAGTGGGCGTGAAGCGTTTCTGATCCGAGATTTCCCCTCGGAAAAGCCGCCATTCGTGCTCGCGGCTCGGTGCGTTCGCACCAAACGCCGAACGGCCCGAGACAGCCCGAGTTCAGTGTTCACAGGTGGTGCGGGAATGGCCGTAGAAGGAGAGAGATGAAGGTGGTGGAGGGTTTTTGGTCGTGGTTTGATGGTTATGGTGCCGTTTGGGAATGGCGGTGATGCGATGATGTGGAGCGTAGATGGTGCGGTGCGTGGTTGTTGTGTGATGGCGGTTGAGACGTGGTTGGTTCAAAATAAGAGTAGAACAGAAAAATGGCTAACTCAAAGCGTCGCAGCCCGGATGAATCACATAAATTCCCTCTATACAACGGGTTTGGGCTAACTACACATGCACCTATCAAGATATCTCACCTACGGCCCTTTATGGTGTAATGCGAATTTCCACAGCTGTAACAATATATATATATATATATAATATATATATATATATATATATATATATATATATATATGTGTTGTTCTTCTTTCGGCTGCTCCGTTAGGGTTGCCACAGCGGATCATCCTTTATGATCCGCATACTGATTTGGCACAGGTTTTACGCCGGATGCCTTCTGACGCAACCCTGGTCGCCTCTTAACCACAGGGATAAGGATTGGGTTCTCCATGATTCCGGGCTGCCTACACCCTCTCATAGCGTGGCCCAGCGCAGAGCGCCCGTCCTCAAGCGATCTCCAACCCAAGCCTCCGAGTAGCCGGATTACAGCGCACGCCACTACGCCCGGTTTATATATTATATATATATATATATATATATATATAGTAAAGATGTAGTAGCTGTGTGCCTTTCAGAGGAATGGGAGTTCTGTGCACCAATGTTGGAGTCTGCTATACAGATTCATTGTCTTATTAACCATGTCATGAAGAAAGGAGGCCATGCATGCTGTCCTGCTGATGACACTGTTACTGGCACGTTCCCTCTCCCTCTCATTTTTTAGCTCGCCTGTTCGAAGAACAGAGAGCTATAGCGATACCCCGGTGTTAGCTCAGCGTGAGCGTGAGCGTGAAAATGTTAAAGTTTTTGGTGCAAGTTATTTTTTCCTTTCTAATGTTTTCATCTACCACAATATTTTTATACGCCCGAATATATATATATATATCGGGGCGTATTATGTGATACCGGTCGTCCGTCCGTCCGTCCGTTCCTTCCTTGTCCGCACTCTAACTCCCAAAGTTTTCAACTTTCACGTTTCATATTTGGTACATAGGTACAGACTGTGGAGACGGTGTGTCGCGACATACGTTCGTCATCTAAGTGGTTGCCATGGCAACCAGGATGCTGTTTCCATCCGTTCCTGTCCGCACTCTAACTCCCAAAGTTTTCAACTTTCACCTTTCATATCTGGTACATAGGTACAGACTGTGGAACGTGGTGTGTCGCGACATACGTTCGTCATCTAAAGTGGTTGCCATGGCAACAGGATGCTGTTGTCACTGTAGTAGCACAATTCTGTATATACCTTCTTGTTCGGGCGTATATTGTGCTCACTTGCGCTCTTGTTACTGATTACAATATACAAATACATATATTGCTTTAAAATTATTTTGATCAGACTTCACTGCAATGCTTTACTAAAAAATATATTATAGTACTTATCGAGCTCTTTTTTAAAAACGATAAATGTATAAACAGGCGAGCATTGGGTGACTTTGACACCAACTCTGGTATTCTTAGCATTGCTCTTTTACAAGTAATGGCCTTCTTAAAAATTGCAGGAACACCAGAGTAAAGCTGAGTTGAAAATGACAAATTTGGTCTTGCCACAGTTATTTTAGCTTCACATGGTTTAAATCATTCTGAATTTGGATCGATATTCGATGCTACAATCTGTGGTGTTTGTAAAACCAAATAAGTCACATAGTGACGCTGATGGAAACCTGGACAGATGATCAGATATTGCAATCACTCTCCATTTTAATAGTCTCCTTATTCAACATTTCATTGTTAATTGTTCAATAAATTTACATTTATTAGTATAGATATGCAGGTTACCCTGTTTCTTGAGCCAATTGTAGGCTTTTCTGGCCAGCAGGCCCCATTCATCCTGAGAATCTGCTGCCTGACCGTGAAGCCAAACCAGTGCCAGTACGGTTGCCCATTGTGGATTACTTGCATCCTGCACACACAGGTAGATTCAAACAAACAAAGAAACAAGCATGAAACACCTTTCCTGCTTCATGCACAATTAAAAAGGTAGCCTTTCAGCACAAGAAATTTGATTTAATTAGGGTTCTCTGACTCGTCACCTTTATGGTATATTGGAGTCACTTGACCATTCTCATTGGCTCTTGTCATTTTCCGAATGAAAGAGATGTACAAGACAATTTTTTCAGTGATACCAAGGCAAGGCTCATTGAAGAGCTCATACATGTTTTACATGCAGGACAAGGACAGGGCTGATAGGATGGCCTAGAGGTACGCACACTCACCTCTAAGCTGTCAAGCCTGGGTTTGAATCCCGACTCAGCTATAGACTGTTATCCTGGTGTATCACAGGCAATGTGTGTGCTGTGGCTTGGAATGGATGTTAAATGGGAATCCCATCTGGCGGTATTAGTTGGTGGACGTTAAAGATCCCACGGTGTCCTTCGCAAAGAGTAGGCGAGCCATCATCCGCACCATGAAGAAGTTGCACATTCCTGCACTGAACTACAGAGGGCACCGCATCAGCGGCACAGGTTGGAAAGTGTTTTGTGTTCATTTAAATGTGCTGTTGGACCCCGCTATTCACAGATTCGCTACTTGAGGACCCCATGTATCCATGGGTCATAAAGTGACATGCTTCAACATTCGTGTTTATTTTTTTCAGGACTGGTCTTGTATATCCACCTGGTAAACTGGAAATCAGCCCACATCACATCATTACAGTAAAAAAGGTGCAAAAACGGATCCCCTGAAACTACAGGCCAATTAGCTTACTGTATTTCCAATCATCAGCAAGGTCATGGAATTTCATCATCGCAGTTAACATAAAATCATTCCTTTCCTCCAAAAGCCTCATCTCAGATCATCAATTCAGATTCAGACCTGGTCACTCTACCTTGGACATGATGCTTACACTCTCCCAACAATAGTGGAGGCTAGGTTCCGTCGGTGTCGATTTTTTTCGATACTGATATACCGGTGGGATCACACCGGTATATCGGTATTATTAAAATATTTTATTTTATTTTTTGTACACCTTGTCGAGGCTCGTGTGAGAGCTAACACACAACACACAGCAAGGGGGGCATGAGACAAGAGGGGCGGGAGTGGGAAGGACAAAACAGTGGGGAACAGAGACATTAGGAGATCTGTGGAGGGAGAGGGATAGGGTGGGGAACACGGGGTGTACAAGACGGACATTACAGGGACTTTCAGGAAGGAAAGCAGGGAATTTGAAGGAGGTGGGTTTGGGGTGGATTAACGGGTGTAGAAAAGATCGAGGAGTTGGATGGGGGAATACATGAGGTGGTGGTGAACAGCTGTTTTGAAGGCCTGGAAGGAAGAATGTGATTGAACAGAGTGAAGGAGTTTACTCCAAAGGCGGGAAAAAAGAGGAATGAAAGAGTGAAGGTGAGCAGTGATTTTGGTAGTTTTAACAGAAGGGGGTTGTTGGCGGACCTTGAGCGTCCTGCAGAAATATGGTGGGGACAAATCGCAGATACAGCGGGGGGGGGGGGGGGGCGGTTGAGACCGGAGAGGACGGTAGAAGACAGAAAGACCACTGACCTGCCTGCGGTGAGAGAGAGTGAGAGGCCCAAGGACTCAGCCTCATTGTGGGAGATGCGAATGATCTGAAATTTTTTTTTTAATGATGTTCAAAAAAATATGCAATGGTCCAATGGTCCATTATGTATTCATGTATGATGTACACATCATTGACACATGGTAGTTTTTCACGAAGTATTCCACACGGGGCTCCCCCCCCTCCACCCCCACCCCCAATGATGAGAATGGTCATTTTACTTCCAACTTGAACTTGTATTAAAAATAATTTTGTTTTAAAGCGAGATCAGTGTTGGAAATCGACACAGGTCGAGAATCAAGATCCATCGCTATCGCTGTACTGGTATGACTATCGCGGAATGCTGGACCGGTATCGCTTTCATACCGGTATCGCTGTCGTGGATCACCAACTGGCAGGGTTTCTGGAGCACACCTGATTCACATGAATAACTAATTGGCAATTACTTTAAAACCAGCTCGAGGGCAAAGGAAAACGTGATTGCTTGTATGGAGCTGATGAGATCAGATGCTGAGGTTTAAAAGTTGTCTCTCTCTATGGAGTGCAGCCTGTGGCTGCTGGTTGCATCATTGGTTGGGACGCGGATATGCTGTTGATGCAGTGTCTCCCTTACCAGTACACTGGTACTCATTTTGCCGACCTCGGAAGGATGACAGGCTGAGTCAACCCCCTGGTGTATTAATTCAGCGGCCCAACGGGGCTTGAACTCAGGACCTTAGGATCCCAAGCCGCCACCCTAACCACTAAGCCAACACCAGTGGTTTAAAAGTGAAAACCTACTGTACTTAATTCCTGGTATGTCTTGACATCATACGTTTCACTGTTCCTGTTCCGTGTTTAGCCGAGATGCTGAGTGCATCAAAGCTTTTTCAAAAATTCGATTTGTTGATGATATGCTGTTTCTTTTTTTTTTTATTCCGATATTTTTTTTTAGGTATGCAGTAATCCCCCGTTTCTCGCGTTTCTCGTGACACATACTATTACAACAACTGTATACCTGTATACCTAATTTACCTAAAAATTCAAATACTGGTATATCGACATGAAAAATTATATCGATATATCGCCGGACTCGAGTGGAGGTCCTCAATATCAGACATGAGATCAGGGCCGTCTCTCTGGACATATCTTGAACTTTTGTTGCAGTCTGGCATCCTGCCTTGCTCTCCAAACTGTCTGCCTATGGAATCCAAAGCCAACTCCACTCTTGGATGATTTGACTTCCTCCACTGTCGTAGTCAATGTGTAACTCTCAACAGAACCCTTTTATCTCCTCGCTCTGTCATGGCTGGAGTAACCCAGGGCAGTGTTCTAGACCCCATATTATTCCTAATCTTCATCAATGATCTCACTGACTCTCTGTTAAATCCTCTTTATCCATTTGCTGAAGACTCCACTCTCTGCCGTAATATCTCTCATCCTTCTGACAGACAGGCAGCAGCCTCTTCCCTCTCCTCAGATCTTGACAAAAATCACAAACTGTTCAAACACATGTCCATAGAGCCACAAACCACATGAAAACGAGCCACATGTCCATCCAGCTAAGGCTCACGCTCATGGACTATGCAGGTAACAACTCTCATTTGAGTCTTTCTCAGAAACCGCTCTTTGGACACAAAGTCCGACCAGTGAGAGCCAAGGATTCTCTGAAGAGACCTGGTACCAAAGGAATTAAGTCTCCATCTCAGATCCCTGGTCAGAGTCCAAGTTAAGCTGCCACTTTAGAGTTGTTACAACAGGCCTGTGGTCAGTACTGAGGAACTGAGCACTCCGGTAGGTAGACCCTGCAGTTCTGGATCATCTCCTGTGACCATCAATGAGCACATGGTCAATCTCTTTTGCCACATCATCAGCGTTGGAATGGCAAGTCCAGTGATGAGCGTGTGGGTGCTGAAACCATGAACCAGCCACGCTAAGTCAATTACTTCTTGCAAAGTCAAGGAGCTTAGTGCTATTCTGGTTCAGTTTCAGACCCATGGGGACCAACACATGTCTCATAACCATTCCTATCAGTTCCAGTCGATGCTTTGAAATCCGCCAAGACTAGAAGAGTATCTCGCCTGGGACACTGACCAACCACAGACTCCAGCGTGGCATAGAACGCGTCCTTCAAGGTGAGATCACTCGCCTCAGTCGGAGCATAAACAGAGACCAGGGAAATGACACTCAAGGAGTGATGAATCCTTAGTCTCATAATATGCTCGTTGACCGGTGTTCCCTCAATTATCATTGGAGTCAGCATTATTGGACCAAGCAGCAGCAACTCCTTGGGAATGGTAACTATCAGAGGAAACAAACCAATAGTAGGTGTAACCACCCACCATTATCTCACCGCACCGGTCTCCGGAACTCAGAGAGTGCTGCAATACCGATGTGCAAACGCTTGAGCTCAGATGATAACAGACGCAGGTGAACATCCTCTCTTAGGGATTGGACATTCCAGGCACCCACCCGAAGAATCCGCCTCAGGTTAACCCAAGGAGACCACCGTCTGGTGTACGACACCTAAGCACCACCCTGACACATACTACCACAATCTGACCCAGGCAGGTTACCCTGTGGTTTTCCTCCTGTCATGAAAGAGTGGGGGTCCCGAAGGCTTTTCCGCAATCCCATCATCTGGTGAGCTGCCCTGCGGAGGGCAGCTGCACACAAGGTACTCCCACGGAGTGGGTTTTCAAATTTAATTGTGTTTTTCTTGTGTTTTGCGGAGTGAAGGGTTTTATGGAGGCCAGAGTGCAAATCCTGCCACCAAGCATTAATAAAAGTAACGCAACTGCAGGAGGATGTCCACAGACAAAGTTGGGCACTACATATGGATGGCCGTTGGCTCACAAGGAGCTCCTCCGCCATTTGACAGGTTTTGTTATTAATCCTGCTGGGTGTCCATATCACACACCCTCCTCACCAGGAAACCTGGTGGGGGAGACGGTTTAGTCGCTGACAACCCGGCCATGAAACAGGTTAGTACCAGTTTACATGATACCTGGACCAAGTCACAGATCTAATCTGGCCTGACCTGAAATACATACATTTCGTTTATGTATCTATATTTATCCACTCTGTGTGTTCTCCCTTACCCCTCATCGTTACCTGCATACCTTGTTTGTCCGTGTGTCCTGCTGTTGTTGTTTCCCCGTTTCTGTCCTGCTGTTGTTGTTTCCCCTTTCTCCTGTTGTTTGCTTTGTTATGTTGTGTCCTGATTACCTCCGCCACCGAAGGTGAAGTTTATGTTTTCACCCCTCTCTGTCTGTCTGTCTGCAGGATATCTCAAAAAGTTGTGGACGGATCCAGATGAAATTTGGTGGGCAGGTTGGGTGTCTGATGAGGATTAACTGATTAGATTTTGTTGAAGATCCAGATGTGGATCCAACTACTATAATTATTTAAGTGATTCTTCACCATTGAGAGATGGGGCTAAACTCATATATTGCACGATATCTCAAAAAGTGGTGGACGGATTAGGATGAAACATTGTGGACAGTTTGGGTGTATGATCACGACAAATTGGTTCGATTTTGCTGAAGATCCAAATCTAGATCTGGATACGAGAATTATTTAATTTTTAAAGTGATTCTTCACCATTGTGAGATAGGGTCAAAAACGATTATATGGTGTGATATTTCAAAAATGTAATGGGGCCGATATGTTCTCGTGGATCAGGCATTACGTGGC
>CM068965.1:83477569-83488905 GCA_035128595.1 Eptatretus atami | reverse complement strand
GTGTGGTGTATTTTGTGTGGCAAATAAATGGAAGGATTGTACTAAGTGAAAGATTGTTGACTGCAAATGATGTGTCTAAATGGTCTAGTTGAAAATGTGTAAAGGTCATATGGTCTGAAGGTCTAAAGATCTAAAGGTGGAAAGGTCGAAAGGTCGAAAGGTCGAAATGGGAATAAATGATCTGAATGGTCTTAAAAGGTCGAAGGGGTCTAAAGGGTGTAATGCAAGGTCTACATGGTTGGAATTGTCTGAAAGGGTCGAAAGGGTCTTATAAAGGTCTATAGGTCAAAGAGGTCTACAGGGTATTAAAAGGTCTGAAAGGTGTGAAGATCTGAAGGGTAGAAAGGAGTCGAAGAGGATCGAAAGGGTTTTCGAGGTATAAGGATTCTAAAGGGTGTAACAGGGTCTATGGGGTCTTAGGGGTGGGCCTATGGGGAATGCAGGGTCTTAGGGTTCTAAAGTGTCTTCAGGATCTAAATGATCTTAGGGGTAATAGGGTCTTTGGGGACTATAGGATCTTAGGGATATTAAAGGGTCTTAAAGGGTGTTAGGGTTCAAAATGGTTTTAGGGTTATAAAAGGTCTGGGGATTCTAAAGTCTCTGAAGGGTTTTAGGGATATTAAAGGGTCTTCTTGGTCTTAAAAGTTTTCTGGATCTTAATGGCTCTTCAGGCTGTAACGGATAAACAGACAAAAACACCCCTAAGAAGGGTCTTAAGGCACTAAAGGGTCTCATGGAATTAATACATATACTCACATTCTGTGCGGCTAAACAGACAAACAAACAAATGAAAAATCACTCACAGAGCAACACTTGGCAAAATAGAACAAAGTAGAATGGGATGCGGCCGAGCGCATACCTCCGCCTGGCTGAACAGTTTACGTTTTGTATCCCACTGATATACCGAATCTGGATCTGGACCTGAACCAAAATCAAATTGGCTTGTTCTTGTCACCTAACCAACTCATCCACCGAGTTTTGTTATAACTCATCTACAACTTTTTGAAATATCGTGCTATATATCGTTTTTTGCCCCATCTCTCAATGGTGATGAATCGCTTAAAAAATAAAAAAATTCGACTATCCGGATTGGATCTTCACCAAAATCTAATTATTTGATTACCGTCACACAACCAATCTCTCCAACAAATTTCATCCGGATCCGTCCACAACTTTTTGGGTTATCCTGTTCAAAGACAGACAAACAGATATACAGGGGTGAAAACATAGTCTCCGTTCACCTTCGGTGATGGAGGTAATGACCACAGGTTATAATTTTGTGGTGTAGATTCATTTAATTTAGATCCACTGTCCTACCCACTCATCTTATTAACCTCCGCCATCGAAGATCGGAGGTTACTGTTTTCACCCCTTTCTGTTTGTTTGTTCGTTTTGCAAGATATGTTAGTCAGCTTGTATGGTTTTTTTTTTGTCTGTAATCACGTATAAAAAATTCTGCAGAGCACAGTTATCATTGGAAATTTTTGTAACTTCGCATATCAGAGGCTATAGAGGTCCTTTCAGCGCATAAAATTTTGAAGGTCAAGGTCAAAGGTCAAGGTCACTTTGTCGCAAATCAGGGGAGTCGACGAAACCCTTATTTTTTGAGTAATTTTGATCGGATCGTCTTCAAACTTCATGGGAATATAGTTCATGGTCTGGCATTCAGCTGATTAATTTTTGGTGGCGATTGGCCTTGACTTTCATGGTTAGCGCCTAAGTTCAAACATATTTGACCCCAAGGTCAAATTTTCAAGTTTTAGGAACCATATCGTGTAGTACCTCAAATTGAACACCTCGATGAGTGCTTTCTAGATATGTCAAGCTTGAGACATTATGACGTCATTTGGTGACGTTATGAGGCAAACGCATATTTTTCATGGTTACTCTGTAGAACGATTCTCATCGGAATCTCTCGTAGGCAGATATTCCTCAAGGAGTCGCTCCTGGTGGATAGCAGCTCTGTTCACCTCAGTGTGACCTTAAAGAAGTCACACGTGGTCACCTTTTGGCAAGATACGGGTCACCCTAAGGGTGACATTGGTTTTTTGTTTGTTATTTATTTGTTTGTTTGTTTGTTTGTTTATGAACAGTATTACGGAAAACTCCTCGACGGATTTCGACGAAACTTGGTGGGGGGGGGGGGGTTAGGTATGGTCCAAGGATCATGCCATTAGATTTTGGACTTGGTCCCCCACCTCCAAAAAAAAAAATTTAGAGAAATTTTTTTTTTTTTTGCATTTCTACATGTTTTAAGTGATTTCCAACCCCCCCCCCCAAAAAAAATTTAGAGAAAAAAATTTTTTTTTGCATTTCTACATGTTTTAAGTGATTTCCAAACCCCCCCCCCCTCCAAAAAAAATTGTTAGAGAAAAAAAAAATTTTTGCAACTTTTTTTTCAACAAAATTTCGATTTCTTTTTTTGCATTTCTACATGTTTTAAGTGATTTCCAACCCCCCCCCCCCCCCCAAAAAAAAATGTTGGAGAAAAGAACTATAACTGTCAGCACTGTTGACATAATATTTAATGAATAAGATATAAGGTCCACTTGAGTGACCCAGCAGTATTGGCGGCGGAGGTTTTGCACTATCCCGAGTGCTCCCCCTCTAGTTGTTGTATATTGTTCCAGGTCTTTCCCAGAGTCATATCTTTGGCCTGTCCTACACGAACAGGCTCAAGGTACGGTGATAGGTCTTATTGTTGCTTGTATTCCTGGGTCTGTAGTTTCATTGAGTTTTGGTTCATCGAGATGTCTTTCAATCAGTCCATCTGTGTAAGGAATTGAAGAGTTTCATCTTAGTATTTACTGAAAGTTTTCTGGAATTCCAAATCTTGAATGAAGAGTTGTACATCGCTTGAGCTTTACTTGAACAGAAAACGGTAATGGAAGTGAAATATAAACTTAAAGTTTTTACTATTTTATAATTACACTTCCACAATGAAGTAGGCTACATTAATTGTGTGTTTAAATTGTACAATTGGCTCTGTGCACCAACTGCTCAAGGTTTTAATTTAGTTTGGCTCTTTTGCACAAAAAGGATGCCGACTCGTACTATTCATGGTAATTGGTGCGGGCAGTCCTCCTTCGTTCTCCACTCTGTGTGAATCACCTGGTTCCCTCAAACCGCCACCACACTTCCTTCTCATGATTGAAATTGCCAACACCGCTCCCTCACAATACCAGGTCCACACACACAAAATGGCACCGCCTTCCTCCTCGACCATACAACACCAGAGACTGCCCACTTAGAGCTGAGAGATATGCTCTTCTTCTTGTCTCCCTCTCCTCAAGAGCGCACAAACTCCACGACCCAGCCAAACAGACAATGGCTAGCGTTTTGTTCAAGCATACGGGCAAAATCATGCCAAACCAACAACGGAAACGGCACAGCTCTCTGGTCCGTGCCAAAGAAAAACCCAAGAGAGAGACTCCTGTCCTCCAACCACCATTTCTCACTAGAACCTTCTCTCTGATGTCACCCCGAACAATCATGAACCTCGGGGGCAACGCCTGCCGGTTACGATTCCTGGGAGGTGGAATTTTGTCTGCCCGGAAATGTTCGGGCTCTGTCGGAAGCTGGGTCGGTTATTGTTGTTGTTGGTGCAAAAATGTGGTTCTTTATGGCCGGCCCCATAAATGCAAAGACATAGGAAAATGTCACATGGGGTAATCATATACTGGGTGAAACTAGCCTTAGACCCCACCTAGTTAACACAACACCACCACATGTGGTGACACGAAAACAATGTTTAGCTCACAACAGTTTTCACTACTTAAATTACATCAAGATGTCTCCAACCCGTCCACGGACCATGCTATACTATAAATCCTATCTTCACTATGGGATTCCTCCATCTACCCCCACAAACGTTATATATATATATATATATATATATATATATATTATATTATACATATACATATTCAAGGACAGCATTCATTTCAATTTAAATGAAATAAAGATTATAAAAGTCGTGTAAATAAATTAATTCCAGAATTTACCACTGTTTTGCCACAGTTGATGCAGTGTCTTATACACCACCCTATCTAACACATTACATTAGTTCTTCGTGCCTGTTGTCTGTATCATTGGTAACGTCATAAAAAGCAGTAAGTTTCCTGTTTGGAATGATTTTCAATTTTGCTTCATTGGCCAAGCAGTCAGAGTAAAAAAAAAAAACAATTCACTCCTCTCTGTGCATGTGCGGTATTTTTTTTTGTGCATGTGCATGTGCGTGCGGTACGGGACAAATTCAGAGCCAAAGTATTTTTAAAGGAGAAACTTGTCTTCCAATTCACGTTCCTCTTCGTGTTTAAAATATAACATTGGATTTAAATAAGCAGTGTTATATAACATTTGATTGAAATAACCTCAATCATAAACTGTAAGACAGACAGACGGATGGACATGACCCAATTGCTTAACCCCACTTTTCAATAAAGCTACGGATAATGACAATGTATGTGACTTAATAGGGTGCATGGATGATATGGGTATATGGGACGTAATAGTATCGTGTTCAATGAACGATTTTTGTTCAGAATAAGCACGCAAGGCGAGACTACGTGTTCTCCAAAGTGTCGTTCTGGTTTCTTTACTCTTTGTAATTGGGAGCCATCCCTTTATCTTTTTCAATTGATTGAAAATAATTATTTAACTTTTCATTTTAATGCAAGTTTCTTTCAGTTTCTGTACAATTTTTTGATACAATCTGCACAGCTTGAGAGTCAGATGGACAAACAGGTTGCGATTAATATGATTATAAACAAAAAATAGGGACGTAAAGGATACATTTTAATAAACCAGGGTGGGTGCTGCATTTTTAAAAGGATTTAATCCTTACGTTCCAACATTTTGGAATATCGTAATAACTCTCAGGAATGAAGGTACTGGATTGGAGTGTGTGCAGAATACAATACATTTCACTCATACATGTTCTCACCTGGTCCATCAACACAGTCACCTAACACACGCATTTCCTTAGCCTTTGATGTATAAGTGGCACTCGGAAGGGCTGTAGAGATAAAAAAAAAATGCGAACAGCAATGAATTTAAAATTCCAATTATTTTTTCCAATGATTGTGAGCAAATATTTGGAAAGTAACACTGAAAAAAAAACCAAGCAACAAGAATCAATATTTCTGGAAAGTGTCTTAAATGACAAATTAATGTCCGTATTGTTAACCTGCAAGCTATATATTTATTACATGTTACCGCCATGGCGGCAGAGTTGTATTTAACCTCAAGAACTGAATTTCTCACTGGCCTGGTACTGATCTTCTACCTCCCAACCCCCAGGAGTACCTTTGGCTGTGACTTCTCTTCTACTCCCACCTCTTGTTTGCATTATACAATCCTCCTAACAGTGACAACTCCATATACATCTCTCTATCTCTATCTCTCGATACATCTCTATAAATCTCCATATATCTATCTCTATTTCTATCTATCTATTTCTCAGATGTAATGATTTCAGTAGTCACCATGTAAGTAGACTGGGTGTTGGTTGGCACCTCTCTCAACAGCAATGGCACTTCAGCAAAGGAATTATGTGAGTCCATGGGACTGATTCAATCTGTGAACTTTCCAACCCACATTTTTCACAATGGCAAATCCTCCCTCTTCGATTTGGTGATGACTAACTTCCCTGAAAATATCTCCTGCTCTCCCTCTGCTCCAATTGGTTCATTCTTCTTTTTTTTTTTTAATTATTTTACGAGCAAAGGTACCCGCAATGCCGGGTCAGTCCTCTCACCCCTTTCCCTCCCTCATCCCACCCCTTTCAATGCCTCCTCCACCCCGCGCCTTCCCCTCCCTCCTCCCACTCCACACCCCTTCCCTCCGAATTCCCACTCACTCCTTCCTCTCCCTCCTCGCACCCCCATCCCTCTGGACTCACATCACACCTCTCCCCTCCCTCCTCCTTCCTCTGGACTCCCACCTGTTCCCCGTGACAGCTTGTGTGTTTATAAATTATGAATTGTGAGAAAATGACTGTTTAAAACCCATAGAAAGACAGGTGTAGGCCAACCCATAGAAAGACCGCTTTTTATGTATCTTTCTTTCATCATCAACGATGCAATTTTCCATCTCCACTTTCCGGTGTGTAGAGACGACACTGCTCAGACTTAGCGCTATAAAAGGGGAACAGTGCACCGGGTACGTGGGAAAATGGGTTTTGTGTGTGTGTTGGGTTATTACCATTCGTAGGCCAGTAGTTATTTGGCTGCATATGCAGGAGAGAGCTGATACAAATTATTTTGACGTATTGATGTGGTTGAGCAAAATGATGGCATACTCCAACAGCCACAGCTATAAGTATTCAGGAGTTGGAGGAGACTTCTGGAGAGCAAGAACGGCGGAAGAAGTACAACAGAATTGCAACAGCAAGAGCCTGTACTGCAGAAACAGAGGAAGAACGAGAACTTCACAGCCAATGTGATTAATTGGCAATAGCAAGAGGCTGTGAAGAAGATACCACCACTGCCAGAATCAGTTGGAATCAGATCGGGGGGGGGGGGGGGGGGGTGGTAAAGTGAAACTGCCTAAATTTGAACATCCTCCAGAGCCATTAAGAGGATTATTGTCATGGTAATCCAATGAATCATGAATCAAGACATCTCCTTTAGAACGTTCGCAAACCTAACAGCCTTTCCAAATGACTTCCTTTGGAGCAGAGGAAATTACCCAACCTGGCTGCATGCCGACATTCAAATTATGTGGCCAAGTACATCACAGATCCTGATCTCTTCTTCCTCTACCAAACGAGAACCCCAAATTTTTGCAAATCTATTTCATGGGAGATAACCACCAACAAGCTCGACAGTGCTGCAATAATATCCCAGATATCAGAGAAAAATTTGTGCTTGATGTTCAGGATATGCTCCAGGAGAAAAATGGATATGTGCGAAGCTTAAAAGCGGCAATTGAACAAACGACAAGTGAAGAACTAATGGTTGTCATCTGCGCCGACAGAGTACCGATCGCACAGCACGAATGACAATTCAACAGTCCGAAAGTTGATGAAGTTGCTGTCATCATGCCAGTCAGCAGTTTGAAAAATGAAACGTCATGCGGCATCATCGTGATAATCACCTACAATGTATCTCAGAGACCATGCGTAAGACCTACTACAGTATCCAATCATGTTTTGGAAGGGAGAAGACAGATATCACTTCTAATTCTACTGTCAGATCCGGTGACAGGAAGGCCTATTCCTGGAAAAAAAAAGGTTGCATCAATGGGTTTTTATGCATACAGAATAATGGTTTGGGATGAAGATTTCAATATCATTCTTCGCTCACGTCAACTTTTCAATCAATTAAATATGGAGTAGCAGTCGGTGAAGTTGAGGGCTACAGGATGGATTGAATTTCCCCGGACAACTGCCTGACTGTCATCTTCTGTAGTTATTCTCACCAAAACCATGGCTAGCTTTTCCCATCACTGTGGGCAGGTATTTTTGCTCATCTAATCATATGCTTATGAAAGTCAACATCTCTCTGGCTATTCTCAGAGAGCAGCCTCGGCACCACGAGTCTGGTAGTTCACTCCAGCAGATTGGCAGGGACTGCAAAGCAGCCATCTCACTCCAGGAATTGTCTCCTATATCTACTGCTCCTCATATTAATTCTTCCACAGAAACCTGCTCTCCCATATCCACAGATTCATCCTATCTCGTCTTCAGTTGGCCTACCCATTCAGGTACACCGAATCCTGTGGCGAGTCAGTTTCTGTGAGACAACTTGCCTTCTCTTCCTGGAAAGCAAACCCGACTGAAGGCAATCTCAGATCATTCCACAAAGCCTGCAACAAGTGTGCGTACACTTTCAGGAGAGCCAGAAAAAAACATCTGTCCAACCACAAGATTGAACTTTGAAACTTGTCTCCCTCCTCGAAAACCTGGTGGCACCTTGATGAGTCCATCTCTAATGTATGCTCCTCCTCCATATCTTCGCTCTCTTCAAATGGCATCACAGCCGACTCCGGTCGTGAGAAGGCTGAATGGCGAAATTGTGTTTGCTTCAAAATATGGTGTCCCTTACCCCCCTCTCTCTATATCCACCTCTCCCCATCATACCCAACTGCTCCTGAACTCTGTCTTTGCACCTGAGAAAGTGGAGCAGTTTCTGGCAATCCTCGATTCTGATTCTGCAACTGGCCTGGATGGCATCTACTTGTGTCCCAAAAACTTGCTCTGCTGCTCTTGCACTTCCTCTTTCAGTTCTTTTCAGCCTATAATTTTCCCTATGTAATCTCCCATTGGCTTGGACGCCAGACAACATCACAGTAATACATAAAAACGTGCAAAAACGGATCCCCTTAACTTTACACTGACTAGCTTACCTCCAATAATCAGCAAGGTCATGGAATCCATCATCAGAGTTGAGATGAAATCCTTCCTTTTCACCAACGGCCTCATCTCAGATCACCAATTCGGCTTCAGACCAGGTCACTATACCTTAACCATGCTGCTTCTACTCTCCCAACGATCGATAGAGGACCTCAATGTCAGACATGAGATTAGGGCCTTCTCTCGAGACATATCATGAGCTTGCTACAGTCTGGCATCCCACCTTGATCTCCAAACTCTCTGCTTATGGCATCCCAGGCCAACTACACACATGGCTTACTGACTTCCTCTACTCCCATAGCCAAAGCGTGGCTCTCAATGGAATCCTTTCATATCCTTTCCCCATTGAGGCCAGAATGCTCAAGGTGGTGTTCTGGGCCCAGTCTTATTCTTCATCAATGATCTTCTTCAATGAAGATCAATCAATGAAGATCAATCAATGAAGATCTTAATCTTCATCAATGATCTCTCTGACTCTCTGGAAAATCCTATCTATTTGCTGATGACTCTACCCTCTGCTGTGAAATCCTTCAAATAGGTATGCAGCAGCCTGTTCCATCTATTCACACTGATAAAATCATAAGCTGGTCAAACACTTGGAATATGTCTTTCAATCCTGACAATACTCACACTCTCACTCTCGCCGAAAGCACCGTATGGCAAATCCTCCAATCTACTTTCTTAACAATCTTCTTGAGAGGGTTCAGCAATTCAAACTTCTGGGTCTCACTCTCAGCCTTGATCTTTCTTGGGCGAACCAAATTTCTAAGTTGGCCTACAAAGCCAGTTGCTGACTGGGCATCCTCCATCATACAAAGTCCTTTCTCTTGGCACACCTTAACTCCTATCCACGTGCAAAGCCTTAATCTACACCTTGATGGAGTGCTTCTCTCCCCTTCGAGTTTGTCCCCCTGTTTCACACCTTGCTCAGCTTGATGCTGTGGAAACATTGGCCTTCAAGATTATAGGAATATCCTGGGAAGAAGCTGAGTCTACGGAGCTTATCACAGATCAGTGGTCTCTCTGTCTTTTACCATTTACTTTCTGGTTGCATCTTCTGCTCTTTCTGTGGTTTGCCCCCTCTCCCCCCCTAAAAGTTTCTACAGGACAGATTACTGCCATAACCAGCAGAGGGCACTGCATCAGTGGCACAGCCACACCCTCAGCCGATGATGCAACCCCGCAGCCAAGTAAATGCTGCATACAAAAGAAGAAGATCCGTTTGCCTTCTGCCCAAAATATTCCACCATGGACTTGTTGCTTGTTTTAACCCAACAATGGATGGATGCACTAAATGTCACATGGGAGAGAAAACACAATCTCTTGGTTACAAATTCCCCTAGAAATGTTTTTATGGTATTTTGTTGGGTTGCATTTTCGTCATTTCTGGCTTACTATTATGAATAAATAAAAAGGTTTGTGCAGATAAACTTGAAATCACAGAATGAATGACGAAAGGAATATGAATATCATGTTATGTTCTCACCTGATCCATCAATGTCGTCATCAAAGAGCATCAAAGGCGTTTCTGTAAAAAATACAAAAATAAAGAGGAATGAGTTTAAAATTCCAAAGATTTTTTTTTAGCACAATCTGTTATGCACCCTCTCTGTAATCTGCAACACACACACACACACACACACCACACACACACACACACACACACCACACACACACACACACACACACACACACACACACGACACAGCGGAGTTTGTAAAGTAATCCACTGGCACGTCTGCAAAAACTTTCATGTCCCAGTTCCAGAAAATTTGTGGGAAAATGAACCAAAAGTAACCACTCAAACATGGAAGTACTCACGCTCACGTACGACCTAATGATCCCATCGAGCGTGAACATCGAAACAAAGGGTTGCAACCACATATAATACTTGGGTACAAAAAAAACGAGAGAAGACATTGCCGATTGAGGTGTTAATACCCCCCCTAAAGGGGGGGGGGGTAACACCTGTTTCCTTATTTTAAAAATGAAATGTAGAACCCCTGAGACCCCAATTTTTTAATGTCGTGAACAAACTTTGGTACACCACAGGTGTTGAAGATGGTGGTCAAGTTTCATCGGAATTCAGTGTGTAGTTTCTGAGAAGAAAACAAATGCATATTTTGGGGGTTACCCCCCTTTAAATCCCCTTAGAGCAAGATTTTTCTCACATCATGAACAAACTTTGGTAAGTCATGGGTGATGAAGGTTGTCGTGAAGTTTCATTGGAATTGTGTGTATCGTTTGAGAAGAAAGTAAATACCTCTTTGGGGAGGTAACCCACTCTCCTCCCCCCTTCCCATAAACTCCCTTTGTAGACCCCTTCAGACCTCCTTTTTTTAATGCCATCACAGGTGATGAAGGTTGTGGTCAAATTTCATTGAAATCGTATGTGTAGTTTCTGAGAAGAAGTTGCAATTATTTGTGGACGGACGACGCGCAATCCCATAAGCTCCCTGGAACTACTTTACAGGTGAGCTAAAAACCATCCCTGGGAATATAATTACAAACGAACTACAGTTGGAAGCTGTCCGGAGTTCAGCGACGATCCTGAAGAGCCCTCGGCACAAAACTTTGAAAACAGAAAACTTCACAGCTTGGTCCATGAATCGTGACCCCTTAATGAAAATAACGTGGATACTTTGAGCCCACCCTGCGAGGACTCCATTCCACATTCTGAAATCCACACACGCAGACAGACAGACACAGACAGACACACACACGAACGCTTGTCTTATATCGGTAATTTTTCGGGAATCGGCAGGTTGGAGTCAGTGTGATTACCGACTACAGTACGTACTGTATACAACCCAGAAACCTTGAGTTACATCTCATGTCAAGCTCATCCCTATACACAATCTTTACTACCCCATGAACCCTACCCAACCCTCTTACAGGTTGCCACATTTCTTCTTTCAGGTTATCATGTTTTCTCTTTCAGGTTAGCGTATTTCCTCTTCCAGGTTACCGCATTTCCTCT
>CM068965.1:83463632-83476860 GCA_035128595.1 Eptatretus atami | reverse complement strand
AAATGCGGTAACCTAAAAGAAGAAATGCGGTAACACGAACAAGGAAATGCGGTAAAACCTGAAAAGAAGAAACGCGGTAAGCCTGTAAGAGGAAATGCGGTAAACCTGAAAGAAGAAACGTGTAACTATCTAAAAGAAGAAATGGCGGTAACTCTGAAAAAAGAGGAAATCGTAACCTGAAAGAGGAAATGCGGTAATGAAAAGAAAAATGGTAACCTGTAGGATGGGTAACCTGTAAGAGGAAATGCGGTAACGCTGAAGAGGAAATGCGGTAACCTGAAAGAAGAAAAACACGGAAGCGTAAGAGGAAGAGCGGTAACCGAAAGAAGAAATGCAGTAACCGAAAGAGATAATGCGGTACCGAAAGAAGAATTGTGGTGAACTGCTGAAAGAGGAATGCGGGTAATCTCCCTAAAGAGGAATGCGGTAACCTGAAGAGGAATAATCGGTAAACTGAAAGAGGAAATGGCAGGTAACCTGAAAGAGGAAGATCGGTAACCTAGGAAAGAGGAAATGCGGTACCTAAAGAGGAAATGTGCCGTAACTGAAAAGGAAATGCAGGTAACCTGAAAGTAGAAGATCGGTAACCAGCAAAGAGGAAAATGACGGATAACTGGAAGGAGGAAATGCGGTCAACTTGAAAAAGGAAATGCGGTAACCTGAGAGAATGCAGGTACCTGGAAGAAGGAAACAAGGTAATCCTGAAAGAAGGATATGCAGGTAACCGAAAGAGGAAATGCGTATACCTGAAAGAGGAAATCGTAACCTGAAAGAGGAAATCGGTAACTCTGAAGAAATGCGGTAACCTGAAATAAGAAAATGCGTAACTCTAGAGGATAATGCGGTAACCTGAAAGAGCGAATCGGTAACCAAAGAGGAAATGTCGGTAACTCTGGAAGAGGAAAGCGGTGACTGGAAGAGGGAAATCGGTAACTGGAAAGGAAGCGGAACCTGAGTATAAATGAGGAAAGACAAAGGGGTGCGGCTCATATCCGCTTAGAATCGAGCACATCTCGTACACAGCCCAGGAGAGGAGAGAGGGAAGCACGGGAAATAGCTGGAGCCTGGGGAGGGAGATGCGCTGCCCCTATGAGAGCGAGAAGTCGCGTCGAGATCGCCGCGCGGATTCAAGCGCTGAAAGATCTGCGGTGACCTGAAAGATAAACCGCGTGGAGAGCTCGCTGACTTTCGCTCACACACGATCACGGACCCGAGCCTCCAGGTGTTACCACACACCTCACCGATCCGTCGCCACCTCCGAAGGATAAACGCAGTCCGCACCTGTCAGAGCAGAAAACTACGGCGAGTAACCGGCACAGGAGATAATTCGGCGGTAACCAGAAGACATGTCAACGAGTCACTCATCTGCCGATCACTCTGCTTCGAGCTCCCGTCTCCGACCTCGTGAGCACGCACTACAGATCCTGCCTACCAGCGATGCGCACTGCTGCCGCCTGCGGTAAGAGTAAACAATTTCTATCCGGGTGGCTACCTAGGAGAGGGAGGGAGAAGCACACACACCCAGCATGCGAATACTCTCCGGAATCCAAACGACCTCAGCGGGCAAGAGAGAGCCACGCAGTAACCGCTCCCGTTGGAATGTGGACGGAGAAGAGGGGCGTGACGCTTGAAGCGAAACTGCATGTCCACATCAACTTGAGCACATATGCAGCAATGGCAGTATCACCTCGAAGATGAGTCAAGGGAGCGCGGGGTAGAACCAAGCCTAGACAGAAGAAACCGAGCGCTATTGTACCATACATTGCGTAGTGAGATGGCGAAGAATGTGGTGACAAGTGTAGGGCTGATTGCACTGATGGAACAGACATATCCTGCGCTGCAGGAAAAACTGACAGCGGACATCCATGCAGCAAACGCCTGAAAGAAACAACAGGTAACCCGCGTGTATCCGCTGAGGATAGCGCCGTACAGCAAGCGAAATGCGTGAGTCCACAGGTGGTCTGCAAGAAGTGAAGGACACGACGTAGGAAAACTAGTAATAGGTGAGAAGGTTTGCGGTACACGGTGTACCCGATGGCCATGGCGCTGGTTGGTAAATGGCGGTGATGGAGAAAGTAATTACACTGGATAGACACGAGTGGTGATAGGTAGGTCTGTTAAATGAGAGTAGCTAGGACGGTTGGTACCTGTGTTAAAGGAGATTTGCGGTTTAGACGTGAGGCTGGCTCTACTAGAAGCAAAAGAGAAAGAGCACGAGAATAACAACGCCAAAAAAGACAATGCCAAGGAGGAAGCACGCAGCCCGAATGAACCAGAAAATTGAGAGTAGAACCCATCCTAGAATATAACCTAACAAGAGGGGTATAATCGGGCCTCAGGTAACTACACATGACTGCTTAAGGAAGAATAGGAAAATCGTCAGATACACTACGCGGAGGACCAGAGTATAAACTGCGGGTTGAACCTGAAAGAAGTGACGAAATTCGCTCCCGATACAGCCTCGGAAAGCAAGGATACACAGTCTGGATGTATCTACAAGCCATACAATGAGGAGAGTGTATAGGCAAAGAAATAATAAACAGAACGGCATTACAAGCCATAAATGAGAGGAGATGAACGACGAGGCAATGAACTAATACACTGAGACATAAGTCGAAATAGCTGCACAGAGTAATGAAGCAGGTGTATACTGGAAGAGGGAACCACGAGACATAATACGAGAGCTAAATTAACAAGCCCATAATAGGAAGTGTATAGGCTCAGAAAAAAGAGATTAAACAACTGCACGTTGACACAAGCAGTCATCAGAGATAGAGAGTGTAAGAGCAAAAGAAGCGCTGAGAGCAATATTTCAAGTCAGAAATGAGGAGAACCTGTACGAGCAAAGAAAGAATATACAAAATCTTCTGACAGGAGTCAACAATAAGGAGCGAGGTGGTATAGGCAAAGAATAATACAACTACTTTGCGAAAGATGAAGTCATAAACAAAGGAGTGTATACGTCAAAAAACTAAACTGACTATAGAGCCATAGGAATAACAGGAGGCGCTATAGGCGAGTAAGCAATACTATACAAAAAAGGAGGACAACATAAATTATGCGGTATAGGAGGGTGTCATAGGCCAAAGAATAATTACATCTATTACAAGCCTAAATAAGGAGGTGTATAGGCAAAAGAATAATACACAGGCCATAAAGTAAAGGAGGTGTATGGCTAAAGAATGAATAACAAGCCATAAATAAGGAGTGGTCAGTCAAAGGCAAAGAATAATAACACAATCTTTTTAGCAAGTCATAAATAAGCGAGGTAGAAAGAGGAAAGGCAGAGACGAAGTATATACAAGACACAAGTCAGAAATGAGCTGAAAAGTCGTAAAAGTAGGAGACCAATGAGCAAGTATATAACATCTTTTACAAGTGACACGATGGAAAATAGTCAGGTAGGAACGGTGTATAAGGCAAAATAACTAAGAACAAAGATCTTTTTACAGAGAACCAAAAGAGGAAGCATGTACTAGCAAAAGAATAATACAAGCCAATAAATGGGAGAAAGGATAGTAGTAGAGACACAAGAGATACATATCAAACATCTATTACAAAGTCCTAGTAATAAGAAGGAAGTTATATGGGTTACAACCAGAATAATGAGCAAGAACCGATAACAGAAAAATATCAGGTGAGTGAATTCAAGCACATAGAATAGAAGTACAATATGCGGCATAACCGCCCAAACTAGAAAAGAAGAAAGCAAGGTGCGGAATTAGGACAAAGAAATAGATACAATCAACTGAAACGAATGAGAGAAACCATGAAATCAGAGGAGATGGACCTGAAAGCAAAAAGAGAGCAATAGAAATGTGAAGTTAAACAAGACCATGAAATAAGAGGTAGGAAGGATTTGATGTGTAGTTATCGCTGCATATAGAATAGAGATAGTCACTTTTTTGACCGCATTAGGATATATGATGAGGTTATAGGCAAATGATTACTGTAAATGCATAGTTCTATAAAGCAAGGTGGAGACTTGGGAGTTTAATAATTGTTCATTGGGATCTATTCTCTGATTGTAATGGTGTTAAGCGTGTTTTTTGCGTGTAAGAATAGTTACTGGAGAGAGATGATAGGTAAAGAGACAAGAACTAAGTTAAACAGCTATCGATATATGAAGCAAGTCACACAAAGTGATAAGGCGCGATGTAAGTGAGAGAGGAACAGACAGAGAATAACTCACTAGAAGCGAGGAAAAATTGACAGGTAAGCCATAAAGCTATAGAGAAAAGTGAGTGAAAAAGGTTCAAGACACTAGCGATAAACTCTGAGAATATTTTAGAACAAGAATGACGCCGAGGTAACAAATAGAGCGAAAGAAAGGAGGTGGAATATATGGCGGTCAAACGAATACATGACTAGAATACGTAGACAGAAGCACCAAAGCGAGGTAGACGTGTACTGACGAGAGGAGCAAGAAAGAATAAGTGACGAGTATCTTTACTAGGTATAGCAAGAAATATAGATCGACGGAATCTATAGCGCAGACAGTAACTAAGAGTGACAAAATCGTACGTATCAACAGCTCTATGAAAAGTAGGAAGAAAGAGGTGCCACGTTAACGACGAGCGAAAGAGAAAATCTGGGACAAATCTAAAAGTAGCGAAGTAAATAATTGAGTAGAGGTGTATAGGCAAAGAATAATACACATCTGATATAACGAAGAAAATGCGGTAAGACATAACACTAGAAAGAGGAAATTGAGGTCCGTGATAGAAAGCAGTAAGAATAATACAATCTAGTTAAACAGAAAGTCGATAATAGTAAGGAGTGGTCTATAACAGGCAAAGAATCAGAGATATGCGAGGATCATATTATACAAAGTCCATAAATGAGGAAGGTGATAGGCAAAGAATAATACAAATCTAGTTACTATGCCATAAATAAAGGAGGTGTAATAAGGCAAGGAATAATACATATTTTTTACAAATCATAAATAAAGAAGAGAGTGTATAAGGAGCAAAGAATAACACAATATTACAAGTCTATAAATGAGTGGGTAGTGCAGGCAAGAGAAAATACAATCTATTAATGACAAAGTCTAAAATAAGGAGGAGTAAGTCAAAGAATAAATACAATCTATGAGCAGAGATGCATTAAATAATAGTGAGAGAGTGCCATAGGCCAAAACAAAATACAATCTATTACAAGCATAAATAAGGAAGTATGTATAGTCAAATGAGAATAAAAATACAAATCTATACAAGATCATAAACATAAGATGAAGGATAGCATAGCAAAGAATAAATACAATCTTTTACAAGTCATGAAAATGAAGAGGTATGTAAAGGGCAAAAGAAATAATACAATCAGATTACACATCATAAAATAAGGAGGATGTATTCAGAGAAATAATTACAATCTATACAAAGTCATAAATAAAGGAAGTGCATAGGCAAAGGAAAAATAAAACAATACTTCTTAACAAAGGTCAATAAAATGAGAAGGAGGTAGCATAGGCAAAGAAATAATACACAATCTATTACAAAGATCATAAAATAAGGAGGTTATAAGACAAAGATAAATACAGATCTGATAACCTGGCGAGAGTGAGGGGTGCGAGAAGTGAGGTTGGAATCGTGTATGTATAGAGAGCTAAAGAGTATATCTATATCTGATTACATGAGAGCCATAAAAAAGGAGCGTAATAAAGGCAATAGAATAAATAACAAGGTCATATAGACAAGTCTTTAGAGTCGATCTGTAGCTGAACTAGTACTGAGGAGCGATTTCATTAAGATCGGATTAGAAAAGAGTGGGATAAGAGGGTAGTTCTCGAACATAACTATGAGATTATGACGAGAGAAGGAGGTATAGCAAAAGCATAATACAATCTAGTACAAGCCATAAATGAGAGGTAGATATAGGCAGAAATAATACAGAATATTAATTAGACAAGTACATAAATAAGGAGGTGTATAGGCAGAATATAAATACAATATTATAAACAGTACATAAACAGCAAGAAGAGAGGTGTATAGGCAAAGAAAGAATACAATCTAACAAGCCATAAATAAGGAGGATAGTATAGTCAAAGAATAAATAGCAATCGATTCAAGTCCATAAATAAAGAGAGTGTATAGTCAAAAGAAAAATAATAACACAAATCCATAATATACAAAGTCATAAATGAGGGGAGGTAAGCATAGGCACAAAGAATAATACAAATCATTTACAAGTACATAAAATAAAGAGAAGGTATAATAGGCAAAGAAAATACAAATTATCCACATTAAAATTTTAACAAAAGATTCCAATAATGAAGAGGTGTATAGGACAAAGAATAATACAAATACATTTACAAAGTCATAAAATAAGAGAGAGTGTAAGTCAAAAATAAACAATCATATACAAGTCATAATAAGAGATTGCAGAGGCAAAGAATAAATGACAAATCATATACAAAGTCATAAATAAGAGAGTAGTAGGCAAAGAATAATACAACTATTACAAGTCATAAATAAAGGAGGTGTATAGCAAAGAATAATAACAATCCTAATACACTGCCATAAAAGAGGGAGGTGTATCGGCAAAGAATAAATACAATCACTTTACAAGTCATAAAAAATGAGAGAGGGTGTATAGCAAAGAATAAAAAATACAATCATTACAAAGTCAAATAAGGAAGTAGTATAGGCAAAAAGAAAAAACAAATCTAATTAAAGCACCATAAAATAAGGAGGTGCATAGCCAAAGAATAATAAACTATTACAAGCCATAAATAAAGGGGCGTTAAGGCAAAAGAGAATAATACCCAATCTCTATTAAAGTCAAAATGAGATGATGCAAAGGCAAAGAATAATAAAATCTTTTACAAGGTCATAAATAAGGTAGGTAGTATAGCAAAGAAAAATGCAGCAATTTATCACAAAGCCAATAGAATGAGGAGACTGTATAGCAACAGAATAATACATTAATCTATACAAAGAAGCCATAAATAAGACTGTAAGGCGCACAAGATAAATACAATAATTTTACAAGTTCATAAATAAGGAGGTGTTAGGCAAAAGAAAATACATAATATGTACAAGTCATTAAACAAGGAGGTGTAAGGCAAAGAACAATACAAGCAAGCCATAAAATAAGGAGGTGTCATAGGAAAAAGAATAATACAAGCCAAAATAAAGGAGTGTATAAGGCAAAGAAAATACAATCATATACAAAGTCATAAATAAGGAAGGTAATAGGCAAAAAGATAATAATCTATTACAAGCCAAAATATAAGAGGTGTATGCGGCAAAAGAATAAAACAAAGCCTAAATAAGGAGGGTGTATAGGCCAAAGAATAATACAAGCCATAAAAAAGGAGTGTATAGGCAAGAATAAATACAAACATAATTACAAGTCATAAATAAGGAGGTAGTATAGGCAAAGAAAAATACAATCAAATTACGAAAAAGTCATAAAATAAGGAGGTGATATAGGCAAAGAATAATAACAATCTATACAAGCATAAAATAAGGAAGTGTATAGCAAAGATAGACAATCATTCAAGCCATAAATAAGGAGGTGTATAAGGCAAAGAATAATGACAATATTCAAAGCCATAAAATGAGAGATGTAGAAGAGACAAAAGAATAATACAATCTATTACAAAGCCATAAATAAGGAAGTGTATAGCAAAGGAATAATAACAATCTAAGTATAAAAAGTACATAAATGAGGAGGTGATCAAAGAGAAACAAAAGAATAATAACAAAATCTATTATACAATCAATATAAATAAGGAGGAGTGTATAAAGCAAAATAATACAATCATATTTAACGAGTCATAAAAATAAAGAGAGATAATATCAGCAAAAGAATAAACAAACTATTACATGGACCATAAAAAAATAAAGGGAGAAGTGTATAGAGCAAAGAATAGATAACAATCTATAACAAGAATCATAAAATAAGAGAGGTGAATTTAGGACAAGGAATAATATACAATCTTGTTACAGAAGTCATAAAAATAAGGAGAGTGTAATAAGGCAAAGAATAATAACAAAAACTATATAAAAAGACCAATTAAATATAATGGAGGTGTTAAAGAGACAAAGGAATAAAATACAAATCATATAACATGCACCATAAATAAAAAGAAGAAGGTGATAAAGGCAGAGAATAGATAACAAACTTTTACAAGTCAATAAAATAAGGAGGTGTATAAGCAAAAAATTATAATACAGAAATCTATTACAAGCAATAAATAGAGGAGGATTTATTAGGCAAAGAATAAAATACAATCTTTTAGCAAGTCATAAATAAAAGAGAGGTGTAAATAAAGGAGCCAAGTAATTATATACAAATTAATTATCAAGCATAAATAATAAGAAAAGAGTGTAATAGGCAAAGAAATAATACAATCTACAATTACATAAAGTCATAAATAAAGAGAGGTGTATAGGCAAAAGACATAAACAATCTATCTACAAAGTCATAAATAAGGAGGTGCATAGGCAAAGAATAATACAAATCGTATGACAAAGAAATCATAAATAAGGAGATGTGTAATAAGTCAAAGAATAATACAATCTATAAATAAACAAGATGCATAAATAAGGAGGTGAGACGATAGGCAAAGAGAAATAATACAATATATACAAGTATAAATAAGGAGGTGATAGTCAGAAAGAATAATACAATTCTATTTACAAGATCATAATAAGAGAGGATCAAGTAGGACAAAGAAATCATCAAAAATCATTATACAAGTTCATAAATGAAAGAGGTAGATATAAGGCAAAAGAATAAATAACAAATCTAAATTACAAAGTCATATAATAAAAGGAGGTGATATAAGAGAAGATCTAAAAGAATAAATACAATCTATTACAAATCAGAAAATAAGGAGGTGCATAGGCAAAAGAATAATAACAATCTTTTAACGAAGTCAGTAAAATAGAAGAGGTGAATAGGCAATAAATAGCATCTATTAACAAAGATCGATAAATATAGAGGTGTATAATAGAAAACAAAAGATAAATAAAACACAAATGACTATACCCTATGCCATAAATGAGGAGTGTATCGGACGAAAAGAATAAGTAACAATATATTAACAAGCCATAAATAAAGGAAGCGAATAAGGACAAAGAATAAAACAATCAATATTACAAGTCCATAAATAAAAATGAAGCGAAGACCTGTATAAGGACAAAGAATAATAGAAAAATCATTTAAACAAGTCATAATAAGGAGAGTGTATAAGGAAAGAATAAAGATACAATACTAGTTACAAATCATTAAATAAAGAGGTGTAATGAGGCAAGAAATAAATAAAATCACATATTATCAAAAGACCATAAATGAGTAGAGGAGTGTATAGGCAAAAGAATAATACAAAAAGTAATATACAAAGATCAATAAAATAAAAGAGTGGTGATATAGGCAAAAGAATAATACAATATTATACAAAAAAGTCATATAAAACAGGAAAAGGGTATAGCAAAGAAATATATCAATCTAAATTACAAAGCCATAAATAAGAGAGGTGTAAATAGTCAAAAAAATACAATCATTAACCAAGTCATAAATAAGAAGAGGTGTATAGGTCCAAAAAATGTAAAACATCATTAATGACAAGTACAATAATGATAAAGAGAAGAGGTATAGCATTTTTAGGTTTGACCAATAAGATTAATTAAATTATTGAATTACAGAGATGAATATCTTATTTTATTGAATACACACATTATTTTTTTATTATTTAAAGAATCATATCTTATTTTACTTTAAAAGTATATTATTAGTCTATGATGGGGGTAATCAGTGCAGAACGAATGACACAACAAGCTATTACACACTAGTCATAAAATGAATGAGGTGTATAAAAAATAATGCAGTGTAATAGAATCGAGTAAAGAAAATATATATATACACTTTAAATCGATACTATGACTATACAACCAGACAATAAAAATCAAAGCTGAGGGTTATGGTAATAGGTCAATATGACTAGATAGTATAAATAAGAATGTATACAATCTAAATATAACATAGTCAATATAACACTTAAAGTGCCGAGGTATATACATACCAAGAAACACTAGCATCAACAAAGAATATTAATATGCAACTTTTACAAGTTTCATAAATAAAAAGAATAGAGAGAGATGTATGAAGGGCAAAGAAATAAAATATACAACTAACTTTAGCACTATAGCAACTATCAAATATTAAGACTAGAGGTTAATATGCAAAAAGAATACATAAAAATCTAATATACCGAGAGAATGCCCAAATAATAATAGATGTGGTAAGGAATAAGAAAAATTGCGGATTTACAAATTGACTTAATTCCTAATAATGACCACCTACATACATTATAGAACATTCTTAAGAAAGTATTATTACTTATTAGACTATCCACCTTAATCACCCAGACATTATTTAAATAGACTCAGTAAAAATTAGAGGAGAGTAGAGTTGTTAAGTATAAATATATAGCAGCTTTCAGAAGAACATATTAATACAATCTATATACACAAAAAAACAGAACATAAAAAACAACATGAGAAGTAAGCTGTAGATTAATCAGGAAACATAAGAAGAGAACTTTATGATAAATAATAAGAACTTGTAAATTCATCTCTTATTGCCTTAAACAAACATATTGTTGACTAGCCTTAATTAAATAATAGTAAAATATAACTTTGCTATACAGCGAAAGCGGCATAGGTCCCTTCACTTTATAGAACTTATAAAAAGAATAATAAAAGAATCATCCATTGGCCTAATACAAACCCTATCGAAATCTACAATAATAAGACCATTAATGCAATATAATAAAGTAAAAGATTGTATTGAGAGTTGCTTGCCGTATAAAAAGTGATCACCACATCACTTAATAATAGAGACTATGTATAATAAAGAATTGCGTATTATATAAAGAACTTCTCTGACACTTATAACAACAAGCATAAAAAATCCGAAAGATAGAATGCAAAACAAAAAGGCAAAATGCACATTATAAATATATCTATAATTATAAAAATCATATATTAAAGATATTTTACAGATAGTTACTTACTATATGCAACTAAATAGACAAGTCATCCGCATTATAAAGATAAAGAACGGTGCCAAAATAAAGAAGGTATATGTAAATATTATTAAAACAAATCTTTTAATCTACCCGAGAGCCCACAATAACCATGAAATAGACACGCAAGGAGTCGTACCTTATAATTAATGGGCCTCTAGTAAGAATAAAATGGAATACATAAAATAACCTTTGCCGAAATAACCACAAGCTCATTAATTATGAGAGATATGAGAGGTATAGAGTGAAAAGTATAGAGTAGTGCAAAGAAATTAATCACAATTATGTATACTATTAAATCTACTCAAGTCCATAAAATAATATTACACAAAAGGAAGAGTGTATAGAGACAATTGTAAATAAGATTGTAAGTAATCCTTAGAAAATGACGTATGACCAACCGCAATCTCATATGTAATGAGCATTAATAAAGAAAGATTAGTATACTCACTATCACTTAAGAAGCCTAATGCAAAGAGGTCGTAAAGGAAAAGAACTAATAAACAAAAAAAAGCCAATATCTATAAATATATGGCATTTGTAAAGATTTTATATACAACTATAGAGAGGAGTATAATGGACACACAAGCGAAACTTAATTAATAGACATATAGTAATCAAGAATGTATCTTATTTCTATTAGCCCCATAATACCACCTAAGTATATCACAAATAATAATAGAACTTGTAAGATTAGTAATATATTACGAGTGTGTCGCAATAATAGCACGGCAAGATACCAATAACACATTTACTTATTTAATATGCACTTGTAAAGATTAAGGTAACCAATAAATATCAGTGAGTGGAACTGTATAATACCAAAAGACCACAAAGAATAAAACACGAGACAAAAATAAAAAGGGTGAGTCCATTATATATAGGCTAAAAAAAGATCGTAAATAAAATGTAGGTATATATCAAGTTCGCGATAATAAATTATATCTTGCATACAGACCAAGTCGACGTAGTTATGACATTGATAAAAAGGAAGTATATGATGTAAATCTAATATACATTAAAGGACATTAATATACAACAAATCATTTAACAACACAAAGCGCTGCCAGATAAAATATACGGCTATAAATAATAAGAATAATGGACTTATCATGATATGATAATAGTGAGTTGATTATTTGCCAAACATAATGCAGAAATAAATAACAATACCATATATAAAACCACATTATATTAAATATAATGAACTTGTACCTCTTTCAGGTTACGGTGTTTCCTCTCAAAGGTTACCGTGTTTCTTCTTTCAGGTTACCGCGTTTACTCTTTCAGATTATCACGTTTCCTCTTCCAGGTTACCACGTTTCCTCTTCCAGGTTACCGCGTTTACTCTTTCAGGTTACCGCGTTTACTCTTTCAGGTTACCGCGTTTACTCTTTCAGGTTACCGCGTTTCCTCTTCCAGGTTACCGCATTTCCTCTTCCAGGTCACCGCGTTTCCTCTTTCGGGTCACCGCGTTTCCTCTTTCAGGCCACCGCGTTTACTCTTTCAGGTCACCGCGTTTACTCTTTCAGGTCACCGCGTTTACTCTTCCAGGTTACTGCGTTTCCTCTTCCAGGTTACCGCGTTTCCTCTTTCAGGTTACCGCATTTCCTCTTTCAGGTTACCGCATTTCTTCTTTCAGGTTATCGCATTTCCTCTTTCAGGTTAACTTGCATTTCCTCTTACAGGTTACCACGTTTCTTCTTTCAGAGTTATCGTGTTTCCTCTTCCAGGTTACCCACTTTCCTCTTACAGTTTACCACGTTTCTTCTTTCAGGTTACCGCATTTCCTCTTACAGGTTACCATGTTTCTTCTTTCAGGTTATCGTGTTTCCTCTTTCAGGTTATCGCGTTTCCTCTTCCAGGTTACCACTTCCTCTCACAGGTTACAGGTGTTCTTCTTTTAGGTTACCGCGTTTACTCTTTCAGGTTACCGTGTTTACTTCTTTCAGGTACCGCGTTTCTCTTTTCGGCTACCGCCTTTACTCTTTCAGGATACCGCGTTTCCTCTTCCAAGTTACCGCGTTTCCTCTTCCAGGTTACCGCGTTTCCTCTTCCAGGTCACCGCGTTTACTCTTCCAGGTCACCGCGTTTACTCTTCCAGGTCACCGCGTTTACTCTTTCAGGTCACCGCGTTTACTCTTCCAGGTTACCGCATTTCCTCTTCCAGGTTACCGCGTTTCCTCTTCCAGG
>CM068965.1:83419186-83455343 GCA_035128595.1 Eptatretus atami | reverse complement strand
CTGTTCATCATAGCTACACAATTCGGACATATTTGACATTTCAGGCGTCTCCAGGAGGTAGAAGTAACGTACATACGTCACATCGACCGAGCTGCGCGATGGCAGGTGGCGCTTCGCCGGCTGAAAATGTTGTGCAACTTCATTGAAAGACTATGTCGCTTTTTGTTTAACATCATATACCCGTCACTTCGACATTCATATTGTTGCGAATTCGCGCCCGTCGGCGTGCGATCGGCCACGCGACTCGAACCGCGACCGCCTCGCCCACCGGACGGACAATTCAGTCGTGACCCTCCCGGCTAACGCCGGGATCCAGTCACGGGTGGGCCTTTCGACCTCACCACAATCGTGCCAATCGGCCACCCGCGTAGGATAGGGTTGTTCGCCAAACTCGACCTACCTAAGTACCCACGCGGATGGTAACCGGGCGATCGTACCTCGCCGCAGGTCGACTCCGGACACGAGCCGCTTGGGCGGCCGTTCCGTACTATCGGATAACCGAGCGGTGTTATCGTCGACCTCGACGGTTCAGATTATTTACCGGGCGTTTTGCACCCACTACGAACCCTTTACGTGAAGCAGGATGGAGGTTCAATTAAAGAAATGACGAAGCGAAACGGGAAAACAGTTCACACAATGCACATTTATTTCGCGGCACACGGAGCACACCTATAGCACGTATTACAGCCACAATTAGAGAATGCACATATATCACATAGAACAAAAGAAATGCACATATAAAGAAGGAGTTAAAACCGACTACACGACACACGGACCACTTATACAGTTACTACCTTACAAGACACGGCGCCACAACACGCATTCACACCGAAGCAAAGAAAAGACCCCCCAAAGGCAAGGGAGTCAGACTGGGCCCGTGGGCCTAATGCGCGTGGAACCTGGATGAGCGGCCAGGTCCACGAGACCGAAGGGTCCTACCCGCGCCCTCGTGGCGAGCCGCAGAATGTCGCTGCACGGCGGTTCCGTGGGCACCTGCTGGTGTAAGTGGGAACGGGCCCTTGTCGCACTCTCTCAGCGCGGGGGAAAGGGGAATTGTTGATGCTCTGGGGAGGGAGTATGGCTGGTGACGCGCGACTCAACGCGACCTCGTCGTCCCGGACCCAAGCCTCCAGGTCTCCTCCTCAGCCGATCGCCCTCCGCTGCCGTTCGCCCCCGTAGCCGTCTGCCCACCTCTGCTTCGAGCTCCGTCTCCCGACTCCGCCCCACCGAACTGCTCACCGATCTCCTCACGATCTGCTCCGAGCTCCGTCCGAATCTGCCCACCGATCTCACCGATCTCCTCGAGCTCCGTCTCCGATCTGCCCACCGACACTGCTCACCGATCTCCTCACCGATCTGCTCCGAGCTCGTCTCCGGAATCTGCCCCACCGATCTCTCGAGCTCCGTCTCCCGAATCTGCCCCACCGATCTCCCCGATCTCCGCTGTCCCGATCGCCACATATCGACTCACTGCGCTCGCCTTTTTATCGGCTTCGGGAAACCACCATATGCAAATTCGCGATCCAAACGACCTCAGGGGCGGAGCCACGCTCGCCGATTGGACGGAGAAAAAGGGGGCGTGTATCATCCTGATCCTCAAATTTGCATATGCCGATTTTCGTCAGGCGCGTCTGGAGGCGGGGCCAAGCGCCCCGCGCTTCCTGATTGGGTGGATCAGATGTGGGCGTGTAGCATTCCTGATCCGAATTCTCCTCAGAAACCCGCCATCTGCACTCGCGTCTTGCGTGTATCGCTGAAGACAGCCCACGCTCGGCTCCACAGGTGGTGCGGGAATGGCCGTAGGAGAAGGTGGTGGAGGTTTTCGGCGGTGTCCGATGGCCATGGCCTGTTTGGAATGGCGGTGATTGTGAGGTTGCGGTAGCGAGTGGTGAAGGTAGGTTCTGGCTGCTGGCGTTGTTGTTGTTGTTGTTGTATCAAAACAAAGGTAGAACAGAAAAAACGCCTAACTCAAAGGATCGCAGCCCGAATGAATCACATTAATTCCCTCTATACAATGGGTTTGGGCTAACTACACATGTACTTAAGAATATATCTCACCTACGGGACCTTTATGGTGTTTGCGAATTTCCAGAGCCGTAACACACCCCTCCCTTTTTTACAGACTCGTCCCGAGTCGTCAAATTATCGTGTGCCATCATGTGTAGTTCTCCCCTAGTACGTTTTACCTACGGATCCCTGAGTGCGACATTCATGGTATTCGTGTCCCCAAAATAAATAACCTGAGGGCTGAGTAACTAACTAAACAACTCACTCACACAAGACGACTTAAATAAAATTGCCGGCGCTAACACATACATGCCGGGGCGCACTCATATTTACAATACAACTTAACACCTTAACCTTATAATTTACACATACTCCATGGCCCAGGATCAATGGACTCTGCAGGAAAAAGGAGAGTCAAAAGGAAACCGGTGCACGGGCCGCCACTGCAGGCCCGTGTTGCAGCTGCCAACAGGACAGTTCCTGCAGCTTGCAAACTGTTGCTTGCGGATCCTGGCGCGCATGGAAATGAACAGGGGGTGCAAAGCAAAATTGAACGGGGCTGGTGAACAGGGGCAGTGGGCATGACATGGCAAAGGTAAAGGCAACATAGCCTGCAGAAAAGGCCGTTGCAGGCAAACACAGCCGGCAGACGAACTGGCGCACAGGCCTTGCAGCAAAACACAGCAGACGATCCGGCCGGCACAGGCCTTGCAGAAAACAACCAGCCGATGAAGTTGGCCGCACAGGCCCCGCAGCACACAGCCGCAGACGATGAAGTTGGCCAGCCTTTGCCTTGCAGTGGAGGTTGGTGGAGGGAGTGCGGTGTGTTGGCCACACAGAAGGTGGACTCGGACCTACCTACCTGTCTCCCTCCCACCTATCGCCTTTGCCTGTCACTGTACCTACCCACTCCCTTAATTTGTAAAAACCAATTTAGCCCCAACTTATTTTTTTTTTGTTGTTTTTATTTTCACCCTCTTCCCCACTATAAATCGTCCCCTAACCCCCTTTATCGTCCTTGTTCGGCTAACCTATTCTGTCACCTAGCCTTCTCCCAACCCCTACGTTCCCTTCCCGGAGGGGAATAAGGGAGAGCTAGCGTCCTGTGCCGAGGCCCAACCAAGCCTCAAGATGGCCTCCCCAGACTTCAGCGATCTAACCCAAAGTGGGTCCAGCGGCCCACAACGAGAGCGAAGGGATGGATGGTGCGGAGGGGTACACTTCCTATCTACCCTAACCGTTAACCTTTAAACTACCCCGGGGCTTTCAACAAGCGCCTCTCGCTTAATCTATTGCTTCTAAAAACCCAGATTCCCGTCGCCTTGTGTTGGTGTCTCACAATTTCGGGCCTCGCCCTCTAATTTTCCTTCGTGCCCTTGCACGGTTTCGTGGCTGGGACGCGTGGCTCCCTTTGGCAGGCACGACCCTCTGCCGAATCTCCAACAATGGCACCCCCGGCACTACACTGCCTCCGAGCCTACCAGCTCCCTAAACACCGGGGAGTGCCCCCATGGCAACTCCCCTGAAACGCACACGTGGCAGGCTGGCGCCCCGGGCCCTTTCCGAGGGTCACCCGTGCCCACGACACTGCCACGCGGCTAACGGCGCTCCGGCCCCGCACCAAGCGGGCGCACCCGTGCCCACTACGCTAACCCGGCCCCCATGGGCCCTTGGCCTACCACGGCCGACTAGCCCGGTGCCCGGGTACCCACTCAGCGATACTCACCTTTCGCAGCCACGCTCCCAACCCGTCAACAGGGCTCCTGCACCCTCCAAATGGGTATCGAGCCTACACTCCCACCAACAACAAAACGACCTCCATTTTGTCAATTTAACTAACCCAGCTAACTCACTCTACACTGACCCCGGGGTCCGTTGGGCGGGAGTCACTCCCCCCCAATCACTCATCGCACCATGCATTCCACGTTCGCTCCACACACACAGACCCGCTGGCCTCACTCACTCAACACGTTTCCACACAACTCACCAACACTTCAACACACACACCGCTGAACTCTGCCATCCTTCTCACTAAATCCCCTACCTAACTCGTGCTCCCACGTCGTCCCTTAAACTAATAGCACGTTCCATTTAACCCTACGTAGCTAAGCTACGTCCCCTCTACACATCCACAGTCTGTCACTGTCTCCAAAATGTCATTTCCCATCCTAAAGCTCACTACAATCCCCCTAACTAATCCATTCCACGGGCCCCATGAGGACTTACCCCTGCCCCATGGAGCCGGTCTAACTAACACTAACCCTTCCCCCTAACTAGTTCCATCCTGTGCCCAGGTAAGGGGGTCTTCCACCCTTACCCGGGAATCCTGTTCACCCGAAAGCGAGGCTTGCTTTTGTTAATTTTTGTCTTATTTTTTTTTTTTTTCAAATTCTGCGCAGCACCAGCGCGGCAACTCACAGCTCGCGCACTTTGCACCTTGCCCGTGACGTCATGCAGCTGCACGTGTACCTCGTCCCTCTTGGACGGTACCATCCGGCAGGGATTCACCCTCCTGCCGATTCCAACCCCACGTGCAGCCATGACGTCACCCTGCGCACCCCCAAGCAACCCTCGCACTCCGAGGGGCTCCCCACGCGAACACATGTGCTCTGCCCGTTGGAGCCTAACACACGCTCGCGTGGAGAACCCATCCGGTCCAAATCCGTATCCTGCCTAAACTTTGTCCGTCCGCGGATCGGCAAATCCACCGCTGGCGTTTCCGGACGCGGCTTCACTCCGCAAGCGAGCACGTGGGGTCTCGTGCGTTGCACAGACGGACCTCGCGCTCGCTGCTGGGTGAACCCGCACGTCCCACAACAGCTACAGCCGCTACCGTCGCCGTCGTCTCCGTTCCACCACCCACGCACACCTGCGTGTCACGACGCACAGACTCCACTCCAACACACTCACATTCACACCGGGAGACGCGGCTGCATGCTCACGCATGCCGACCGACATCTCCCTCTCATACAGAGACCTCACACACACGGTCTCCCTCACACGGACCCTCTCACTCACACCCAACCTTTCACCTGCCCAGGGGGTCTCACTCACACCATGCGTGCTGGAAAGCACGCATCTCCGCACACTCGCAAACACACACCCCTGCACAACCACACTGGGGATTCGTGTCCCCACAAGGGTTCCCGGGGCCTCTATACCCCCCAAGCTACACGTGCACCTATCCACAGCACTCGTCCCTTCAACTCCGCTTGGCACGACCGAACCCACCTGGTCGTGATTCGCCTCAAGGGGGCATACTTCCTCCCCTCGTTCCTGGAGGCGGCCATCCAGCTGCTCACACGGGTCTCTACACATTCCGCGAGCTCACCCCATTATCCTCCACTACCTCTGTGTGTGTGTGTTCTGTTCCTTTAACCCCGTCTTTATCATGCAGTCTCTCCCTACTTTTCCTGTCTCCCACGTCTCTATACATTTTCTCTCCTTGTTCCCCTTTCTGTTTCTTTCTGGAGTTTTTCCATCTCTCTGGATTCAATTTCATTCTCTCCTTCAGTTCATTAATTTCAAACTCGTATAGTTTTTGTTTTCTCTCCCACTCTTCCTCATGCTCCTCATTTTCCAATGTCATCGTTACTCTCAATTGGCTCATTTCCTTCCTGTGTTTCATTCGCTGTTCTCTCATTACCCTTCCTTGTTTCCTCTGCTGTCCTTCCTTCTCCAGTTTCGTTGTTTGCTTCATTTGGTTAATCTCCTTTTTGTGTTTCATTTGCTGCTGTCTCACTACTCTTCCTTGTTTCTTCTCCTGCCCTTCTTCTCCATTTTCGTTGTTTGCTTCATTTGGTTAATCTCCTTTTTGTGTTTCAGTTGCTGCTGTCTCATTACTCTTCCTTGTTTTCTTCTCCTGTCTTTCTTCTGCAGTTTCATGGTTTTCTTCATGTGGTTAATTTCCCTTTTTGTTTCATTCGCTGTTCTTTGTCTACCTCTTCGCACTCCAGCCTTGCCTTTTTCTTTCATTGGTCAACCTCGGCTTCATGTTCCTTTTGTTTTCTATCCCATTGTTCCTCTCGCTCTTCCCTCTCCAATCTCGTTATGTCCTTTCAATCTCCTCATTTCTCCTTCCTGCTCCTTCAACTTCTCCTCGTATTCCAACTTATTTTTTTCGTTTTGTCGTTCGTTTCAAATTCATACTCTTTCAGTTTTTTATTCCACTGTCTTTCTTGTTCCTCGTTCTGCAATCTCGTTATTTCTTTCAACTGACAGATTTCTTTCTCCTGTCTCATTCCTTGTTCTTTGTATTCCTATTCCACTGTCTTTCTTGTTCCTCATTCTGTAATCTCGTTATTTCTTTCAACTGACTGACTTCGTTCTCCTGTCGTAATCCTTGTTCTTTCAGGACTCTTTCTGTTCCTCATTCTTAATCTGGCCTTTGCTTCCAGCTGTTCGATCTGTACAACGTGGTTCCTTAACGTTTCATTCTCCGTTCTCGTTCTTTCCTCTCTCAACATCCTCAGCTCGTTTTGTAATTCTGTCTCTTTGTTTTGGTGTTCCTGTAACTCAGTTTTCTTCTCTAATTCTTTCTCATCTCCGCACACTCCGACCTTGCTTTGGCTTCTAACTGTTCTTCATCTTGCCTTGTGTTTGTCTATCAGTCTTCCCAGTTCTCTGTCTCCGTTTTTACCTCCAGTCCCAGCTTATCAACTCTCTTCGTCATGTCTTGCAGTCTTTTCTCACACTCCACTATTTTTATTTCCTTCGTGCACGTCTCCGTCACCCCAATTAATTTTTCCCTCTCGGTCACCGTCACTTTTTCCGTCACCTCCACGCTTCTCGCCCAACACGTCTCCCGGATTATTTTTTTCTCACCCGCCTTCACCGTGGGCCTGACAACCGTTGCACCCCCCAGCTCGTTCGCCCACACGTGGCGTCGCCATTACGCACTTCGCTGTTGTTGCCTTCATGCCGCCTGCAGGCTCCGGCCCATTTGCTGCGTTTCACCCCGCATTTCTTTTATTTCTTCCTTCATTCCTTGTGCATTTTGTTTCCATATTCTCGTTTATGCCTTTTATTTCGTTTTTCATTTCGAGTGAGTTTCCATCCATTTTTTCGTTCATTTCCATCCATTTTGTTGTGTTTGTTTCATCTGCTTGTTCACTCCTTCTATTTTGCGTGCGTTTCCATCCATTTTTTCGTTCATTTCTGCCAGCACGGCGAATAGCCGGGCCATGTCGGGTGCACTCAGCTGAGCCGATGCGGCCAGGATCGGGGGGTTTTGGTGGAGAGGGGGAGGGGAGGTGTTATACACCGCGGCCTCTGCCGCCGCCGCACCCATTTCGGGCCCTGGATTCGTTTGGGGGGGAACTGTTCCTGCACACAATGTCCTGCTCGGGGTCTACATCCTGGACCATGGATTCTACATCACTACACATATACATTCCTAATACCCCCGGCTCCCGCTCGCCTTGAGACGCCATCTTATTCCACGTAAGGGTTTAATTTAATCGCTCGTAATTTAGAGGGAATCGGTGGTCGCTCCTCTCACCCTGGACCGATTCCCTGTGAATTTAGCTTGAGACGGAGGATTAGAATCACACTCCTGTACACCAGTGTTGCGAATTCGCGCCCGTCGGCGTGCGATCGGCCACGCGACTCGAACCGCGACCGCCTCGCCCACCGGACGGACAATTCAGTCGTGACCCTCCCGGCTAACGCCGGGATCCAGTCACGGGTGGGCCTTTCGACCTCACCACAATCGTGCCAATCGGCCACCCGCGTAGGATAGGGTTGTTCGCCAAACTCGACCTACCTAAGTACCCACGCGGATGGTAAACCGGCGATCGTACCTCGCCGCAGGTCGACTCCGGACACGAGCCGCTTGGCGGGCCGTTCCGTACTATCGGGATACCGAGCGGTGTTATCGTCGACCTCGACGGTTCAGATTATTTACCGGGCGTTTTGCACCCACTACGAACCCTTTACGTGAAGCAGGATGGAGGTTCAATTAAGAAATGACGAAGCGAAACGGGAAAACAGTTCACACAATGCACATTTATTTCGCGGCACACGGAGCACACCTATAGCACGTATTTACAGCCACAATTAGAGAATGCACATATATCACATAGAACAAAAGAAATGCACATATAAAAGAAGGAGTTAAACCGACTACACGACACACGGACCACTTATACAGTTACTACCTTACAGACACGGCGCCACAACACGCATTCACACCGAAGCAAAGAAAAGACCCCCTCAAAGGCAAGGGAGTCAGACTGGGCCCGTGGGCCTAATGCGCGTGGAACCTGGATGAGCGGCCAGGTCCACGAGACCGAAGGGTCCTACCCGCGCCCTCGTGGCGAGCCGCAGAATGTCGCTGCACGGCGGTTCCGTGGGCACCTGCTGGTGTAAGTGGGAACGGGGCCCCTTTCGCACTCTCTCAGCGCGGGGAAAGGGGGAATTGTTGATGCTCTGGGAGGGAGTATGGCTGGCGACGCGCGACTCAACGCGACTCGTCGTCCCGGACCAAGCCTCCAGGTCCTCCTCAGCCGATCGCCCTCCGCTGCCGTTCGCCCCGTACCGTCTGCCCCACCTCTCTGCTCGAGCTCCGTCTCCCGACTCCGCCCACCGACATGCTCACCGATCTCCTCACCGATCTGCTCCGACTCCGTCTCCGAATCTGCCCACCGATCTCCTCACCGATCTCCTCGAGCTCCGTCTCCCGAACTGCCACCGACACTGCTCACCGATCTCCTCACCGATCTGCTCCGAGCTCCGTCTCCGGAATCTGCCCCACCGATCTCCTCGAGCTCCGTCTCCCGAATCTGCCCCACCGATCTCCTCACCGATCTCCTCGAGCTCCGTCTCCCGAATCTGCCCACCGATCTATTGATCGACTCACTGCGCTCGCCTTTTTATCGGCTTCGGGAAACCACATATGCAAATTCTCGGATCCAAACGACCTCAGGGGCGGAGCCACGCTCGCCGATTGGACGGAGAAAAAGGGGGCGTGTATCATTCCTGATCCTCAAATTTGCATATGCCGATTTTCGTCAGGCGCGTCTGGAGCGGGGCCAAGCCGCCCCGCGCTTCCTGATTGGGTGGATCAGATGTGGGCGTGTAGCATTCCTGATCCGAATTCTCCTCAGAAAACCCGCCATCCTTACTCGCGTCTTGCGTGTATCGCTGAAGACAGCCCGACGCTCGGCGTCCACAGGTGGTGCGGGAATGGCCGTAGGAGAAGGTGGTGGAGGGTTTTCGGCGGTGTCCGATGGCCATGGCGCTGTTTGGAATGGGGTGATGTGAGGTTTTGGTAGCGAGTGGTGAAGGTAGGTTTCGGCTGCTGGCGTTGTTGTTGTTGTTGTATCAAAACAAAGGTAGAACAGAAAAACGCCTAACTCAAAGGATCGCAGCCCGAATGAATCACATTAATTCCCTCTATACAATGGGTTTGGGCTAACTACACATGTACTTAAGAAATATATCTCACCTACGGGACCTTTATGGTGTTTGCGAATTTCCAGAGCCGTAACAATATAATAAAAAAACAAAGCTCCATCGACCTTGTGTTCAGAGTTCCTGTTCTGATGTTCCTTCATGTCGGTTTGAGCTGTGAAAAGCATGTGCCGACATTTTGTGGTCGTTTTGGATTGTTTTTTCTTTGAATTACATTATGTTATCTGTTCACTTGATTTCCATATTTAAAGACGTATATTTAAAATTACCCCGTGCGGGAATGACGGTCATCTCTGCGAGAAATATATAGCCTCCTGAAGGTAGGGCAGTTTTTGCAAATTTTGAAGTCACGTGACGCGAAAACGAAAGCGAATATCGAAAATCCGGCCTGACCAAATATACAGTGGGGAGAACAAGTATTTGATACACTGCCGATTTTGCAGGTTTTCCCACTTACAAAGCACGTCGAGGTCTGTAATTTTTATCATAGGTACACTTCAACTGTGAAAGACGGAATCTAAAACAAAAATCCTGAAAATCACATTGTATGATTTAAATAATTAATTTGCATTTTATTGCATGAAATAAGTATTTGATCACCTACCAACCAGAAAGAATTCTGGCTCTCACAGACCTGTTAGTTTTGTCTTTAAGAAGCCCTCCCATTCTCCACTCATTACCTGTATTAACTGCACCTGTTTGAACTCGTTATCTGCATAAAAGACAGCTGTCCCACTCAATCAATCAGACTCCAACCTCTCCACAATGGGCAAGACCAGAGAGCTGTCCAAGGACATCAGGACAAAATTGTAGATTGCACAAGGCTGGGATGGGCTACAGGACAATAGGCAAGCAGCTTGGTGAGAAGGCAACAACTGTTGGCGCAATTATTAGAAAATGGAAGAAGTTCAGATAACAGTCAATCTCCTCGGTCTGGGGCTCCATGCAAGATCTCACCTCGTGGAGCCTCAATGATCATGAGAAAGGTGAGGGATCAGCCCAGAACTACATGGCAGGACCTGGTCAATGACCTGAAAGAGAGCTGGGACCACAGTATCAAAGAAAACCATAAGTAACACACTACGCCGTCATGGATTAAAATCCTGCAGCAACGCAAGTCCCTCTGCTCAAGCCAGCACATGTCCAGGCCCGTCTGAAGTTTGCCAATGACCATCTGGATGATCCAGAGGAGGAATGGGAGAAGGTCATATGGTCTGATGAGACCAAAATAGAGCTTTTTGGTTAAACTCCACTGCCGTGTTTGGAGGAAGAAGAAGGATGAGTCAACCCAAGAACACCATCCCAACCGTGAAGCATGGAGGTGAAACATCATTCTTTGGGGATGCTTTTCTGCAAGGGGACAGGACGACTGCACCGTATTGAGGGGATGGATGTGGGCCATGTATCGCGAGATCTTGGCCAACAACCTCCTTCCCTCAACAAGAGCATTGAAGATGGGGCGTGGCTGGGTCTTCCAGCATGACAACGACCCGAAACACACAGCCAGGGCAACTAAGGAGTGGCTCCGTAAGAAGCATCTCAAGGTCCTGGAGTGGCCTAGCCAGTCTCCAGACCTGAACCCAATAGAAAATCTTTGGAGGGAGCTGAAAGTCTGTGTTGCCCAGCGACAGCCCCGAAACCTGAAGGATCTGGAGAAGATCTGTATGGAGGATGGGCCAAAATCCCTGCTGCAGTCTGTGCAAACCTGGTTAAGAACTACAGGAAATGTCTGATCTCTGTAATTGCAAACAAAGGTTTCTGTACCAAATATTAAGTTTCTGTTTTTCTGATGTATCAAATACTTATTTCATGCAATAAAATGCAAATTAATTATTTAAAAATCATACAATGTGATTTTCAGGATTTTTGTTTTAGATTCCGTCTTTCACAGTTGAAGTGTACCTATGATAAAAAAAATACAGACCTCTACGTGCTTTGTAAGTGGAAAACCTGCAAAATCGGCAGTGTATCAAATACTTGTTCTCCCACTGTAGATATTGTCCCATAGATTCATATGCCACAATCAAATTCAAGATCGCTTCAGAAATGTAGGAGGAGATAGATTTTGAAAATCGTCATTTCGCATTTTTGCCAACTTTTGAAGTCACGTGACACGAAAACGAAAGAGAATATCGAATCCGGCTGACCAAATTTAGATATTGTCCATAGATTCATATGCCACAATCAAATTCAAGATCGCTTCAGAAATGTAGGAGGAGATAGATTTTGAAATCGTCATTTTCGCATGAAAATCGTCATTTTCGCATTTTTTGCCAACTTTGAAGTCACGTGACACGAAACGAAAGCGATATCGAAAATCCGGCCCAACCAAATTTAGATATTGTCCCATACATTCATATGCCACAATCAAATTCAAGATCGCTTGAGAAATGGCGGAGGAGATAGAATTTGAAATCGTCCTTTGCAACTTCAAAGGCCTTGTGACCTGAGACCTTGACCTTCGGTGACCTTGAAAGTCATACCATCGTGTACGTCTCATCGACCTCTATCAGGATCACTAATGACCAGATCTCCCCCTTCAACTTCATTGTGAACGGACGGACGGACGGACGGACGACGACGGACGGATCGAAGGACATCGACACCCATATTATTAGGTCATGCTCGAAGAGATGACCTAAAAATACACCCGTGCGGGAGTGACGTCATCTCTGCGAGAAAAATATATAGCCTCCTGAAGGTAGGGCAGTTTTTGCAAACTTTGAAGTCACGTGACGCGAAAACGAAAGCGAATATCAAAATCCGGCCCGACCAATTTAGATATTGTCCCATAGATTCATATGCCACAATCAATTCAAGATCGCTTGAGAAATGTAGGAGGAGATAGATTTTGAAAATCGTCATTTTCGCATTTTTGCCAACTTTGAAGTCACGTGACACGAAAACGAAAGCGAATATCGAAAATCCGGCCTGACAAAATTTAGATATTGTCCCATAGATTCATATGCCACAATCAATTCAAGATCGCTTCAGAAATGTAGGAGGAGATAGATTTTGAAAATCGTCATTTTCGCATGAAAATCGTCATTTTCGCATTTTTGCCAACTTTGAAGTCACGTGACACGAAAACGAAAGCGAATATCGAAAATCGCGGCCTAACAAATTTAGATAATCCCATAGATTCATATGCCACAATCAATTCAAGATCGCTTGAGAAATGGCGAGGAGATAGAATTTGAAAATCGTCATTTTCGCAACTTCAAAGGCCTTGACCTTGACCTTGACCTTCGGTGACCTTGAAAGTCATACCATCGTGTACGTCTCATCGACCTCTATCAGGATCACTAATGACCAGATCTCCGCTTCAACTTCATTGTGAACGGACGGACGACGGACGGACGGATCGCAGGACATCGACACCCATATTATTAGGTCATGCTCGAAGAGATGACCTAAAAATACACCCGTGCGGGAGTGACGGTCATCTCTGCGAGAAATATATAGCCTCCTGAAGGTAGGGCAGTTTTTGCAAACTTTGAAGTCACGTGACGCGAAAACGAAAACGAAATTCGAAAATCCGTCCTGACCAAATTTAGATATTGTCCAAGATTCATATGCCACATCAATTCAGATTGCTGAGAAATGTAGGAGATAGATTTGAAATCGTCATTTTCGCATTTTGCCAACTTGAAGTCACGTGACACGAAAGGAAAGCGAATATCGAAATCCGTCCGCGACCAATTAGATATTGTCCCATAGATTCATATGCCACAATCAAATTCAAGATTGCTTGAGAAATGTAGGAGGAGATAGATTTTGAAAATCGTCATTTTCGCATTTTTTGCCAACTTTGAAGTCACACACAAAAATAACAAAACCTCCACACAGACCAAACGAACTCAAAAAGAAAAAAACACGAAAAAACCAAACAATCACGTGACACGAAAACGAAAGCGAATATCGAAATCCGGCCTGACAAAATTAGATATTGTCCCATAGATTCATATGCCACAATCAAATTCAAGATTGGTTGAGAATGTAGGAGAGATAGATTTTGAAAACCGTCATTTTCGCATTTTTGCCAACTTTGAAGTCACGTGACACGAAAACGAAAGCGAATATCGAAAATCCGGCTAACAAAATTTAGATATTGTCCCATAGATTCATATGCCACAATAAATTCAAGATTGCTTGAGAAATGTAGGAGATAGATTTTGAAAATCGTCATTTTCGCATTTTTTGCCAACTTTGAAGTCACGTGACACGAAAAGGAAAGCGAATATCGAAAATCCGTCCCGACCAATTTAGATATTGTCCCATAGATTCATATGCCACAATCAAATTCAAGATTGCTTGAGAAATGTAGGAGGAGATAGATTTTGAAAATCGTCATTTTCGCATTTTTTGCCAACTTTGAAGTCACGTGACACGAAAACGAAAGCGAATATCGAAAATCCGGCCTGACAAAATTTAGATATTGTCCCATAGATTCATATGCCACAATCAAATTCAAGATTGCTTGAGAAATGTAGGAGGAGATAGATTTTGAAAACCGTCATTTTCGCATTTTTTGCCAACTTTGAAGTCACGTGACACGAAAACGAAAGCGAATATCGAAAATCCGGCCTGACCATAATTTAGATATTTCCCATAGATTCATATGCTACAATCAAATTCAAGATCGCTTGAGAAATGGCGGAGGAGATAGAATTTGAAAATCGTCATTTTCGCACTTCAAAGCCTCGTGACCTTGACCTTGACCTTCAGTGACCTTGAAAGTCATACCATCGTGTACGTCTCATCGACCTCTATCAGGATCACTAATGACCAGATCTCCCGCTTCAACTTCATTGTGAACGGACGGACGGACGGATCGTCACCTCTCCTCTCAACACCAATATTATTAGGTCATGCTCGAAGAGATGACCTAAAAAGGTAATTCTTTGTGGTTCTTTTTGTGTGCTTTATCCGTGCGGAACTTTGAACGGAGCTTGGAGCAGGCTGTGTTTGCTCTCACCCAGTGATTTAACAAGCTTAACGGGAAAACAACCTTTTAAAAAACAAAAACAAAGCTTGCCTTTTAAATGTGAAAAAACAAATTTAACTGATGCTAAATAATGGAGTCGGGTACACCTGGAACATATGACGTCAGAGTTAATGTTCGAGTATCACACTACCTTGGTACGGCGATGATGGAGGTACAGACGTAAGCAGTTGGTTATCTGTATATGAACCGAGTTTGCTCTCAGAATTGTTCGGAGTTTCTCTTTGTGACTTTCAAAGCTGATAACACACGATTTCCAAGCTGTTTGCTGCATTAACATGTTTTCTAAACTTAGAGCCAATTTTTTTTTAACCCATCACACGACGATTGGCAGCAGTTTTTAAACAATTATGTTTATGCACATCGTGAATCGTCTATAATGCAACGTTGTTTTTATCATTTGTTTGTTGAAATTCCCCTCAAACAAGGGTTAAAGCTACTCAAGGTGTCTGGGATGTATGCAGTACGTACTGTACTCGGTAATCACACTGACTCCAACCTGCCAATTCCTGTAAAATTGACAATATCGGTCAAGTGTGTGTGTGTGTGTGTGTGTGTGTGTGTGTGTGTTTCAGAATGTGGAATAGAGTCCTCCAAGGGTGGGCTCAAAGTATCCACCTCCATTTCCGTAAGGGGGTCACGATTCACGGATCAAGTTGTGACGTTTTCTGTTTTCAAAGTTTTGTGCCGAGGGCTCTCTTCAGCATCGTCACCGAGCCAAGGACGGCTTCCAACTGTAGTTCGTTTGTAGTGATATTCCCAGGGATGGTTTTTAATATCTCTGTGAGGTTCTTCTTCATCATTCCCATGAGGTTCTTCATCATTACTGGAACAACTTTGACATTCTTCAGCTTCCAGGATCTTTTCACTTCATGCTTGAGGTCTTGGTATTTGGGCATTTTCTTGATTTCTGATCATTAGTCTAAAATCACCAATATCAACACCTCAATTAGCAATGCCGCCTTCTCATTTTTTGCACTTAAATATGATATCTGGTCGCAATGCCTTGTTTTCGATGTTCACGCCCGATGAGATCATAAGGTCGTTTGTGAGCGGTACTTCAATGTTTTCAGTGATTGCTTTTGGTTCATTTTCCCACAAATTTTCTGGAACTGGAATATCAAAGTTTTTGCAGATGTGCCAGTGAATTACTTCACAAACTCTGTTGTGTCGTTGTGTGTACAGCTGTTCTGACATGTTATTTTATTTGTGTTCGGTCATGAAGCGTCACATATTGCTCTTTGCTAACCCCACCTCCACCCCTCACCTGTTTTTTATTTTTCCTCTACTCCCCCATCCTTTTGTCTCACTCTGTCCCTCCTCATAAATTCAGCACTCTCCTCCCACACTTCTGTCACTCTCTCGCTGTCTCTGCCTCTATCTCTATCACACACACACACACACACACACACACACACACACACACACACCCCCCCGCAGTGAATAGCAACGTTTGGTGAGGTGTTGCTCTCCCCACCTCCCCTCTAACTCCCCTCTCTTCATCCTTTCTGCCTTCCCTTCCCTCTCACCCTACACCTGCCCTCCTCTCTCTCTCTCCTCTCTCTCTCTCCTCTCTCTCTCTCCTCTCTCTCTCTCTCTCTCTCTCTCTCTCTCTCTCTCTCTCTCTCTCATCTCATCCTCGTCTCTCTCTCTCTCCATCTCTCTCCCCCCCCAACTTTATTGACCCGTCAGCGAAGCGATGTGTTGTGTATGCTAGAACTGAACAAAAGTAATATTAATATGGCGAAATTATTTTAATCTATAAACAATCATTATTTGGCAAGCACCAATAACTATGATAAAATTTGATGCTGATCACAAATAGGGATCTCCCCCCAAAACTCTGCTAATCGGTAACCCCATCCTCATCGACCCTTCCCTTTCACTCTCCCCCATTTTCCTCCTACCTCCATAATAAGAGAATTGTTTCACTTAATGCTTCCTTGTCTGGATAGCATGAGTTGTATTATGAAAAATTCAAGTGTAATGGCAGGAATGAACTCTTTCTGTGTCTGTACATGGAAAGGTGTTTTGGTTCCATCGCCTCTGTAACTGGTCCCGATAGTAATGAAATTGTTCTCCTCAAGAACCGTGATTTGATCACTTCCCCTCTTTGCTCGATATTCTACAGGTGTTTCTCAGATTGTCTCCTGCCTTGTTCTTGGAAAGTTGCAAACATCACTCCTAATCACAAGAAGGCTTTCAAATCTCCTCAATTCATCAACAGATCAGCTTTTTCCCTTTCAAAATAAAAATTATGGAATCGACCAATGATCCAAACTTTGGGCATTACCTTTTCTCTAACTGTAATCTCAGATCATCAGTTTGGCTGCTGACATGTGTTTTCTAACATGTGTGATGGACACGCTTCCCCCCCCCCCCCCCCCCCCCCGCCCCTCTCTCGCTCTCTTTTTGTAAACATAGCTGAGGCTCGTGGAAGAGCTAGTACGTACCCTGAATGGATCAGGATGTAGCAGGACAAAAGGAATAGTAGGGAGAGAGGGGGGAAAACACCAACAGCAGAGTTGAAGGCCAATATAGAAGCAGACTTGTACAAACAATGGGTGTGGGGAGGAATGGGGGGAGGGGAGTGCGGGAGAGGAAGCACAGGGTGGAAAAGATAGATACAGATACAGAAGGAAACTCTCAGGAGGAAAAACTGGAAATTTGGAAGGAGAAGGAATTTTGGTGGTGCTAACAAGGGTAGAAAAGGTCATGGTTTTGGATTAGGGACAATCTGAGATGGTGGTGAACAGCTGCCTTGATGACCTGGAGGGAAGAATGAGATTTAAGAGGATGTGGAAGTTTGTTCCACAGGTGGGAACAAGAGGAACAAATGAGTGGAGGTGAGCAGTGTTCCTGGATTTAGGTAGTTTCACCAGAACATGTGTGCCCTGCAGGAAAAAGGAAAAGAGCACAGAGGGTGCAAGACCAGAAAGGAGGTGAGGAAGAAAATGGAGAGACCACAGACCTGTCTGTGATAGCGAAGTGATAGGCCCATAGATTCAGCTTCATCGCGTGATATTTCAATAATATTGAAGGCCTTGGTTTCCGCAGCATCAATCTGACGCTGACGGAAAAGTCAGATGGAAAGGTTTGAATGACTGAACCTCAAGAGGATTGTTAAGAAAGTAAATAGGAGGGTTTTCCAGACGTTCTTTTTGGAGAGAGAAAGAAAGAGAGAAAGAGAAAGAGAAAGAAAGAGAAAGAGAAAGAAAAAGAAAGAGAGAAAGAGAAAGAGAAAGAAAGAGAAAGAGAAAGAAAAAGAAAGAGAGAAAGAGATTTGTCAGGCTTGAAAGAAATATTCCAAGTGTTTGACCAGCTTGTGATTTTTCTCAAGGTCTGAAGAGAGGGAAGAGGCTGCGTTCTGCCTGTCTGGAGGATTGGAGATATCACAGCAGAGGTCATAGGTCACATGGTTTGGCAGCCATATTGAATTTACATGAAAACCTTCAAAAAAACAATCTTCTGCAGAACGGCTGGACAGATCGAGGGTACTTCACACAAATGTTCCCCAAGCCTTGAGGATACCAGCGTGTTCACAAATAATTGATCGGTCTCATGGTCTGGCATGATATTGGATTGAACGAAAATCCCACAATTTTTTTATCTGTTGAACTGCTTCATCAATCGACGTGAAACGTCACAATTCTAATCTAGTAGTGACAGGGAATACATGTTTTAAATTTCAACCAGATCAGATGCATGGTCTAGCAACCAGAATTGTTTAATTTTTTGAATTTGTGTTTTTTTATTCATCTTTTGAATACGGCTCACTTGGCTGCGCCTGAATGGGTTTGAGGGTAAAGGAATAGCAGCTGAAACACGAATCCTATCCAGGTTCTTCCTGATGACTTCATCTTTCCTTATTGCCTGTTCAGGTTCCTTTTGATGACTTCAATTCAGGACTGTACCGACAGTATTTGGTCTTCCATTTGATTTGAATTGAATTCATTTTAATCCCATTCTGAATTCAATTGGTTAGATGTTTATCAGTATGCCATCCTGATGATGGCAAATAAGCCTGAAATCTGGATAGGCGGCTCCGTTTGATGTTTAACTGATGTTAACCATGCGTGTAATCTTTGTCTGTTCGACACAGTCGCCGGGCCGAGGCCTCTGGGTTGGAGGTGATGCCTTGGTGTAGGACCGTGTCCAATGGGGATCAGTGGAGTGCTCGTCACACTCCACATGTTTTGATTTACCCGCTGATCACATCACGTGCCTTCTAGTTGAATGGTTTGCGTTAACGAGAACAATTGTCTGGGTGGCAGACGGATGATTGCTCTTTGCGGATTATGCGGTTTTATAGTGTGAGACATAATCCACGGAGATGTTCACCATAACAGTCAGGAGGTGCGTCTGATGTGTGTGATTGATATATATATATATATATATATATATATATATATATATATATATATATATATATATATATATATATTACATGTATGTGTATATTGGAGCAAATATATTGTATTACATTGCATACTCATGCCATATTTTGTTAACACCAGTGCAGTAGTTCAGAAGTTATAGTGGTCACAAAAAATGCGATCACAGACGCGGACAACCCAGAAACACAATGCCTTTGGCCTTCGGCTGTGGAGGCATAAAAATTAAATAAATTAAGGACTTTTACCACAAGACAGCTGTGTTCAGAGTTCACTGAGATCACTGAAGGAAAATCCCTCTCCCCCCACTCCTCCATCCCCACCACTACTACTCTTGGAGAATATATTTTTTTTAATAGACATTAACATACAGGAAAATGGGTGAAGATAAATCTGAAGCATTTATGTCCTACAACCCCTCACCCCTCACAGTTTCACCCTCTTTGCAATGGTTCAAAACCCATACCCATGCGAAGTACACATTGCAACTTACACTCCAGTTTAATATTAGACTTTAAAGCTCAATAATAGCCCAAAGTGCTCCCTAAATTACAGGAGACCCTCAGTGTGACACACCTATACAGGATGGGGGGAGGGGCACAGCTGTCCAGCAAACTAATGTTTTCAGTTAATGAATATTAATCTTTGTCATGGCTAATGTCACTCTGTACCGACAGAGTTCGAATTATAGGTTTTATTCAGCGAAAGTTGACAGGTGTCCTCACTGTTGTGTTAAACAAAGTAAACGTGATGTTATAGCTGGATATGTCAGTTTGGCTAAGTTTTAAATAAGCAAAATTATTACAAACGTTCTAAGTATGTTAACAACTCCTCACCTTGAGCTGAACACATCATTTGTCGTGGAACTCGAATCAATGGCATGTCCGATGTGGCCTTCCCAATAGTATCTGTACTTGTACCAACAAACGCCGTGTAAGGACAAACAATTCCTGCAGCAAGGCTCAGAGAGAGAGCCTTTTTCTGTATCTCGTCAGAAACCGGTTTGGGGTACAAGAGATCGGAGAGGTGAGAGCGCGCAGCCAGGCGATGCAGAGCTAACCTGTATGACAAAAGATAACATTTTTCTGGTTAGAATCACCTGGCTTGCAAATGTTATATTTTATAAATATTATATCCAATACTAGCGTGGATCAGATCACTATGCTTGCTCACCGATCAGCTCACTCCAAATTGATTCGTACATGCTAGTCCCCTCAACAGAGGGGGAAGGTTGTAGGAGCAGGGGTGGAAGAGAGATGAGATGTGGGGGGGGAGAGAGAGAGAGAGAGAGAGAGAGAGAGAGAGAGAGAGAGAGAGAGAGAGAGAGAGAGAGAGAGATGGAGGGAGAGTAAAGGGAAAGGGAGTAGAGGGGATGGGTAGGAGAGAGGAAGAGGGTGGGAGAGAGGGGGTAGGTTTGGGAGGAGAGAGAAAGGTGGGATAGGGGTGAGAGAGGCAGAGGGTGAGGGGGGGGGAGAAATCGGGAGAGAGAGAGGGAGGGAGAGTGGTGAGGGAGGGAGAGGGGCGAGGGATTCCGACAGATGCGACACCCAGTTTATTGTCCATCCGAGAGATGACATGCACAATTGATGAATCACCCTGCCTCTGAAACACCAGGATGACAGTTTATAGCTGTATCGGGATTCGAATCCAGGCTACACAGTGAGCAAGCGTACCTCCTTGGCTTTCCTGCTGTGATGTGGCGATCCATTATTTCATAACTGAAAATATTTTTCTCATTGTGATCAAGTCATTTATTTTGCCTTCCTACCTCTGGTATAGAACCGTGGTATCGCCAGAGAAACTTGAAGAACTTGTGCCAAGTAGTCCATGAAACGGTTGAAGAAACTTTTAAAAACGGAAAGTTTAATTTTTGTTTGTATTTATCTATGCTGAAGGGACAAGTCGTATAATGGAAGATCGTAAAAAAAATAGGAGAAACGTCCTCTAAAATAAAATTTCACATTTTCAGTGATCCAGCCACCGTCTGTTGCACCGCAGAACAACATGTGGCTAATAACGCACGCGAGTGGCCCCTGAACTTTGTTCATATGGATCGACATACAGTATTCAGTGACAACACAAATATTGTAACGCACTCGCTTTGTGGATTAAGCACTCTAACGAAATGGTTGATAAGACACGGCTCACTTGGCATGCGATTAACAATCGCCGAACCGTCATATTAAACAAGCACCTCCTGGAGACGCCCAAAATGTCAAGTATGTCCAAATCGGACAATTGAACACTATTTTTAGGAGTCGGAACTGCTTTTAAGTTTGATTTTGGAGCTTAAATTTTGTAACGCCGCTTAGTTTAAGAAATTCTCATGGTTATCGCATGTGCGGAAATAAAATAAAGCCACAAATGCTGGCGTCTGGGCGCTTATAAGCATTACAATGTACCCAGTGATTTGTAGCTATGATGAACAGGCATTTGATAATATGAGCGAGGAACGCGAAAAAATAAACAAACAAAAAAAACTATATCATGAAGAAATCATTGCAGCATGTTCCAATTCAAGGCATGGTTGAGTAGGCCAAAAAACATGGCAGCTTCAGACCGCAGCGAGGTAACCCAGGATACACCGTCCTTAAGACCCCATAGACAGCGTTGGCCGAGGATGGTGCCTAATAAAGGATATAATTAAATAAGGTCGTTAATTATCTTCAAAAGGGGTGTTTTGATTAACCCAAATGCCCAATTTTCAGTAATGCAATTCCTTTGAGTTTTCTTCGAATGCATGCAAAGTTTCAGGTTGATAGGTTTCATGGTTTTGGAGTTATGGAGGAAAAACACTGACACACACACACACACACACACACACACACACACACACACACACACACACAAAATGACATTTACTGTATTATTAGATTGGACTCAGCTATGTTTACCTGTGTGGGTTGGCCCTGCATTCTGGGGAACGGGCGGACTGCGAGTGTGAGGTTTGGTAGAGATTCTGAACAAGGAGGATTGCGCGAGAGAGATGAGGGGGGGGGGGGATGTTGTGCGAGGGAGACGAGGGGGTATTGTGCGAGGGAGACGAGGGGGATGTGTGAGGGAGATGAGGGGATTGCGCGAGGGAAACAAGGGGGATTTTGCACGAGGGAGACAAGGGGGATTGCACGAGGGAAACGAGGCGATGACATGAGGGAGACGAGCGGGAGTGCGGGAGTGCAAGCGAGTTGAGGGTTGAACAGAATTGTGGTGAGAACTGATTGTGAAAATCTTTTACTGCGTTTACTTTGCGTGGATGCGCATGTGCGTATGTATGCACGTGCACGGGATGGTGACAGCAGGCTAGTGTAAGTAGGTCCAGCAGGTCAGCCCAGGCAGTGCTGCAGATTGATGACCTGAACATCCCAAACTAATCAAGATGGTACTGTCTCTTCCAGGTGGGCAGCGGTTCAGAAGTGAGGCCCGGCTGGTTAGTTTGAATGTGGGATCAATGGAGGGGGGAGAGTCGAGGTGTTGAAGATGAAGCAGAGAAGGTTGGGAGTGTTGTATGTCCAGGCGACCAGATGGAAAGTAGTTAGGACGAGGAGGTTGATAGGATGGTACAAGCTGTTGCACACGTGTGGGGATGGAAGGAGTAATGGCATGGGAATTATAGTATCAGAAGAGATCAGCAAGCAGGCCGGTGGTCAGAGTGGAAAGATGGGATGGACGGATAGTTATGGCATGGGTGGTGATACAGAGGTAAATGGTGTATTATGTCAGTATATGGGCCACAAATGGGAAGGACTGGGAAGGAGAAGCAGGAGTTAATGGATGCACTGGAGAGGATGATGAAAATGGTTGAGCTGTAGGTGATTCTGTGCATTGAGAGAGACTTTATGGTGCATGTGGGAGTAATGGAGCTGGGTGAAGAGGAATGTGTTGGTAAATTTGGTTGGGGAATGAAGAATAAAGAGGGCAAAGAGCTGGTGGAGCTGGTGGCGAGGAATGGGAAGGCCATAGCTGATGCATTCTTTCAAAAGTTGGAAAACGAAAAGATTACCTACAGGAGTAGACATCATAGAACAGAATTGGATTTAGTGGAAGTAAGGACGTGACAGTTGTGGAGGGTTAAGGATAGTAAAGCAGTGGCGGAAGAGCATGTTACCACCCAGCACAAGCCTGTGGTGTCTGGGGTATGGCTGAAGAAAAGAAAGGAGGTTAAGAGCAGGGGTCGGAAGATTATTAGGTGGGGGAGTGTCGAGGCAACGTCATTGTAGAGCACAATGAGAGGATGAGGGCCAGGTGTAAGTAACTTAGCGAAGAAGCGGAAGGTTTGGAGGAGGAGTGGAAGAAGTACGGAGAGGCATTTATGGGAATTGCAGAATTTTTGTGTGGAAGGATGTAAGGAAAGGGCGCATCATTGAGGGATAGAAACCAGATATGGTGGACAGAGGAAGTAGCGAAGGCAGTTGGTGAAAAGAAAGGTTTGGAAGAGGACAGAGAAGATCAATGATCGAGGGAGGCAACCGGATGCAGGGTTGCTGCACCTGCATGGGCAAAAGAAGAAGGCAGCAAGGAGAGCTGTGGATAAGGCGAGGAATGATATGGAAGAGGAGGTGTACAACAAGTTGGAAGAGGATGGTGGGAAGAAGGTGATCTATAAATTGGCTCAAGACTGGTATGGGGATAGTAAGGACATGAAGTGTGGGGGAGGAGATTGAGGATGGTGGCAGGAGGCGAGTGACAGAGAGGAGGGGAGGGCGGTACTGAAATTGTGGGAAGGATATTTCACGGAGCTCTTGAACCGGGGAGGAAGCAACGGAGAGCTGGAGTGACCGTGTTCTGTAGAGGGGAAATTGGAGTTGGTGGAGATCACGGAGGAAGAGGTGTGGACAGCATTGAAGAGGATAAAGAAGGGAAGGGTTCCAGGCATTGATGAGGTATGTGTAGAGATGATAATTGCAGCGGGAGAGGTCTGAGTTAGTTGGACAAAGAGGCTTTTGAATGAATGTATGAGAAAGAATTCAATTCTGGAGGATTGGAGGACAAGGTTAATTGTGCCGATACGGAAGGGGAGAGGAGATGTTCAAGATCCAAGGAAATGCAGGGGCATTACACTCCTTAGTCATGTTATGAATGTGCTGGAGAGGATTCTGGACGGGAGGATAAGGAAGAGTGTTGAGATGGAGATCAGAAAAGAGCAGCAGGGGTTTAGAAAGGGTCGGGTGAGGACGGATGGGATGTTCATGCTGAGACAGCTGGTGGAAGAGAGGTTGGAGGTGCAAAGTACAATGGCATTGGGATTTGTGGACATAGAGAAGGCCTACAACACTGTCCCGAGAGAGATGGTGATGCCGACACAGATGGATGGGAGTGCCGGAAGCAGAAGTTAGGTTGGTGGAAGGGATGTACAAGGGAACAAAGGTAAGAGTTTTGGTTAGTCTTGGGATGTTTGAGAAGTTCATTGTGAACATCGGTTTGAGGTAGCGAAGCTCTCCAAGTCAACTCATGTTGATCATGGTGATGGAGCTGGTAAGCAGGAAGATAAACATGAGGGGTCTTCTGGGGAGGATGTTGTAAGCGGACGATGTGGCTGTTGTGGTGGAGAGTGGGCAGGAGATGCAGGAAGTACTGGAAGTGTGGAAGGAGGCATTTTGGAAACACGGGCTGAAGATGAGTATGGAGATAACTGAGGTGATGTGGGACGGACAGCAAAGAAAATAAATGAATGTCATATTAGAGGGGAAGGAGATTGGACAGTGAAATAGGTTTGAGTATTTTTGGGGAACAATGACTAGGGATGGTAAGTCAGAGGCAGAGGTGCGGAGGAAGATTCAGGTGGGTGTGAATGCGTGGAGGAGGGTGGATGGATTAATGGCAGACAGAAAGATATGAAGGAAATTGAAAGGGAAGGTTCTGATGTCGTGTGTAATGCCAGCTTACCTTTATGGTCTGGAAACGGTGGCACTTACACAGAGACAACAACAGAGGCTGCAGGTTTGCGAGAACAATTGAGTCAGGAGGATTGCTTGAGTGAAGAGGGTGGATAGGAGGAGGATGGATGAACTGAGGGAGGAGAGTGGTGCACAGATGAGCTTGACGGGGAGATGCTGACTGAGCGGGGCTGGACAGGTTGCGGATGGGGGAAGAGAGAATGGCAAAGACAGCGGATAGGTTGAGTGAGCAAGATAGGAGGAAAAGAGGTGGTCCACGGTTGAGATGGGAGGATCGTGTGAGGAGGGATATCAGTAAGATGGGGGTGGTTGGAGAGTGGAGAGAGTTGGCTGAGGATGGGGAAGTGGAGGAGTATAGTGGTCAAGGCAGGGCAGAAGCATAGTGCTATTGTACCTCACCCATTACAAACTAAAGCAGAGGAGAAGGGAAGAATTCTGATTCTGATGTACCATACTTTGTTGCAGAGTGTCAGTCCTGCCAAAGCAGTTTCTTGGCAAGGGATATACTGGGTGGTTTACCGTTGCCTTTCCAACAGTAGTTAGGCCAGGAATTTGTAATTTGTTCAGGGTGCCGGCGATAGCTTACCTACTCTTCGCAAAGGACACCGTCCACCGACTAAATTAAACCAACGTCCAACAACTAATGTCAGCAGATGGGTACATCCAGTTTAACATCCTTTCGAGGAACGGCACACACATTGATGATTCACCCTGCCTGTGAACCACTGTTTCTGCTTGGTTCAGGATTCAAACCAGACAATACAGCTTGAGGTGATTGTGCATACCTCTAGGCCACACTACCAGCCCTTATTAGTATTATTATTATTATTATTATCTACTTATGTATTCTCCACTAGTCTGTCCATTAAGGAGGGGCTTCAAAATCGAAATCGACACCATTTTGTTCGCCCCATAGCTCTGAGGCTCCACAGGCATTATTCTGGTCTCATACGATCCTTCGGTGTACATTTGAAGACTGAACAACACATCTTCTGACATTATTATAAATTAACAAGGTGTGTGTGTGTGTGTGTGTGTGTGTGTGTGTGTGTGTGTGTGTGTGTGTTCATGTTTTTTGTGAGTTCTACTGGAGCTTTCTGATGTGGAGTGTGATGCACCAAAATAATCGTTATGATCTCCTGAGTTGATCAGGCTCATTAACCACAAATAACCAGAATAATGCCCATATTAAACGCATGCCTTGTTAAGGTGAAAAGAGCAGCTCAATAGGTCCTTTTGTGGCATGCATTCTAATGTAAAAAAATAGGGGCAATACCCCTAGACGCTCACCTGGTAGAATAATGATACTGAGAAGGAAGTCAACATGGGGCAGAATCAGCAAAATGTACCAATGAACCAATGTTATAGCAAATACCTATTTTTGGGAGAAACCCTCCAAAATCCCTTCTGAGACAATGTGCTCGCGTGGCAGGCGACACTTGTTTCTGGCAGTGCGCTGCTGCCTCGCCAAGTTAGGGGATTCAATTCAGTTATATTAACAAGCCTTATATGGTCACTATGCCTGGTGTTGGCTTAATGGTTAGGGTGGTGGGCTTGGATCCGTAGGATCCTGAATTCAACCATCGCCTCGTTGAATTAATACCAGGCTGGTCTGACTGCTGCCAAACCATCCTTCAGAGGTCGGCAAAATGAGCTCAGCTTCTGGTATCGTATCGGAATAAGGAGCCTGTCCGATTAGTGCCCAATAGCCAAGGAGACTGCTTAAGCAGCACAACACTTGCGACAGAGTATGGCCCACATCTCCTCTCTATCATCATCATTCTCGTAAAAAACAAAGTGTACGGACCCTATTCGATCAAGTTAAGCTGGCGATGGGAAACGCCATGTCAGGACAGTGTGTTATAGTAAGTGGCCAAGAGATAGATTGGAATGTGGAGAATCAAAGTAAATGAGGACGCGTGGTCGAACATCCCATCGGATTTGCCAAACATGTGAAAGTTCGAAAGCGCAGAATGGGTGGCACGATCTGACTGACATCCCAAAACTCCAATGAAAGGAACTTATTTTGCATCAAGAGAAGAGATCCAGAGAGCTGTGCCCAATGAGCTAAATGACCTTTCAGACAATGACCTCCAAGGATGCTTTGAAGCATGGGAGGACGTTGGCATGCGTGTATGGACTCCAGGGAGATTACTTTGAAGGTAGCCACTGAACATAATTGGTACACTTACAACAAAATTCTCCATTGCTTTAATCCTGGAACTTTGTCGGACCTCGCATATGCTGTCGTTTGCAGTTCTGTTTTGCAGATTTGTTTGTTTGCAGCTGTTTGCAGATTCGCTATTTATGGGCCCCGTGTATTCGCAGGTCATAAAGTGTGACACTGCTTCTATATTCACGCTTCGCGTGTTCGCCATTGAACTATATAAAGACTGGAAGGATTATGGATATTCACGTTTCATGCCCCCATTGTGTTGCCACCGCACAGCCCCTTTTTATGAACACGCCACCATGTCGCTGGACCCAGTGCATGATTCAATGTGTCCCACGTTGCTTTAATATGTGAAAAAGTGTTCACATCGACTTGCGATTTTCATCTCAAAATTAACATTCAATATTCAAGATCTCCCGAGAATTTATCATGCGAATCAAAATATATTTGATAAGAGTGGGCCTCCTCCTTCCTTGGGTCAACTTTTGTTAAGCTCAAAACCTCATGAACATGAAACTTTTTTCAGTCTTAATTTTAGAAAGTTTTGAGAAAGCTGGTGTGTTACTACAACCAAACACATTTTCCATAGATCTTGCATAGTTGCCAACCATCCCAGGTTTCCCTAGATGATTGTCCCAGAAATTGGATTAAGGTTCCAGTGTCCGCGAACTATTCTAAGCTGGCCGGGCCTATGCATCCATGGGGTTGTTCTACAAGCTGGGTAAGCAGTACATTATACAACATGATGTACAAGAGGAACTTCAAATCCATGCCTGTATACATACTGTATTCGTTCAGGTATTAGGTAACCTGAGATTACCATCGGCACTATAATGACCCACAAGTTGGTTCGCATGATGTCATTGTGAGACACAAAGGCTACACAGCTACAGTTGAAACGAACAGAACAATCAATTTAATGTTTGCATTGATTTATGTGTGTGTCAGTTTGCCAGTTATGTTCACGAGGTTTATTGTGTTCGATAGTGTTCATTAATATTCTGGAAAGTTTGTGCAATAACGTTGACACTTTTGGGGTGGATTGCAATCGTTTTTGCCATGGTCGCTGTGGTTCTCAAAATATGTCCTTTTTCTTTGTCTTATTTCTTCATTCTTACTTTTCTGCACAAAGACCTTCCCTTCCACTTATATTTTAGATTCCCCTTTAGGCTGGGTAGAGCCCGTGAAAGAGCTCCGTGGATCCTTCCAAGGGGGTGAGTTGGAGGCCTGTTTGCGTGTAGCGGACAGGGTGTGGAGCTGGTGGGAACAAGGCCAGCCGTGGCTGGGTGCACGTGGTATTGGAGGACAATAAGAGACGAGGCTGAGGCGCTGTACGGCCGGCTTGAATCGTCTTGGTGAATGGAAGGCAAAGTGCTGTGTCCTGGTGTTGGAAGAGTTGGAGGAGTTACGCGATGATTTGGGTTGTGGAGTATCGGGACGCTCCCGCAGAGGGAGGAAGGTGTGAGGCGTCATCCTTGGGGGGGGGAGGTGTTGGGGGGGTTGGCGTTGAGCCTGAGGCGAGACCGCATTGAGTCATCCAAAACAGGCTTGGATTCTATTCTCCACTCCTTATCTATTCACACTATCTTTCTTTTTTGGTTCACGAAAAAATATTTCACGAAAAATTGTGACCACTATTGGTTCACGAAAAAATATTTTCACGAAAAATATAAGTGACCACCATATTCGTTATTGTTGTGTGTCTGTCTGTCTGTCTGTCTGTATGTCGTTGTCGTGTCTGTCTGTCTGTCCAGCATAGCTCCGTGGGTTTTGATCCGATCCTGATGAAATTTTGGTGGGAGGTTTATATCATTGATCTAGTTGTGTTCCTGAAAATGGGCGTGGTCCGCCCATAAAAAACATGTGTTTTTAGGGGGTAGCCGATTTCAATTTGCATCTTCTCCTAGGGTTTTGTCGAATCTGACAGGGTTTCGGTATTGGTTGTAGCCCAATGGCACCTACATTGCCCACGGAGCTCGATTTTTCATTTTCGTCCAAGGTCACGAACTTAGAAAATTGCGAATTGTGTTTTTGGGGGTAGCCAATTTCAATTTGCATCTTCTCCAAGGGGGTTTGTCGAATCTGGCAGGGGTTTCGGTTTTTGGTTAGCCAATGGCACCTGCATAGGCCCACGGAGCTCGATTTTCATTTTAGTCCCAAGGTCAAGGTCACAAGGTCATGAACTTAGAAAATTTCGAATTTTGACATAAATCAGACGACCCCAACATTGAGAGCTAGAGTGACAATATTTTTATGCATAATCTTGAGGTCATTCCCACCTAAAGTCTTGAAACCATTATTCTCCATCTCGAACACCTTGCCCGTGGCGCCCCCAGAAGTTTTTTTTTACGCTGATTTCATCAAAGTATGGATAATCCGAGGAGTGTGAAATGCCATATAGCCTATATGACATTATATTGTTCCTGGAATGTTCCAGGAAGTTTGCACCAAAGGTCATAATCCTTAACCTTTGACCTTTAAAGTTCACAAAGGTCAATTTCAAAGTTGTGGGAATCGAACCGGGTTTTCGACCTTCTTCGACGAACTAACTCCATTAAGCTATAGCACGTATCCTGTTTCCTTATTTTAATGTCCACAACATTGTTTGGGACCTTTAAAGGTTATGCAAAGGTCAAAATTTTAAAGTTGTTGAACGAAACCGGGTTTTCGACATTTTGCAGCTAATAACCTGTCACTCGTACCACATCATGTTGATCATTTTATAAACTTGGTCAACATTATCACATTGTCTCATCCTTGACTTCTGAAACAATCTACATCGTCAAATACCGCTCGTGAACCATCGTCGTCTTCAGACTTGTCCTTTATTTTCATACCCTGGCAAATATTATTGTTCTTTTGCTTGACCCGTCCTCTCCTTTGGGATTAAAGAGGACATTTGGCGGGGGTGACTGATTGTTGTGTCTGTCTTGTTTTGGCACCTGTCTGTCAGTATTAATTATTTCTTCACCTCCACATGTCCATGGAATTTTTTTTAATTGCTTGATTGTATATCCTGCAGGTGGGTTTATCCTGAGTGAAGGATTTGTACTCATTTATTTTTCCTTGCATTGCATTGCTGGATGGCGTACCTGTACACGTGGTGTATTGTTGAGCAAGGCTGATCTGCGGTTTGGTTTATCCTGAGTAAAGGATCTGCATTCATTTCTGAACTGGAATTGTATTGGTGGATCGGTATACATTCACATTCTGTGTATCTCTGGGTTGCGCAAGCACGCGGCTAATCTCGCTCGGTCATTTCGGCTGCTTAGACGGCGCAGCAATTAACGGGGAAACGTATTGACCTCCCGAGTACGACAATTAGGACCCCGGAGCAATAGGCTGTAACCCGAGCCCTCTACCCAGGGCTAGGTCATAACACAGTCTGTTCTTTCTGAAGGGGGAAAAAATCGTTATGGATTGCTACGTCATTGGGGGTGGGGAGGGGGGGGTGGGGGTAGGTGGGTGTGGGGGTTTTAAAACCTTGCATGTCAAGCGAACAGAACAAATTGAGGAAAATGTACCATTCTGTCTGGAGAATGGACGACTAGAGGATTGCCAGTTTGGCCTTCGTGTATAACAAAATTTACTTTGCCCTGAAGATGTTGGTCTCCTTGGTAACTTCAATCCGAGAATCAGAACCTATTCCTGCAGGACAATAGACTTTCGTTATCCAGTGTAAATCTAAAATTCCACACCAAATGCACCTGCAATTAAATCAAATGCACCGGCAATCACATTTTATCGCCACAATAACTCCCCTCTCTCATCACCATATTCCACCGAATCAACTCTTTATCTTCCAATTAAATCTTGCCATTGAACTCACCCAGACATGCCTTCCTCTTCCCCAAAAGAGAAAGGGAGCGAATGTTCCATGAGCTGACCACGAAGCTTGTAAGTGAAAACTGCATCTCCTTCCCACTTATCTTGAGGAACCTGTGGGAGATTCGAGACAGAAAGCCGAGTGAGAGAAGCAACACAATGAAATGCAGATGTGAGGGAAATAATTTGATTGTGCACATAAAACAAGTTCGATCTAGAGGATAATGCAAACGGAAATCTGATGCATGATTTGAGGACAGCCAAGGCTTATCAGACTGCAGTCACAAGCAGTCACCGATACATCAGTCCAGTGCGATAGCAGAAATGCCTCAATAGTTCAATGCTGTAATTGATTATTCCACATATAGACTAACACCTAATCTAATACATTTATGGAGGATAATGATATTAAATGCAGAACAGAACTGACCTCTCCACTTCAGATTGGCAATACCTCTTCACCTTAAACTAAAGGATTGAAATAACTCATGCTTTACATACTATTGCACCCCACTATTCGCGGATTCGCTACTTGCAGCTCATAAAGTGTGACAAAAAAAATGTAGGTAGGAGATCTGTGGAAGGGAGAGGATGGGGCGGGAACACGGGGTGTACAAGACGGACATTACAGGGACTTTCAGGAAGGAAAGCAGGGAATTTGAAGGAGGTGGGTTTGGGGTGGATTAACGGGGGTAGAAAAGATCGAGGTTTTGGATGGGGGATGATAAGAGGTGGTGGTGAACAGCTGTTTTGAAGGCCTGAAGGGAAGAATGGGATTGAACAGAGTGAGGGAGTTATTCCAAAGGCGGGGAAAAAAGAGGAATGAAAGAGTGAAGGTGAGCAGTGATTCGTGATTTTGGTAGTATTACGAGAAAGGGTTGTTGGCAGACCTTGAGCGCCCTGCGGAAATATGGTGGGACAAATCGCAGACAGCAGTGGGGGCGAGACCCGAGAGGAGATGGTAGAAGACAGAAAGACCACCAACCTGCCTGTGGTGAGAGAGTGAGAGGAAGAGAGTTTGGTGAGCAGGCAGGGTGCCAGACCATGTCGAAAGCATGGATATGTCTTGGGATATGTCTCTGATTTCATGTCTGGCATTGAGGACCTCCATCCATTGTTGGGAGAGCAGAAGCAGCATATCCAAGGAAGAGTGACCTGGTCTGAAACCAAATTGATGATCAGAAATCAAGCCATTGGAGAAGAGGAAGGATTTAATGTCTGAAGTGATGATGGATTCCATAACCTTGCTGATGATTGGAGAAGGTCGATTGGTTTGTAGTTGCAGGGTTCTGTCTTTGCCCTTTTTATGCAGAGCGGTAATGTTTGCTGATTTCCAAGCAGATGGCAGATGACCTTGAGCAAATGAGAGGGTGAATAGAACAGAGAGAGGGTGGGCAAGAGCAGCAGAACAGGTTTTTAGGACACATGGCTGATGCTGTCTGGACCGGTTGCAGAATCTAAGTCGAGGTTTGACAGTAAGCTCTCCACCTTGTCAGGAGAAAAGGACACAGAGTCCAGGTTCATTTGGTGCGAATGGGTAAAGTGGGTACAGAAAGTGATGTGTTTCGGCACAAGATTTAGATGCAAACTAGGAGTTTAGGCATTCAGCCATTCATGTGCGGTATCAGCAGTGCGGCCATTTGGGGTAATGAGGGGATGGAAGGGGAAAATACACCAGAAACAGATTTGATTCGATGCCACCAGGATTTGGAGGAGGGAGAGAGGTTTGAGAGTTCAGACTTGAGATTAGAAGATGTTGTGTTCTGGCCTCCTCAGGGTAGATACACACTTGTTCCGAGCTTTATGGAAGGAACTGAGATTACCCTCAGTTGGGTTTGCTTCTATGAGGCAAAAGCAAGTTGTTTCAGGACAACTGCCTCACCACAAGCTTCAGTGAACCAAGGGCGGGAGAAGGGTAGGACAACTGAAGACAAGAGGGGATAAATCTGTGCATGAGGGAGAGCAAGTTTCTTTGAAAGAATTCCCAGGATGAGTTGATGTTGGAGAACGTAGCGATGGAGACCAGTCTCGAAGTTTGATGGCTGCTTGAAGACCCTGCCAGTCAGCCTGAGTGAAATGCCAGACTCGCCGGCACTGTGGTGGTTCTCTAATAACAGCCAGAGAGATGTCCACTTTGACAAGCACATGGTCAGAAGAACCGATTGGAGCAGAGGAAGAACAGTAGATATTTTCAGGGAAATTTGTCAAAATCAGATCCAGAAGAGATGGAGTACCGTTGGTTGAGAATCGTGTCGGGAAGTTGACAGATTGAGTTAGTCCCAATGAGCGCAGAAGTCCTTTGCTGAAGTGCCATGGCAGGTGAGAGAAGTACCCACACCAGCCAACTGGCATGATGACAATTGAAGTCACTACATATGAGGAAGAGAGAGTTTGGATGAAAAGGATAGAAGTTGGTTCATGTTTTCGATAGTGAGGTGTAAATGAGTCATTCTTGTTAGCTGGGTACACTCTCACCGTCTACATGTCAGGATAAAGATCCCTATCCCCACGCACCCAGATGAGAAAGTAGACATTGGCGGGACAGCACCTTACTGCTGGGGACTGCCCAGCTTGAGGCGGGTGCTGACTGACCAATAGGACACGATGGTCTTTCCCACTCATCGGTGTAACCCATGGTGCCTTTGCCCTCTGCCAATCGAGATAGACTATAACCTGTAAACTGCTACCACCTGTGTTGGTTCCCTCAACTTATCAAAGTAAGGATTAAGTGTACTCTTCATTTAGTTTTTAATGACAGCTTTGTATGGTGTGTGTGTAGATATATGTGTGTGTAGATGTGTGTGTGTGTGTGTGTGTGTGTAGATATGTGTGTGCGTGTGTGTGTAGATATATGTGGTTGTGTAGTGTGTATTAAATTTTGTGTGGTATGTATTTATGTGTTTGTATGTGGCTGCAAAGCCAAGGCAGGTTTGGGGGCTCAGACTTGCCCAGTATCTAAGCCCCCCTCTCGACTCGCAGGCGACATCCAGAGGAAAGACAGACATCTCTACGTCTGGAGCCTGTTTGAGCAATCACCTTCTGGCAACTCCTACAACCAAAGGGATCACCATCTGCCTTATGGAGCTCACTCTGCAGTAACTTTTCTCTTGGTGTCAGGCTCCTTCGCCTTGGACTCACCAAAGCCTGACTCACTAGGCAGTGAGTGCTACTTGACCCATAGCTGGGACCTGGGTGATGGGACACCAGGGCATGTCCACACACTGGTGGATCAGCACATCACATCTCTGGGGGCCGAGCTTCTCCGAGATCCCCTTTAGATTAGCCTAGGTCTGCAAGGTGCCTTGTTACCATGTGTCACTATGAGGAGGCACAACAGAAGTCTTGGTGAGACAGAAGCTGAATACTGGCAGGAGAGGCTTATGCACTCGGTTCTCTCTTCGCTTTAAGCTAGCCAGCGGCGATGGATCAAGACCATTGCACGAGACACGTCATCACCCTTTTGGCAATACACTGACACCAAAACTGGCGAAATGGGACCTGAGTTTGTGGGTCATTGGATCCCCTGTGTCTCTTGGGTCCTTGGGGTCTTTTGGGTCCTTTGGGTATTTTAGGTCTTCAGGGTCCTCGGGTCTTTTGGGTGCTTTGTTTCCACGAGGTCTTTGGATATTTTCGGTCTTTAAGGGTCTTTGGGTCTTTGGGTCCTCGGAGTGTTTTGGGTCATTTAGGTCCTCAGAGTTATTTGGTCTTCAAGTCGTTGAGGACTTTTTGGTCCTTGGGGTCTTTAGGTCCTCAGGGTCGTTTGGGTCCTGGGGGTGGGGGAAGGGGTCTTTTTGGTCCTCTATGTACTCGGTTAAGTATGTCAGGTTTCAAGTGTGGGTGATGTTTGGTCAGCTGTTGAACAATGAGTGAAGAGCGGACATTCATACATACATTTGCTCCATTTATGTAGATTATTGTTATTGTTCGACTCTTTTTTGTCCTTTTTTTGCTCTTATTTTTGAACATTTATTTCTCAGCAACCATTTGTCCGATGACAATATTTCAGGGAGCGACTACATTTTAAAAAAGGAGCGACCCCCCCACGGAGAATATATTAATTATAATTGTGACATCATAGGTCACTGGAAACGGCAGCCATCTTGGATTAACACCAAAAATTAAAGCATTTTATCTATGAAAATGGTGATCGGAAAAATATGAAACTAGGCACATCTCATTCTACTCCCAATGGGGAATTGAGGATTGTAAGGACGACGTCATCGGTGAAGCGGTAGACCAGCCATAAATGTTTTAATCAAAATCTTTGTTTATCATTGAGATTCAGTGTGTATGTCCAGGCCATAACATTTTACCAATTGAGCTTTTGTCATCAAATCTTCAACAAACCTTTGTTATGAGATTGTGGAGAACACGGTTAATAAAATGAACAATTTTTTTGAAAACTGTCATTTTCGTCAAGTACAAAGTGGAAGCAGATGGGCTTTGCATTTCCAGATGCTTTCTAGTTTCAATTATACACAGTAAGCCACCACCCCGAGTCTATTTGTGTCATAAACACATTATGGAACAATAATCGATTAAATTCGCACTGGTCCGATATAATGTCGTTCTCAAATTTTTAAGTACTGTACAGTACTCTAATGTAGTGTGCCCTGCAAATTTTTAAAATAGTCACGTGGCGTCTGCCAGTGTAGAAGCAATAATGTCACCTCACCTGATAATGGAGAACCGACAACATGGCAAGCGCTCAGTGGATGCCTGTGTCACTTTATCGCCCAGTCTCGCATGTGTCACCCTGTGGTGAAACATACTTCGGTATGTCTCATATGTACTCGAGTGAAGGTCAAGTTAAGTTTGGTGAAATTTTTTTCCCCTGGCAACGCATCCTCCCATTATAACACGATGTATATGGGGAAATTGTTTCTGAATAACATCGTTTTGTATGTACGGATCAATGACATAAATTGGCGACCTGCTGTATTTACATTTCAACTGTTTTTATGATTCTTATTTTTATTTTATCAATTCATTTTGAAAAAAACCTTCTTCTTCAATCAACTGTTTTGCTCAATTGCTCCAAGATGAAAAGATTAATTTATGTTTAATGATTTGAAAGAGGAATGGATCACCTTACAGTTATAAATTCGTTTGGTTTGAAGTGCTGAACGTTTTTTTTATTTAAATTCCCAATTGAAACATTTCTGAGATCCATTATCATCAGTACAATGGCAATTCCCATAACAATCCCTCCATCTCACCTCCCCTTTCAGGTGTGCATAAAGCACAGTGCGCTGTGTGAGGAAGATGTTGGATGGCACTCGTGGGGTGACTACTGCAGAGAGTGTCGAAGGAAGAATGCCAAGAGAAAGAGATGTCTGTCAACACCGGCTGCAGAGCACAGTTGAGTGCACCCAAAACCTGCAAATGGATGATGCCAAAGGGAGAAAACAGATATTAATGGAGATAAGGTGAGACATCAACCAAC
>CM068965.1:83346163-83359769 GCA_035128595.1 Eptatretus atami | reverse complement strand
GGGAAAGGTGGTGTGGGGGGGGGTGGTGAAGTTTTCCAAGCTTCAGTTGTTTGAGAAAGGTGGTGGGGACGAGGGGTGAAGGTTTTCCAAGGTTTGTTTGTGGGGATAGTGGGGGGGGGGGGTGAAGTTTTATCAAGTTTTAGTTGTTTCTTTGGGAAAGGTGAGGTGGTGAGGGAGAGGGGTAAAATCTTTCCAAGTTTTCGTTGTTTTGTTGGGAAAGGTAGGGAGGCATGATGTTTTTCCAAGTTTTAGTTGTTTTGTTGGGAAAGGTAGGAGGTGTGATGTTTTTCCAAGTTTTAGTTTTTTTGTTGGGAAAGGTAGGGAGGCGTGATGTTTTTCCAAGTTTTAGTTGTTTTGTTGGGAAAAGTAGGGAGCGTGATGTTTTTACAAGTTTTAGTTGTTTTGTTGGGAAAGGTGGGGGGGAGGGCAAAGGTTTCCAAGTTTAATTGTTCTTTGCAAAGGTGGGGTAGTGAGGGAGAGGGGTAAAATTTTCCAAGTTCTAGTTGTTTTTGTGGGAAAGGTAGGGAGGCATGATATTTTTCCAAATTTTAGTTGTTTTGTGGGAAAGATAGGGAGGCGTGATTGTTTTCCAAGCTTTAGTTATTTTGTTGGGAAAGGTAGGGAGGCGTGATGTTTTCCAAGTTTTAGTTGTTTTGTTGGGAAAGGTTGGGAGGTGTGATGTTTTTCCAAGTTTTAGTTGTTTTGTGGGGAAAGTTAGGGAGGCGTGATGTTTTTTCCAAGTTTTAGTTGTTTTGTTGGGAAAGGTAAGGAGGCGTGATGTTTTTCCAAGTTTTAGTTGTTTTGTTGGGAAGGTAGGGAGGCATGATGTTTTTCCAAGTTTTAGTTGTTTTGATGGGAAAGGTAGGGAGGTGTTATTTTTTTCCAAGTTTTAGTTGTTTTGTTGGGAAAGGTAAGGAGGTGTGATGTTTTTACAAGTTTTAGTTGTTTTGTTGGGAAAGGTGGGGGGGGGAGGGCGAAGGTTTTCCAAGTTTTAATTGTTCTTTGGAAAGGTGGGGTGGTGAGGGAGAGGGTAAAATCTTTCCAAGGTTTAGTTGTTTTGTTGGAAAGGTAGGAGGCATGATGTTTTCCAAATTTTAGTTGTTTGTTGGGAAGGCAGGGAGGTGTGATGTTTTTCCAAGTTTTAGTTGTTTTGTTGGGAAAGGTAGGGAGGCGTGAATTTTTTCCAAGTTTTAGTTGTTTTGTTGGGAAAGGTAGGGAGGTGTGATGTTTTTCCAAGTTTTAGTTGTTTTGTTGGGAAAGGAAGGGGGCATGATGTTTTTCCAAGTTTTAGTTGTTTTGTTGGGAAAGGTCGGGAGGCATGATGTTTTTACAAGTTTTAGTTGTTTTGTTGGGAAGGTGGGGGGGGGGGGGGAGGGGCGAAGGTTTTACAGTTTTAATTGTCTTTTGGGAAAGGGTGGGTGGTGAGGGAGAGGGGTAAAATCTTTCCAAGTTTTAGTTGTTTTGTTGGGAAAAGTAGGGAGGCATGATGTTTTTTCCAATTTTAGTTGTTTTGTTGGGAAAGTTAGGGAGGCGTGATGTTTTTCCAAGTTTTAGTTTGTTTTGTTGGGAAAGGTAGCGAGGCATGATGTTTTCCAAGTTTTAGTTGTTTTGTTGGGAAAGGTGGGAGGCGTGAATTTTTTCCAAGTTTTAGTTGTTTTCTTGGGAAAGGTAGGGAGGCGTGATGTTTTTCCAAGTTTTAGTTGTTTTGTTGGGAAAGGTTGGGAGGTGTGTGATGTTTTTCCAAGTTTTAGTTGTTTTGTTGGGAAGGTAGGGAGGCGTGATGTTTTTCCAAGTTTTAGTTGTTTTGTTGGGAAAGATAAGGGGGCGTGATGTTTTTCCAAGTTTTAGTTGTTTTGTTGGGAAAGGTAGGGAGGCGTGATGTTTTTCCAAGTTTTAGTTGTTTTGTTGGGAAAGGTAGGAGGCATGATGTTTTTCCAAGTTTTAGTTGTTTTGTTGGAAAGGTAGGGAGGTGTGATGTTTTTCCAAGTTTTAGTTGTTTTGTTGGGAAGGTAGGGAGGCGTGATGTTTTTCCAAGTTTTAGTTGTTTGTTGGGGAAAGGTAGGAGAGGCGTGATGTTTTTACAAGTTTTAGTTGTTTTGTTGGAAAGGTGGGGGGGAGGGGCGAAGGTTTTCCAAGTTTTAATTGTTCTTTGGAAAGGTGGGGTGGTGAGGGAGAGGGTATAATGTTTCCAAGTTTTAGTTGTTTTGTTGGGAAAGGTAGGGAGGCGTGAATTTTTCCAAATTTTAGTTGTTTTTTTGGGAAAGGTAGGGAGGCATGATGTTTTTCCAAGTTTCAGTTGTTTGTTGGGAAGGTAGGGAGTTGTGATGTTTTTCCAAGTTTTAGTTGTTTTGTTGGGAAAGGTAGGGAGGTGTGGTGTTTTTCCGAGTTTTAGTTGTTTTGTTGGGAAAGGTAGGGAGTTGTGATGTTTTTCCAAGTTTTAGTTGTTTTGTTGGGAAAGGTAGGGAGGCGTGATGTTTTTCCAAGTTCTAGTTGTTTTGTTGGGAAGGTAGGGAGGTGTGATGTTTTTCCAAGTTTTTGTTGTTTTGTTGGAAAGGTAGGGAGTTGTGATGTTTTTCCACGTTTTAGTTGTTTTTGTTGGGAAAGGTAGGGAGGTGTGATGTTTTTCCAAGTTTTAGTTGTTTTGTTGGGAAAGGTAGGGAGGTGTGATGTTTTTCCAAGTTTTAGTTGTTTTGTTGGGAAAGGTAGGGAGGCGTGATGTTTTTACAGTTTAGTTTTTTTTTGGAAAGGTAGGGAGGCGTGATGTTTTTACAAGTTTTAGTTGTTTTGTTGGGAAAGGTGGGGAGGCGTGATGTTTTTTAAAGTTTAGTGTTTTGTTGGGAAAGGTGGGGGAAGGGACGAAGGTTTTCCAAGTTTTAATTGTTCTTTGGGAAAGGTGGGGTGGTGAGGGAGAGGGTAAAATCTTTCCAAGTTTTAGTTGTTTTGTTGGAAAGGTAGGGAGGCATGATGTTTTTCCAAATTTTAGTTGTTTTGTGGGAAAGGTAGGGAGGCGTGATGTTTTTCCAAGTTTTAGTTGTTTTGTTGGGAAAGGTAGGGAGGCGTGATGTTTTTCCAAGTTTTAGTTGTTTTGTTGGGAAAGGTAGGGAGGCATGATGTTTTTCCAAGTTTTAGTTGTTTGTTGGGAAAGGTAGGGAGGTGTGATGTTTTTCCAAGTTTTAGTTGTTTTGTTGGGAAAGGTAGGGAGGCATGATGTTTTTCCAACTTTTAGTTGTTTTGTTGGAAAAGGTAGGGAGGCGTGATATTTTCCAAGTTTTGTTGTTTTGTTGGGAAAGGTAGGGAGGCGTGATGTTTTTCCATTTTAGTGTTTTGTTGGAAAGGTAGGGAGGCATGATGTTTTGCCAAGTTTTAGTTGTTTTGTTGGGAAAGGTAGGGATGTGTGATGTTTTTCCAAGTTTTAGTTGTTTTGTTGGAAAGGAAGGGAGGCATGATGTTTTTCCAAGTTTTAGTTGTTTTGTTGGGAAAGGTCGGGAGGCGTGATGTTTTTCCAAGTTTTAGTTGTTTGTTGGGAAAGGTAGGGAGGCGTGATGTTTCCAAGTTTTAGTTGTTTTGTTGGGAAGGTAGGGAGACGTGAATTTTTTCCAAGTTTTAGTTGTTTTGTTGGGAAAGGTAGGGAGGCGTGATGTTTTCCCAAGTTTTAGTTGTTTTTTGTTGGGAAAGGTAGGGAGGTGTGATGTTTTTCCAAGTTTTAGTTGTTTTGTTGGGAAAAGTGGGGGGAGGGGCGAAGGTTTTCCAAGTTTATTTGTTTCTTTGGGAAGGTGGGGTGTTGAGGGAGAGGGGTAAAATTTTTCCAAGTTTTAGTTGGTTTGTTGGGAAAGGTAGGGAGGCATGATGTTTTTCCAAATTTTAGTTGTTTTGTGGGAAAGGTAGGGAGGCGTGATGTTTTTCCAAGTTTTAGTTGTTTTGTTGGGAAAGGTAGGGAGGCGTGATGTTTTTCAAGTTTTAGTTGTTTGTTGGGACAGGTAGGGAGACGTGAATTTTTTCCAAGTTTTAGTTGTTTTGTTGGGAAAGGTAGGGAGGCGTGATGTTTTTCCAAGTTTTAGTTGTTTTGTTGGAAAGGTAGGGAGGCGTGATGTTTTTCCAAGTTTCAGTTGTTTTGTTGGGAAAGGTAGGGAGGCATGATGTTTTTCCAAGTTTTAGTTTTTTGTGGGAAAGGTAGGGAGGCATGATGTTTTTCAAGATTTAGTTGTTTTGTCGGGAAAGGTGGGGGGGAGGGCAAAGGTTTTCCAAGTTTTAGTTATTTGGGAAGGTGCGGTGGTGAGGGAGAGGAGTAAAATCTTTCCAAGTTTAAGTTGTTTTGTTGGGAAAGGTAGGGAGGCATGATGTTTTTCCAAGTTTTAGTTGTTTTGTTGGGAAAGTTCGGGAGGCGTGATGTTTTTCCCGTTTTAGTTGTTTTGTTGGGAAAGTGGGGGGGAGGGGCGAAGGTTTTCCAAGTTTTAGTTGTTCTTTGGGAAAGGTGGGGTGGTGAGGGAGAGGGGTAAAATCTTTCCAAATTTTAGTTGTTTTTGTTGGGAAAGGTAGGGAGGCGTGATGTTTTTCCAAGTTTTAGTTGTTTTGTTGGGAAAGGTAGGGAGGTGTGATGTTTTTCCAAGTTTTAGTTGTTTTGTTGGGAAAAGTGGGGGGGAGGGCGAAGGTTTTCCAAGTTTTCATTGTTCTTTGGGAAGGTGGGGAGGCGTGATGTTTCCAAGTTTAGTTGTTTTGTTGGGAAAGGTAGGGAGACGTGAATTTTTCCAAGTTTTAGTTGTTTTGTTGGGAAAGGTAGGGAGGCGTGATTGTTTTTCCAAGTTTTAGTTGTTTTGTGGCGAAAGGTAGGGAGGCGTGATGTTTTTCCAAGTTTCAGTTGTTTTGTTGGGAAAGGTAGGGAGGCATGATGTTTTTTCAAGTTTTAGTTGTTTTGTTGGGAAAGGTAGGGAGGCATGATGTTTTTCCAAGTTTTAGTGTTTTTGTCGGGAAAGGTGGGGGGAGGGCAAAGGTTTTCCAAGTTTTAGTTATTTGGAAAGGTGGGGTGGTGAGGGAGAGGGGTAAATCTTTCCAAGTTTAAGTTGTTTTGTTGGGAAAGGTAGGGAGGCATGATGTTTTTTTCCAAGTTTTAGTTGTTTTGTTGGGAAAGGTAGGGAGGCATGATGTTTTTCCAAGTTTTAGTTGTTTTGTTGGGAAAGGTAGGGAGGCATGATGTTTTTCCAAGTTTTAGTTGTTTTGTTGGGAAAGGTAGGGAGGCGTGATGTTTTTCCAAGTTTTAGTTGTTTTGTGGAAAGGTAGGGAGGCGTGATGCTTTTCCAAGTTTTAGTTGTTTTGTTGGGAAGGTAGGGAGGCGTGATGTTTTCCAAGTTTTAGTTGTTTTGTTGGGAAAGGTGGGGGGGGGAGGGGCAAGGTTTTCCAAGTTTAGTTGTTTTGTTGGGAAAGGTAGGGAGGCGTGATGTTTTCCAAGTTTAGTTGTTTTCTTGGGAAAGGTAGGGAGGCGTGTGTTTTTCCAAGTTTTAGTTGTTTTGTTGGGAAAGGTAGGAGGCGTGATGTTGTTCCAAGTTTCAGTTGTTTTGTTGGGAAAGGTAGGGAGGCATAATGTTTTCCAAGTTTTTGTTGTTTTGTTGGGAAAGGTGGGGGGAGGGGCAAAGGTTTTCCAAGTTTTAGTTATTTGGAAAGGTGGGGTGGTGAGGGAGAGGAGTAAAATCTTTCCAAGTTTAAGTTGTTTTGTTGGGAAAGGTGGGAGGCATGATGTTTTTCCAAGTTTAGTTGTTTTGTTGGGAAAGGTAGGGAGGCATGATGTTTTTCAAGTTTTGTTGTGTTGTTGGAAAGGTGGGGGGGGGAGGGGGCAAAGGTTTTCCAAGTTTTAGTTATTTGGGAAAGGTGGGGTGGTGAGGGAAGAGGAGTAAAATCTTTCCAAGTTTAAGTTGTTTTGTTGGGAAAGGTAGGGAGGCATGATGTTTTTCCAAGTTTAGTTGTTTTGTTGGGAAAGGTCGGGAGGCGTGATGTTTTTCCCAGTTTTAGTTGTTTTGTTGGGAAAGGTAGGGAGGCGTGATGTTTTTCCAAGTTTTAGTTGTTTTGTTGGGAAAGGTAGGGAGGTATGATGTTTTTCCAAGTTTTAGTTGTTTTGTTGGGAAAGGTAGGGAGGTGTGATGTTTTTCCAAGTTTTAGTTATTTTGTTGGGAAGGTAGGGAGGCGTGATGTTTTTCGAAGTTTTAGTTGTTTTTGTGGGAAAGGTAGGGAGGCGTGATGTTTTCCAAGTTTTAGTTGTTTTGTTGGGAAAGGTAGGGAGGTGTGAGTGTTTTTCCAAGTTTAGTTGTTTTGTGGGAAAGGAAGGGAGGCATGATGTTTTCCAAGTTTTAGTTGTTTTGTTGGAAAAGGTCGGGAGGCATGATGTTTTTACAAGTTTTAGTTGTTTTGTTGGGAAGGTGGGGGGGGGGGGGGGGAGGGGGCGAAGGTTTTTACAGTTTTAATTGTTCTTTGGGAAAGGTGGGGTGGTGAGGGAGAGGGGTAAAATCTTTCCAAGTTTAGTTGTTTTGTTGGGAAAAGTAGGGAGGCATGATGTTTTTTCAAATTTAGTTGTTTTGTTGGGAAAGTTAGGGAGGCGTGATGTTTTTTCCAAGTTTTAGTTGTTTTGTTGGGAAGGTAGCGAGGCATGATGTTTTTCCAAGTTTTAGTTTTTTGTTGGGAAAGGTAGGGAGGCGTGAATTTTTTCCAAGTTTTATTTGTTTTCTTGGAAAGGTAGGGAGGCGTGATGTTTTTCCAAGTTTTAGTTGTTTTGTTGGGAAAGGTTGGAGTGTGATGTTTTTCCAAGTTTTAGTTGTTTTGTTGGGAAAGGTAGGGAGGCGTGATGTTTTTCCAAGTTTTAGTTGTTTTGTTGGGAAAGATAAGGGGCGTGATGTTTTTCCAAGTTTTAGTTGTTTTGTTGGGAAGGTAGGGAGGCGTGATTGTTTCCAGTTTTAGTTGTTGTTGGGAAAGGTAGGAGGCATGATGTTTTTCCAAGTTTTAGTTGTTTTGTTGGAAGGTAGGGAGGTGTGATGTTTTTCCAAGTTTTAGTTGTTTTGTTGGGAAAGGTAGGAGGCGTGATGTTTTTCCAAGTTTTAGTTGTTTTGTTGGGAAAGGTAGGGAGGCGTGATGTTTTTAAAAGTTTTGTTGTTTTGTTGGGAAAGGTGGGGGGGAGGGGCGAAGGTTTTCCAAGTTTTAATTGTTCTTTGGGAAAGGTGGGGGTGGAGGAGAGGGGTATAATGTTTCCAAGTTTTAGTTGTTTTGTTGGGAAAGGTAGGGAGGCGTGAATTTTTTCCAAATTTTAGTTGTTTTTTTGGGAAAGGTAGGGAGGCATGATGTTTTTCCAAGTTTCAGTTGTTTTGTGGGAAAGGTAGGGAGTTGTGATGTTTTTCCAAGTTTTAGTTGTTTTGTTGGGAAAGGTAGGGAGGTGTGATGTTTTTCCGAGTTTTAGTTGTTTTGTTGGGAAAGGTAGGGAGGCGTGATGTTTTTCCAAGTTCTAGTTGTTTTGTTGGGAAAGGTAGGGAGGTGTGATGTTTTTTCCAAGTTTTTGTTGTTTTGTTGGGAAAGGTAGGGAGTTGTGATGTTTTTCCACGTTTTAGTTGTTTTGTTGGGAAAGGTAGGGAGGTGTGATGTTTTTCCAAGTTTTTATTGTTTTTGTTGGGAAAGGTAGGGAGGTGTGATGTTTTTCCAAGTTTTAGTTGTTTTGTGGGAAAGGTAGGGAGGCGTGATGTTTTTACAAGTTTTAGTTGTTTTGTTGGGAAAGGTGGGGAGGCGTGATGTTTTTAAAGTTTTAGTTGTTTTGTTGGGAAAGGTGGGGGGAAGGGACGAAGGTTTTCCAGTTTTAATTGTTCTTTGGGAAAGGTGGGGTGGTGAGGGAGAGGGGTAAAATCTTTCCAAGTTTTAGTTGTTTTGTTGGGAAGGTAGGGAGCATGATGTTTTTCAAATTTAGTTGTTTTGTGGGAAAGGTAGGGAGGCGTGATGTTTTTCCAAGTTTTAGTTGTTTTGTTGGGAAAGGTAGGAGGCAGTGATGTTTTCCAAGTTTTAGTTGTTTTGTTGGGAAAGGTAGGGAGGCATGATGTTTTTCCAAGTTTAGTTGTTTTTGGGAGGTAGGGAGTTGTGATGTTTTTCCAAGTTTTAGTGGTTTGTTGGAAAGGTAGGGAGGCATGATGTTTTTTCCAACTTTTAGTTGTTTTGTTGGAAAAGGTAGGGAGGCGTGATATTTTTCCAAGTTTTGTTGTTTTGTTGGGAAAGGTAGGGAGGCGTGATGTTTTTCCAAGTTTTAGTGTTTTGTTGGGAAAGGTAGGGAGGCATGATGTTTTTCCAAGTTTTAGTTGTTTTGTTGGAAAGGTAGGGATGTGTGATGTTTTTCCAAGTTTTAGTTGTTTTGTTGGGAAAGGAAGGGAGGCATGATGTTTTTTCAAGTTTTAGTTGTTTTGTTGGGAAAGGTCGGGAGGCGTGATGTTTTTCCAAGTTTTAGTGTTTTGTTGGGAAAGGTAGGGAGGCGTGATGTTTTTCCAAGTTTTAGTGTTTTGTTGGAAAGGTAGGGAGACGTGAATTTTTTTTCAAGTTTTAGGTGTTTTGTTGGGAAAGGTAGGGAGGCGTGATGTTTTCCCAAGTTTTAGTTGTTTTGTTGGAAAGGTAGGGAGGTGTGATGTTTTCCAAGTTTATTGTTTTGTTGGGAAAGTGGGGGAGGGCGAAGGTTTCCAAGTTTTAATTGTTTTTTGGGAAAGGTGGGGTGTTGAGGGAGAGGGTAAAATTTTTCCAAGTTTTAGTTGGTTTGTTGGGAAAGGTAGGGAGGCATGATGTTTTTCCAAATTTTAGTTGTTTTGTTGGGAAAGGTAGGGAGGCGTGATGTTTTTCCAAGTTTTTAGTTGTTTTGTTGGGAAAGGTAGGGAGGCGTGATGTTTTTCCAAGTTTTAGTTGTTTTGTTGGGAAAGGTAGGGAGGCGTGATGTTTTTCCAAGTTTTAGTTGTTTTGTTGGAAAGGTAGGGAGGCGTGATGTTTTCCAAGTTTTAGTTGTTTTTGTTGGGACGGTAGGGAGACGTGAATTTTTTCAAGTTTAGTTGTTTTGTTGGGAAGGTAGGGAGGCGTGATGTTTTTCAAGTTTTAGTTGTTTTGTGGGAAGGTAGGGAGGCGTGATGTTTCCAAGTTCAGTTGTTTTGTTGGGAAAGGTAGGGAGGCATGATGTTTTTTCCAAGTTTTAGTTGTTTTTGTTGGGAAAGGTAGGAGGCATGATGTTTTTCCAAGTTTTAGTTGTTTTGTCGGAAAGGTGGGGGGGAGGGGCAAAGGTTTTCCAAGTTTTAGTTATTTGGGAAAGGTGCGGTGGTGAGGGAGAGGAGTAAAATCTTTTCCAAGTTTAAGTTGTTTTGTTGGGAAAGGTAGGGGAGGCATGATGTTTTTCCCAAGTTTTGTTGTTTGTTGGGAAAGGTCGGGAGGCGTGATGTTTTCCCAGTTTTAGTTGTTTTGTGGGAAAGTGGGGGGGAGGGGCGAAGGTTTTCCCAAGTTTTATGTTGTCTGTTGGGAAAGGTGGGGAGGCATGAATGTTTTTCCAAGTTTTAGTTGTTTTGTTGGGAAAGGTCGGGAGGCTGATGTTTTTCCCAGTTTTAGTTGTTTTGTTGGGAAAGTGGGGGGAGGGGCGAAGGTTTCCAAGTTTTAGTTGTTCTTTGGGAAAGGTGGGTGGTGAGGGAGAGGGGTAAAATCTTTCCAGAATTTAAGTTGTTTTGTTGGGAAAGGTAGGGAGGCGTGATGTTTTTCCAAGTTTTAGTTGTTTTGTTGGAAAGGGTAGGGAGGTGGATGTTTTTCCAAGTTTTTAGTTGTTTTGTTGGGAAAGTGGGGGGAGGGGCGAAGGTTTTCCAAGTTTTACATTGTTTCTTTGGGAAAGGTGGGGAGGCGTGATGTTTTCAAGTTTTAGTTGTTTTGTTGGGAAAGGTAGGGAGGCGTGATGTTTTTCGAAGTTTTAGTTGTTTTGTTGGGAAAGGTAGGAGGCGTGATGTTTTTCCAAGTTTTAGTAGTTGTTTTTGTTGGGAAAGGTAGGGAGGTGTGATGTATTTTCCAATTTTAGTTGTTTTTTGTTGGGAAAGGTAGGGAGGTGTGATGTTTTTCCAAGTTTTTGTTGTTTTGTTGGGAAAGGTAGGGAGGCGTGATGTTTTCAAGTTTTAGTTGTTTTTTTGGGAAAGGTAGGAGGCGTGATGTTTTTCAAGTTTTAGTTGTTTTGTTGGGAAAGGTGGGGGGAGGGCGAAGGTTTTCCAAGTTTTAATTGTTCTTTGGGAAAGGTGGGGTGGTGAGGGAGAGGGTAAAATCTTTCCAAGTTTTAGTTGTTTGTTGGGAAAGGTACGGAGGCATGATTTTTTTCCAATTTTAGTTGTTTTGTTGGGAAAGGTAGGGAGGCGTGACGTTTTTCCAAGTTTTAGTTGTTTTGTGGGAAAGGTAGGGGCTTATGTTTTCCAAGTTTAGTTGTTTTGTTGGGAAAGGTAGGGAGGCATGATGTTTTTCCAAGTTTTAGTTGTTTTGTTGGGAAAGGTAGGAGGTGTGATGTTTTTCCAAGTTTTAGTTGTTTTTGGAAAAGGTAGGGAGGCGTGATGTTTTTCCAAGTTTTAGTTGTTTTGTTGGAAGGTAGGGAGGTGTGTTTTTCCAATTGTTTGTTTTTGTTGGGAAAGGTAGGGAGGCGTATGTTTTTACAAGTTTTAGTTGTTTGTTAGGAAAGGTGGGGGGAGGGGCGAAGGTTTTCCAAGTTTTAATTGTTCTTTGGGAAAGGTGGGTGGTGAGGAGAGGGGTAAAATCTTTCCAAGTTTTAGTTGTTTTGTTGGGAAAGGTAGGAGGCATGATGTTTCCAAATTTTAGTTGTTTTGTTGGGAAAGGTAGGGAGGCATGATGTTTTTCCAAGTTTTAGTGTTTTGTTGGGAAAGGTAGGGAGGTGATGTTTTTTCCAAGTTTTAGTTGTTTTGTTGGGAAAGGTAGGGAGGCATGATGTTTTTCTCAAGTTTTAGTTGTATTGTTGGGAAAGGTTGGGAGGTGTGATGTTTTTCCAAGTTTTAGTTGTTTTTGTTGGGAAAGGTAGGGAGGCATGATGTTTTCCAAGTTTTAGTTGTTTTGTTGGGAAAGGTAGGAGGTGTGATGTTTTTCCAGTTTTAGTTGTTTGTTGGAAAGGTAGGGAGGCATGATGTTTTTCAAGTTTTAGTTGTTTGTTGGGAAAGGTAGGGAGGCGTGATGTTTTTCCAAGTTTTAGTTGTTTTGTTGGGAAAGGTAGGGAGGTGTGATGTTTTTCCAAGTTTTAGTTGTTTTGTGGGAAGGTAGGGAGGCGTGATGTTTTTCAAGTTTTAGTTGTTTTGTTGGGAAAGGTAGGAGGTGTGATGTTTTCCAAGTTTTTAGTTGTTTTGTTGGGAAAGGTAGGGAGGCTGATCGTTTTTACAAGTTTTAGTTGTTTTGTTGGGAAAGGTGGGGGAAGGGACGAAGGTTTTCCAAGTTTTAATTGTTCTTTGGGAAAGGTGTGGTGGTGAGGAGAGGGGTAAAATCTTTCCAAGTTTAGTTGTTTGTTGGAAAAGGTAGGGAGCGTGATGTTTTTCCAAGTTTTAGTTGTTTTGTTGGGAAAGGTAGGGAGGTGGATGTTTTTTCCAAGTTTTAGTTGTTTGTTTGGAAAGGTAGGGAGGCGTGATGTTTTTACAAGTTTTTAATTGTTCTTTGGAAAGGTGGGGTGGTGAGGGAGAGGGTAATCTTTCCAAGTTTTTAGTTATTTTGTTGGGAAAGTAGGGGCATGATGTTTTTCCAAATTTTAGTTTGTTTGTTGGAAAGGTAGGGAGGTGTGATGTTTTCCTAAGTTTTAGTTTGTTTTCTTGGGAAAGGTATGGGAGGCTGATTTTTTTCAAGTTTTACTTGTTTTGTTGGGAAAGGTCGGGAGGCGTGATGTTTTTCCAAGTTTTAGTTTGTTTTGTTTGGAAAGGTAGGGAGGCGTGATGTTTTAACAGTTTTAGTTGTTTTGTTAGGAAGGTGGGGGAGGGCGATGGTTTTCCAAGTTTTAATTGTTTTTGGTAAGGTGGGGTGTGAGGAGGGTAAAATCTTTCAAGTTTTAGTTATTTTGTTTGGGAAAAGTAGGGAGGTATGATGTTTTTCAAATTTTAGTTGTTTTGTTGGGAAAGGTAGGGAGGTGTGATGTTTTTCCAAGTTTAGTTGTTTTCTTGGGAAAGGTAGGGAGGTGTGATGTTTTTCCTAGTTTTACTTGTTTTGTTGGGAAAGGTAGGGAGGCGTGATGTTTTTCCAAGTTTTTATGTTTGTTTTGTTGGAAAGGTAGGGAGGCGTGATGTTTTTCCAAGTTTTAGTTGTTTTGTTGGAAAGGTGGGGGGGAGGGCGAAGGTTTTCCAGTTTTAATTGTTCTTTGGGAAAGGTGGGGTGGCTGAGTGGAGAGGGGTGTAAGAAATCTTTCCAAGTTTTTAGTTGTTTTGTTGGGAAAGGTACGGAGGCATGATGTTTTTCCAAATTTTAGTTGTTTTGTTGGGAAAGGTAGGGAGGCGTGATGTTTTTCCAAGTTTTAGTTGTTTTTGTTGGGAAAGGTAGGGAGGCGTGATGTTTTCCAAGTTTTTAGTGTTTTTGTTGGGGAAAGGTAGGGATGGCATGATGTTTTTCCAAGTTTTAGTTGTTTTGTTGGGAAAGGTAGGGAGGGTGGATGTTTTTCCATGTTTTCATTGTTTTGTTGGGAAAGGTAAGGGAGGTGTGATGTTTTTCAAGTTTAGTTGTTTTGTTGTGGGAAAGGTAGGGAGGTGTGATGTTTTTCCAAGTTTTAGTTGTTTTGTTGGAAAGGTAGGGAGGCATGATGTTTTTCCAAGTTTTAGTTGTTTTGTTGGGAGGGTAGGGGTGTGATGTTTTCCAAGTTTTAGTTGTTTTTGTTGGGAAAGGTAGGGAGGCTGTGATGTTTTTCCAAGTTTTAGTTGTTTTGTTGGGAAGGTAGGGAGGCGTGATGTTTTTACAAGTTTTAGTTGTTTTGTTGGGAAAGGTGGGGGGGAGGGCGAAGGTTTTCCAAGTTTTAATTGTTCTTTGGGAAAGGTGGGGTGGTGAGGGAGAGGGGAAAATCTTTCCACGTTATGGTTGTTTTGTTGGGAAAGGTAGGGGCCATGATGTTTTTCGCACAGGTTTTTAGTTGTTTTTTTTGGGAGGGTAGGGAGGCATGATGTTTTTCAAGTTTTAGTTGTTTTGTTTGGGAAAGAGGTAGGGAGGCGTGATGTTTTTCAAGTTTTAGTTGTTTTGTTGGGAAAGGTGGGGGGGGAAGGGTTGAAGGTTTCCAAGTTTTTTTTTGGGGGAAGGTGGGGGGGGGGGGTGGAACCTTTTCCTTGTCACTCTTTGGGAAGGAAGATGGGTGTGAGGGTGGAGTTGTTTTCGCTGTGTGTTCTTTGGGAAAGGTGGGGTGGTGAGGGAGAGGGGTAAAATCTTTCCAAGTTTTAGTTGTTTTGTTGGGAAAAGTAGGGAGGCATGATGTTTTTCCAAATTTTAGTTGTTTTGTTGGGAAAGTTAGGGAGGCGTGATGTTTTTCCAAGTTTTAGTTGTTTTGTTGGGAAAGGTAGCGAGGCATGATGTTTTTCCAAGTTTTAGTTGTTTTGTTGGGAAAGGTAGGGAGGCGTGAATTTTTTCCAAGTTTTAG
>CM068965.1:83304558-83328049 GCA_035128595.1 Eptatretus atami | reverse complement strand
GGGAGGTGTGATGTTTTTCCAAGTTTTAGTTATTTTGTTGGGAAAGGTAGGGAGGCGTGATGTTTTTCGAAGTTTTAGTTGTTTTGTTGGGAAAGGTAGGGAGGCGTGATGTTTTTCCAAGTTTTAGTTGTTTTGTTGGACCCCCCCCCCCCCCAACCTTCCCCCAAAAAACAAAACTTTGAAAACCTTCACCTCCCCCCCACCTTCCAACAACAACTAAAACTGGAAAAACATCACGCCCTCCTACCGTTTCCCAACAAAACAACTAAAACTTGGAAAAACATCATGCTCCTACCTTTCCCAAAAAAACAACTAAAACTTGGAAACATCATGCCTCCCTACCTTTCCCAACAAAACAACTAAAACGTGGAAAGATTTTACCCTCTCCTCACCACCCCACCTTTCCAAAGAACAATTAAACTTGGAAACCTTCGCCCCTCCCCCCCACCTTCCAACAAAACAACTAAAACTTGTAAAACATCACGCCTCCCTACCTTTCCCAACAAAACAACAAAACTTGGAAAAACATCACACCTTCCCTACCTTTCCCAACAAAACAACTAAAATTGGAAAACATCACACCTCCCTACCTTTCCCACAGAAACAAACTAAAAACTATGCGAAAAACATCTGCCTCCTACCTTCCCAACAAAACAACTAAAACTTGGAAAAAACATCACACCTCCCTACCTTTCCACCAAAAACAACTAAAACTTTGGAAAAACATACACTCCTACCTTTCCCAACAAACAATGAAACTATGGAAAACATCACACCTCCTACCTGTCCCACAAAACAACTAAAATTGGAAAATACTATTTATGCCCTCCCGTACCTTTTCCCACAAAACACTAAACTTGGAAAACTTCACGCCTCCTCCTTTCCCAACAAACAACTAAAACTTGGAAAAAACATCACGCCTCCTACCTTTCCCAACAAACAACTAAATTTGGAAACCATCGTGCCTCCGTACCTTTCCCAACAAAACAACTAACACTTGAAGATTTTACCCCTTCTCCCTCCACCACCCCACCTTTTCCAAAGAACAATTAAACTTTGGGAAAACTTTGCCTCGTTTCCACCACTTCTAAACTGCCTCCCACCATTTTCCAACAAAACAACATAAAACTTCGGCTTCTATTTAACTAAAAACTATTGAAACACCGACCTCCCTTACTTTCCAACAAAACAAAGTAAAAACTGTGGGGAAACAACATCACATCCTCCCTACCTTTCCCAAGAAAAAACACTAAACTTGGAAAAACATCACACCTCCCTACCTTTCCCACAAACAACAACTAATTTGGAAAAAACATCATCCTCCTACTTTTTCCCAACAAAATAACTAAAACTTTGAACAGTTTTTAACCCCTCTCCTCACCACCCCCCTTTAGCCAAAAGAACATTCTAAACTTGGAAAACCTTCGCCCTCTCCCACCACACCCCAACCTTTCCCTAACAAAACTAACTATAAACTTTGTAAAACATCACGCCCTCCCTACCGTCTTCCCCAACAAAACAACTAAACGTTGAAACATCACGCCTCCTACCTTTCCAAACAAAACAGTAAAACTTGGAAAAAATCAACCTCCCTACTTCCCCAGAAAACAACTAAACTGGTAAAAACATCACACCTCCACCTTTCCCAAAAAACACTAAAATATTTGGGAAAAACATCATTGCCTCCTACCTTTTCCCAACAAAATAACTAAAATTGGAAAGATTTTACCCCCCTCCCTGCCCAGCAATAAACTGCATCGCCCCCCCACCTTTCCCAAAAACAACTTAAAACTTAGTAAAACATTCACGCCCCCTACCTTTCCAACAAACAACTAAACTTGGAAAAACTCACACCCCCTAACCTTTTCCCAACAAAAAACTAAAACTTGGAAAACATCACGCCTCCCTACCTTTTCCAACGAAACAACTTAAAAACTTGGAAGATGTTACCCCTCTCCTCTCACCACCACACGCTTTCCCAAAGAACAATTAAAACTGGAAGAACCTTGTCCTTTCCCCCCCTTTCCCAACAAACACAAAACTAAAAGATTGTTAAAACTCAGCCTCCTTACCTTTCCCACAAACAACTCAAAAACTTGAAAAACATCACACCTCCTCTCCTTCCCAACAAAACATCATCTAAAACTGGAAAAACATCACGCCTCCCTACCTTTCCACAAACAACAAAATTTGTGAAAAACATCACACCTCCCTACCTTTCCCAACAAAACAAACTAAAATTGGAAAACATCACGCCTCCCTTACCTTTCCCACAAAAACAACTAAAACTTGGGAAAAACAATCATGCACTCCCTACCTTCTCCCACAAAAACAAACTAAAACTTGGAAAAACATCACACCTCCTACCTTTCCCAACAAAACAACTAAACTTGGAAAAACATCATCCTCCCTTCCTTTCCCGAACAAACAACTAAAACTTAGGGGCAAACATCACACCTCCCAACCTTTCCTCCCAACAATACAACTAAAACTTGGGAAAAACATATTGCCTCCCTACCTTTCCCAAACAAAACACTAAAACTGGAAAACATCACGCTCCCTTACCTTTCCAACAAAACAACTTAAACTTGAAAACATCTGCCTCCCTCCCTTTCCACAAAACAATAAATTTGGAAAAACATCATGCCTCCGACCTTTCCCAACAAAAAACTTAAGAACTTGGAAATTTTACCCCTCTCCCTCCACCACCCACCTTTCCCAAGACATTAAAAAATAAAAAACTTGAAACCTCTCGGCCCCTCCCCCACCTTTCAACAAAACAAACCTAAACTTGTTAAAAAACATCACGCCTCCCTACTTCCCAACAAAACAACTAAAACTTGGAAAACACAACACCTCCCTACCTTTCCCAACAAAACAACTAAAAACTGGAAAACATCACGCTCCCTACCTTTTCCAAAGAACAACTAAAACTTGGAAAAACATCACACCTCCCCTACCTTTTCCCAACAAACAAAAAAACAAAACCTTTGGGGGAAAAAACATCATGCTCGCCTACCTTTCCCAACAAAACAACTAAAACTTGGAAAAACATCAAGCCCCCTCCTTCCAACAAAACAAACTAAAACTTGGGAAAAACGTCACGCTCCCCTACCTTCCAACAAAACAACTAAAATATTTGGAAACATCATGCCTCCCGTACCTTTCCCACAAACAACTAAAACTTGGAAAGATTTTACCCCTCCCTCACCACCCACTTTCCCAAAACATTAAAACTTCGGAAAACTCTTGCGCCCCTCCCCCCACCTTTCCCAACAAAAGCAACTAAAACATTGGTAAAAACATCACGCCTCCGTACCTTCCCAAAAAAACAACTAAAACTTGGAAAAACATCACGCCTCCCTTACCTTTCCCAACCAAAACAACTAAAACTTGGAAAAACATCACACCTCCCTACCTTTCCCCAACCAAAACAACTAAAACTTGGAAAATCATCACACCTCCTACCTTTTCCCAAACAAAAACAACTAAAACTTGGAAAACATTCACGCCTCCCTACCTTTCCCAACAAAACAACTAAAACTTCGAAAAACACACGCTCCCTACCTTTCCCAAAAAACAACTAAAAACTTGGAAAATCACGGCCTTCTCCCAACCTTTCCCAAGCAACAATGAAATACTGGCAAAACCTTCGCCCCTCCCCCCCATTTTCCAACCAAAACAACTTTAAACTTCGGAGAAAACATCACACCTCACTACCTTTCCCAACAAAACAACTAAAACTTTGGGAAAAACATACACGCCTCCTACCTTTTTCCAACAAGAACAACTAAAATTTGGAAGATTTTCCCCTCTCCCTCACCACCCACACCTTTCCCAAGGAACAACTAAAACTTGGAAAACCTTCGCTCGCCCCATCCACCAACCTAAAACCTGAAAATTCCCGACTTTTACAAAACAACTTAAAACTTGTGGAAAACAATTCACGCCTCCCACCTTTCCACAACAACAAAAGAAACACACCACCTCAGAAACAACTCTTCGGAAAACCTTCGCCCTCCCCCTCCCACTTTTTCTCCAACAAACAACTAAAACTGGAAAATCACGCCTTCCCGACCTTCCCAACAAACAACTTAAAACTTGGAAAAACATTGCCTCCCTACCTTTCCAACAAAACACCTCCTTCTTTTTCTTCTTTTCTCTTTTCTTTTTCCCTTCTTGTTCTTCCTTTTCCTTCTCTTTTTCTTCTTCTTCCGTCCTTTCCTCTTCTCTTCTTTCGCGTTTCTTTCCTTTCTCTTCGTCTTTTCCTTCTTCTTCTCTTTCTGCTTCATCTTTTTCCCTTTCTTTCCCTTCTTTCCTTTCCTCTTCCTTTTCTTTCTCTTACCTTCTTTATCCGTTTTCTTTACTTCTTCTTCTCTTTTTCCTTTCCTTCTTACTTTTTTTTTTCTTCCTTTTTCTTTCTTCCTCTTTTTTCTCTTCCTTTTTCTTTCTTTCTTTCTTCTTTTCTTTCTTTCTTTTTTCTCCTCTTTTCGCCCTCTCTTTCTTTTTCTTTTCTTTTTTTTCTTTCCTCTTCTTTTCTTTTCTCTTTTCTCTCTCTCTCCTCTTTTTTTTCCTTCTTACTTTCTCTTACCTCTCTTTTCTTTTTTTCTCTTTCTGCTTTCTTTTTTTTTTTTCTCTTTTCGTTTTTTTCTTCTTTATCCTTTTACTCTTTTTTCTTCCTGCCCTTTACTCTTCTCTCCCCTTCTTCTCTTACTTCTTCTTCCTTTTTTTTCCCCCTTCTTTGTTTCCCTCTTTTTTTTTTTTTTCGCTGCTTCTCGCTTTCTTTTTTTACTTGTTTTCTTTTTCTTTTTTTTTCTTCTTTTATTTTTTCTTTCTCTTCTCTTTTTCCCTCTTCTTTCTCTTTTCCTCTTTTCCTTTCTCTTTTTTCCTTCTCTTTTTTTTCCTCCTTTTCTTTTTACCCCTTGCCTTTCTTTCTTTTTTTTTCCTCTTTCCCTTTTCCTTCTTCCTTTCTTGTTTTCCCTCCCTCTCCCTTCCCTTTTTTTCTCTTCTTTTTCTCCTTTTTTTCCTTTCTTTTCTTAACTCTCCTTTTCTCTTTCCTCTCTTCTTCTTTTTTCCTCTCTTCCTTTCCTCCTCTTTCCTTTTCTTAATTTTCTTCACTTTCTCTTTTTTTTTCCCTTCCTTTTCTCTCTTTTCCTCTTTTCCTTTTTTCTCTTTTTTTTCTTTTTTCTTCTTTCCTTTCCCTCTCTCTTTTTCTTTTTTTCTTCTTTTCTTCTTTTCTTCCTTTTATTTTTTTTTCTTCCTCTTTTTTTTTTTCCTTTTTCCCTTTATTCTTTTCCTCTTTCTTTTTTTTCCTTTCCCTTCGTTCTTTCCGCCTCTTCTTTCCCCCTTCTTTCTTTTTTTTTTCCCTCCTTTCGCCTTTTTTTAATTTCTCCTCCCTTTTCTTCCCTTACTTTTCTTTCTTTTTTTTCTTTCTCTATCCTTCTCCCTTTCCTTTTTTCTCTCTTCTTTCCTTCTTCTTTTTCCCTTTTTTTTTTCCTTTCTTTTCCCTTTCTTTCTTTCCCTCCTTCCTTTTCTTTTCTTTTTCTCTCTCCCTTCTTTCCTTCTCTTCTTTTTTTTTTTTTCCTCTTTTCTTTTTTTTTTTCCTTTCCCGTCTTCCCCTCTTCCCCTGCTTTCCTTTCTTTCTTTCTCTTCTCGTTTTTCTTCTTCTTTTTTTTTTTCTTTTCTTTTCTTTTCTCCCCTCCCTTTTTTTCTCTCTTCTCCTATTTTTCTTCTTTCTCCCTTACTTTCTCTTTCTTTTTCCCTTCCTTTTCTTCTTCACTCTTTTGTCTTTTCTTTCTTCTCTTTTTTCTCTTTTCTTCTTTTTTTCTTCTTTTTTTCTCTTTTTTTCTTCCTTTTTTTACTCTCCCTTTTCTTTCCTTTTTTTTCCCTTCTTTCTCTTTTTTTCTTCTTTTTTTTTTTTCTTTTTTCCCCTTTCCCTTTCCTAATTTTTTTTTTTTGGTCTTTCTTCTTTATCCCCCTCTTCCCCTTTTGTTCTTTTTTCTTCTTTTTCTTCTCTTTCTTTATCTTTTTCTCTTCTTTCTTTTTTTTTCTTTTTCCTTATTTTCTTGTTTTCTTTTTTTCCCCTTTCTTTTTCTTCCTTTCCTCCTTCTCTCCTCCTTCTTTTTTCTTTTTTTTTTTTTCTTCTTCTTTTTTCCTTTCTATTTTTCTTTTTTCGTCTTTTTTTCTTTTCTCTCTCCCTTCCCTCTTTTTTATTTTCTTCCCTTTTCTCCTTTTTTCCTCTTTCTTCGCTTTTTTTTCTTCCTTGCTCTTTTTCTCCTGTCTCTTCGCTTTCCTCTTTTTTTTTTTTCTTTTTCTTTTCTTCTTTTTTTCTCCCTTTTTTCTTTTTTTCTTCTTCTCTTTCCTTCTTTTTCCCCTTTTTCTTTTTCCTCCTTTCCTTCCCCTTTCCCTCCTTTCTTCTTTCCTTCTTCTTCTCTCTTCTTTCTTCCTTTCCTCTTTCTTCTTTTTCTTTCTGTTCTCGCTTTTCTTTTTTTTTCTTTTCCCTTTTCCCCTTTTTTCTTCCCTTCTTTCTTACCTCCCTCCTTTTTTTCCTTCTCTTTTCTTCCATTTTTTTTTCTCCTCTTTTCTCTTTTTCTCTTTTCCTTCTTTCTTTCTTTTTCTACCTTCTTCCTCCTTCTTCTTTTTCCTTTCTCTTTCTCTTCTTGCTTTATTTTCCTTTTTTTTTTTTCTTTTCCTCTTTCCTCCTTCCTTTTTCTTTTTTCTCCTTCTCTTTTTTTTTTTTTCTTTTCTCTCTTCCTTTTCCTTTCTCCTGTGTTGTTTCTTTTTTCTTTTTTTTTCTTTCTTTCTTCTTTTCCTTTTTTTTTCTTTTCTTTTCTTCTCTTTCCTCTTTTTTTTTTCTTTCTTTTTTTCCTTTTTCTCTTTCTTTCTCTCCTTCTCTCTTTTCCCTCTTTTCCCTTCCCTTTTTCTCCCTTTTTTTTCTTTTTTCTTTTTTCCTTTTTTGTTTTTTCTTCTCTTTCTTCTTTTTTCTCTTTTTCCTCTTTCTTTTTCTTCTTTCTTTTCTTTCTTCCCCCTTTCTTTTTCTCCCTCCTCTCTTTCTTTTCCTTTCCTTTCTTTTCTCCCTCCCTCTTCTTTTTCCTCTTTCCTTTCCCTTTCCTCCTCTTTTCTCCTTTTCCTTTTCTTCCCTTCTCTTTTCTTTCCTCCTTTTCTCTTTTCCCCTTTCCTTTCTTCTTCCTTCTTTTCTTCCTTTTTTTTTTTTTTCTTTCTCCTTCTCTTCTCTCTCTCTTTCTTCCCTCCTCTTCTTTGCTTCTTCTTCCTTTTTTTCACTTCCTTTCTTCTTCTTCTTACTTTCCCTTTTCTCCCCCTTTTTCCCTTCCTTTTTTCTCCTTCTTTCCTTTTTTTCTTTCTTTTCTTCTTGCTCCTTCTTTCCTTTTCCTCCCTTTCCCCTTTTTTTATTTTTTTTCTCTCTTTTTCTTTCTTTTTTTTCCTTTCTTTCCTTTCTTCTTTCTTTCCTCTTGCTTCCCTCCCTCCTTTTTCTTTTCTCTTCTTCCTTTTCTTTTCCTTTCTTTTCCTCTTTTTTTTCTTTTTCTTTTTTTTTCTTTCTTTTTTCCTCCCCCTTTTTCTTTTTTTTTTCTTTCTTTTTTTCCTTTTTTGCTTTTTTTTCCCCTTTTCCTTCTCTTTCTTTTCGTTTCCCTTTTTTCTTTCCTTCTTTCCTTTCTTTCTTCTCTCCTTTTCCTCCCTTCCTCTCTTTTTTTTTTTTTCTTCTTTTTCTCTCTCCTTCCTTTTCTTTTCTTTTTCTTTTTTTTTTTTTCCCCTTCTTTTTTTTTCTTTTTTTTCTCCTCTTTTTTTTCTTTTCTTCCTTTCTCTTTTCCCTCTTTCTTCTTCCTTTTTTCTCCTCTTTTTTTCTATTTCTTTTTTTTTTCTTTTCTCTCTTTTTTCCTCTTTTCTTTTCTTTTTCTTTTTTTTTCCTTTTCTCCTTTTCTTTTTTTCTTTTTCTTTTTCTTTTCTTTTTTCTCCCTTTTCCTTCTTTTTTCCTCTTTCCTTTTCTTTTTTTTTTCTTTTCTTTTCTCTTTTCCTGTTTCTCTTTCCTTCTTTCCTCTCTTTCTTCTTTCTTTTCTCTTCTCTCTCCTTTTTCTTCCCTCTTCCTCTCTTTTTCCCCTTCCCCTTCCTTTCTTCTTTTTTTTTCTTCGTCCCTCTTTTTTTTTTTTTTTTTCCTTTTTTTCTTTTTTTCTCCTCTCTTTCTTTTTCTCTTTTCTCTTCTTTCTCCTTTTCTTCCCCCTTGCACTTAGTTCCTTTCCACTTTTTTTTTCTTTTTCTTTCCTTCCTCTTCTCTTTTTTTTCCTTTTTCTTTTCTTTTTCTTTCCTTTCTTTTTCCCTCTTTTTCCTCTTTTTTTCTTCCTTCCCTCTTCTTTTTCCTGCCCTTCGTCGGTTCTGTTTCCGCTTCTCTTTTCTTTCCTTCCTCTTTTCTCTCTTTCTCTCCTCCTCTCTCTTTCTTCCTTTTTTTTTCCTTTTTCTTTCTTCCCTTTTTCTTCCTTTCTCTTTCTATTTCCTTCTTTCCCCCTTCTTTCCCTTTTTTTTCCTTCCTTTTCTCTCTTTCCTTTTTTCTCCTTTCTTTCTTTCTCTCCTTTTTTTTTCTCTTCTTTTTCTCTCTTTTCCTTTCCTCTCTCCCTTTACCTTTTTTTTCTCTCCCTTTTTTTTTTATTTCTTCTTTTTTCTCTCTTTATTCTTCTTTTTTTCTTTCTCCCCTCCTCTCTCTTTTTTTTTTTTTTCTCCTTCCCTTTTTTTCCTTTCTTACTTTTCCTCTCTTTTCTTTTTGTCTTTTTTTTTCTCTTTTTTCTTTTTCTTCTTGCTTTCCCTTTCCCTTCTTTTTTTTTTCCTTTCTTTCTTTTTTTTTTCTTCTCTCCTTCCTCTCTTCTCTTTTTCTTTTTCTTCTCTTCTTCCCTTTTCTCTCTTCTTTTTCTTTCTTTTTTTCTCCTTTTTCCTCTTCTTTTTCTCCTTTTTTTTTTTTTCCTCCTTCTTCTTTCCTTTCCCTCCTCTCTCTCTTTTTTTCTTCTTTCTCCTTTTTTCCCTCTCTTTCTTCCTCTTTTCTTCTTTTTTCTCTTCCTCCCCTCTCCTTCTCTTCTTCTTTTTCTTTCTTTTCTTTTCTTCTTTCTCTTACTTCCTTTTTCTTTTTTTCTTCTTTCCTCTCCTCTCTCTTCTTCTTTCCTTTCTTCTTTTTCTCCTTCCTTTCTTCCTTTTCCCCTTCTTTCTGTACTCTCTCCTCTTTTTTTCTTTTCCTCCTTCCCGGCTCCCTTCTTCCTCTTTTTTTCCCTTTGCTCCTTCTTCCTCCTTCTTTTTTTTTTTTCCCTTTTTCTTTCTTCCTTCTCTCCTTCCCCCTTCTTCTCTCCTTTCTGCTTTCCTTTTTTTTTTTCCTTCCTTCTTCTTTTTTTTTCTTCCACTCTCTTCCTTTTCTGTTTTTCCTTTCTTTTATTCCTTCTTTTTCTTTTTTTTTCCTCTCCTTCTTTCCTTTTTCTCCTTTCCTTCCTTCTTTCCTTTCTTCTTTCTCTACCTTTCCTCTTTCTTTTCTCTTCTCTTCTTTCTTTTTACCCTCTTCTTTTCTCTTTTTCTCCTTTTTCTTGTTTTCTCTTTTTCCCCCCCTGTTTCTCTCTCTCCTTCTTTTTTCCTCTTTTCTTTCTTTTTTTTTTTTTTCTCCCTTTTCCCTCTTTTTTTTTCCTTTCTTTTTTCTTTTTTTCTCTCCTTCTTTTTCTTTTTTGTTTTTTCTTTTTTCTCTTCTTTTCCCTTTCCTCTCTCCCCTTCTTTCTTCCCCTTTCTTTTTTTTTTTTATTTTCTTCTCCTCCTTTTTTTCTTTCTTTTTTTCTTTTCTTTCCTTTTTTCTTTCTTCTTTTCTTTGTTTTTTTTCTTTTTTTTCCTTTGTCCTTCCTCTTGCCTTTTCACTTTTTCCTTTTCTTTTTTTTCGTTTTTTTCTTTCCTCCCTTCTCTTCTCTCTTTTTCTCTTTTTCTCTCTTTTTTTTTTCCCTTTTTTCTCTTCTTTTTTTTTTCCTGTCTCTCCTCTTCTCTTCTCTTTCTTTTATTTCCCTTTTCTTTCTTTCCTTTTCCTTTTTTTCTTTTTCCTTACCTCCTTTTTCCCTTTTTCTCTCTTCCTTTTCCTTTTCCTCTCCTCCTTTTTTTTGTTTCTTTTTTTTTTTCTTTTTTTTTTCTTTCTTCCGTTTCTTCTCTTCTTTTTTTTCTTTTCCTTCTTCCCTTTTTTTTTCCCTTCTTTTTTCCCTCTTTCCTTTTTTTTTCCTTCTCTCTCTTTTTTTTCTTCTTCTCGCTTTTTTCTCTCTTTTTCTTTTCACTTTCTTCCTTTCCTTCTTGTCTTTTTTTTTCTTTTGTTTTTTTTCTTTTTTTTTTTTCCCTTTTTCTTTTTCTTTTTTTTTTCTTCTCTTTCCGTTTTTTCTCTTTCCTCCTTTTTTTCCCCCCGCTTCCTGTCCCCTCTCTTCCTTTTCCTTTTCTCCTATTTCTTTTCTTTTTCCCTTTCCTTTTCTTTTTTTTCTTTTCCCTTTACTTTCTTTTTTTTCTTTTTCTCCTTTCTTCCTCTTCTTTTTTTTTTCCTTTTTTCCCTTTCTCTTTCTTCCTTTTCTTCCTTATTCTTTCTTTTTTTTTTTTCTTCTTTTCCCCCCTTTCTCTTTTCTTTTCTTTTTTCTTTCCCTTCTCCTGTTCTTCTCCTTCCTTTTCTCTTCTTTTTTTTCCCTTTTTTTTTTTTTTCTTTTCTTCTTCCTCTTTCCTTTTTTCTTTTCTTCTTCTTCCTCTTTTCCTTTCTTTCTTTTTCTTCTTTCTTCTTTTCTTTCTCTTTCTTCCTTTTCTTTTTTTTTTTTCTTTTTTCTTCCCCTTGTTTTCCTTTTTTTTTTTCTCTTTTCTTTTTTCTTCTTTCTCTTCTTTTTCTTTTTTTTTTCTCTTTCTTTTTTCTTTTTTCTTTTTTTCTTCTCTCTTTTCTTTCCTCTTTTTTTTCTTTTTCCTGTTCCTTTTTTCTTCCTTTTCCCCTCCTTCTTCTTTTCTCTCTTTTTTCTCCTCTCCTTCTTTTTTTCTCTTCTTCCTCTTTTCTTCTTTTTCTTTTCCTTTTTCTCTTTTCTTCTTTTTTTCTTCTCTTCTTTTCTCTCCTCTCTTCCCTTTTTTTCTCTTTTTTTCCTCCTTTTTTTCTTCTTTCCTTCCTCCTTTTCTTTCTTTTTTTTTTTCACTCTTTCTTCCTCTTATCTTTTCTTCTTCTCTCTCTTTTTTCCTTTTCACTTTTTCTTTCTCTTCTTCTTTTTTTTCCTCTTTTCTTTTCTTTTTCTCCTTTCTTCTCTTCTCCTTCTTTCTTTTTTCTTTTTCCTTTTCTTCCTTTTTTCTTTCTTTCCCCTCCTTTTTTTTTCTCCCTTTTTTTCCCTTTCTCCCCTTTTTTTTCCCTTTCGCCTTTTTTTTCTTCTCCTCCCCTTCCCCTCTCTTTTTTTCTTTATTTTCCTCTCTTTTCTCTTTCTTTTCTCTCTTTTTCTTTGCTTTTCTTATCTTCTTTTTTCTCTTTTCTTCTCCTTTTTTTCCCTTTTTTCTCCTCCTTCTTATCGTCTTTCTTTTTTTTTCTCGTCTCTCCTCTTCTTTCTCTTTACCCTCTTTTTCTTTCCTCTTTTTTCTTTTTTCCTTTCTCTCTTTCTTTTACTCTTTCTTTTTTCCTTCTTTCCTTTCTCTTTTCTCTCCTTTTCTTTTTTTCTTTTTTTTCCTTTTATTTCTTTTCTTGTACTTTTTTTTTTCTTCTTCTTTCTTCTCTTAGTTTTTTTTTTTTTTTCCTCCCTTTTTCCCTCTTTTTCTTTCCCTCTTTCCTTCCTTCCTCTTCCTTTCTCTTTTTTTCCTCTCTTTTTTTTCCTCTTTCTTTCTTCTTTCCTTTCCTTCTCTCCTCTCCCTTCTTCTTACCTCTCTCTCTCTTCTTTTCGTCTCTTTTTTTACGTTTCTTTTTCCTTTTCTTCCTTTTTCTTTTCTCTTTTTTTCTCTTCTTTTTTCTTCTTCTCTTTTTCTTCCTCCCTTTCTCTTCTTTTTTTCTTTTTTTCTCTTTTCTTCCCTTATTTCTTTTTTTTTCCCCCTTTTTTCTTTCTTTTTCTTTCTCTCCTTCTTTTTTTTTTTTTCCCTTCTTTTTTCTTTTTTCTTTGTTTTTCTTCTTCCTTCTTCTCTTTTTCCTCCCTTTTTCTTCTCCTTTTTTTCTTTCTTTTTCCTTTGTCTTTTTTTTTTTCTCTTTGCCTTCTCTCTCCTTCTCTCCTCTCCTCCTTCTTTTTTCTTTCTTCTCCCCTCTCCTCTTTTTTTCTTTTTATTTTCTTCTTTTCTTCTCTTTCTTTTTTCTTTCCTTCTCTCTTTTTTCCTTCTCTTTTTTTCTCTTTTTTTTTTCTCTTCCTCTTTTTCTTTCCTTTTATTTTTCGTCTCTTTTCTTTTTTTCTTTTTTTTTCTTTTCCCTTGTCCCTCCTCTTCTTCTCTCTTTTTTTTTTTCTTTTTTCTTTTCTCTCTACTTTTCTTCTTTTCTCTTTCTTTGTTCTTTTTTTCCTTCCTTTCCCTTCTTTTTTCTCTTTTCCTGTTCTTTTGTTTCTTTTTTTTTTTCCTTCTTCTTTTTTCTTTTTATTTTTTTCTTTTTTTTCACTTTTCTTTTTTTCTTTTTTTTTTCCTTTTTTATATATTCTCTTTTCTTCTTCTTCCTTATCCCTTCTTTCTTTTTCTTCTCCTCTTTTCTTCTTTTTTTTTTTTTACTCCTTCCGTTTTTTTTTTCCTTCTTTCTGTCTTTTCTCTTTCCTTTATCTTTCTTCTGCCCTTCTCTTCTTCTTTTCCTTTTCCCTTCTTTTCTTTCCTTTTTTCTTTTTTTTTTTTTTTTCCTTTCTTCTTTTTCTTTCTTCTCCTTTTTCTTCCCTCCCTTCTTTTTTCTTTCCTTCTTTCTTTTTCCCTGCTTCCCTTCTTCTTATTCTTTCTTCTTTCTTTTTTCTCTCCTTCCTCCTTTTTTTTCTCTCTTTTGTCTCTCTTTTTTTCTTTTTTTTTTTTTTCTTTCCTCTTTTTTTTTTCTTTTCTTCTTCCCTTCCCTCTTCTCCTTCTCTTTTTTTTTCTTTTCCTTTTTTTCTCTCTTCTTTTTCCTTTTTCTTTTTCTCTCTTTTTTCTTTCTTTTTTTTCTCCTTTCCCCTTTTTACCTTTTTCCCACCTTTTCTTTCCTTTCCTTCTTCCTCTTCCTTTCTTTTTCTTTCTTCTTCTTTTTTTTTCTTTTCTTCTTTTTTTTTTTCTTCTCCCTTTTTTTTTCTTTGCTTTTTTTCCTCTGTCTTTCTCTTTTTCTTCTTATCTTCTTTCTTTTTCTCCTCTGTTTTTTCCCTTTTCTTCTCCTTTCCTTCTTTTTTTCTTTTCCTTCTTTCTCCCTTTTCTCTTTTTCCTTTTCCTTTTCCCTTTTTTTTTCTTTTTCTTTTTCTTTTTTCTCTTTTCCTTTTTGTTTTCCTTCCTTTTCTTATCTTTCTCTCTCCTTTCTTCTTTTCTTCTTTCTTCTTTCCTTGTTCTTATTTCTTCCTTTCCTTCTTCCTCTTCTTTATCTTTTTTTTTTCTTCCTTTTTCTTTTCTTCTTCCTTGCTCCTTTCTTACTTTTTTTTTTTTTTTTTTACTCTTTTTTTTTTTTTTTAATTTTTTTCTTTTCCTTTTCCTTTCTCTCCTTCCTTTCCTTCTTCTTCTCTTTCTCTTTCTTTTTTTTCTTTTTCCCTCTTCCTCTTTTTTCTCTTTTTTCTGATCCTCCTTTCCTCTTTCTCTTCTTTCCTCTTTTTCCCTTTTTAATTCTTTTCTCTCTTCTCTTTTTTTTTTTCTTCTTTTTTTTCCTTTTCTTTTTCTTACCTTTCCTTCCCTTTTCTTTTTATTCTTTCCCTCTTTTGCCTTTCCTCTTTCTTTTTTTTTTTTCTCTCTTTTCTTTTTTCTCTGCTTCTTTCTTTTTCTTTTTTTCTTTTTTCTTTTCTTTCTTCTTTTCTTCCTCTCTCTTCTTTATTCTTCTCTTCTTTTCTTCTTTTTACTTTTCTTTTTCTTTTTTCTTCTTTCTTTTTCCTTTCTTTTTTCTTCCTTCCTTTTTTCTCTTCTCTTTTTTTCTCTTTTTTTCTTTTTTTCTTTTTTTTTTTTCTCCCCTTCTTTTTTTTTTTTTCTTTTCTTTTCTTTTCTTCTTCTCCTTTTTCTTTTCTCTTCTTTCTTTCTTTCTCTCCTCTCTTTTTTTCTTCCCTTTTTTCTCCTCTTTTTTTCTTTCTCTTTTTTTTTTTTTTTCTCTTTTCTTTCTTCTTTCCTTCTTTTTTCTCTTTTTCCTTTTTTGTTTTCTCTTTTCTTCTTTTCTTTCTTTCTTCTTTTTTCTTTCTTTTTTTTTTCCTTTTTTTCTTTCTTTCTCTCCTCTGCCTCTCTTCCTTTCTCTTCTCTTTTCTTTTTTTCTTCTTTCTCCCCCCTTCTTTTCTTTTCTTTCCCTTTTTTTTTTCCCTCCTTTCTTGTTTCTTTTTTCTTTTTCTCTTCTTTTTTTCTCCTTTCTTTTTTTCTTTTTTATTTTCTTTCTCTTTTCCTCTTTTTTCTTTTCTTCTTTTTTTCTCTTTCCCTTTTTTTTTTTCTTCTTTCTTTCCTCTTTTTTTTTCTCTTTTCCTTTTTTCTTTTTTTCTTTCTTCTTCCTCTCCTTCTTCCTTCTTTCTTTTTACTCTTTCCTCCTGTTTACTTTCTCCCTCTTTTCTCTTTTCCCCTTTCCCTTTTCTCTTTTTTTCTTTTTTCTCCTTCTCCCTTTCTTTTTTTTTTCTTTATCTTCCTTCTTTCCTTCTTTCTCTTTTTTCCTTTTTTTTCTTTTTTCCTTCTTCTCACCCCTTTCTTTTCTAAACTTCCTATTTCTTTTTTCTTCTTCTTTCTTTTTTTTTTTTTTTTTCCCTTCTTTTTTTCCTTTTTTCCCTCTCTTCTTTCTTCTTTTCCCTCCCCCTTTTGCTTCTTCTTCCCTCTCTTTTTTTATTCTTCTTATCTTTTCTTCTCCTTCTTCCTTCTTTTTTTTCTTATCTTTTTTTTCTCCTTTTTTCCTTCCCTTTTCTTTCTCTCTTTCCTCCTTTCTCCACCTTTTTCTTTCCCTCTTTCTCTTTCCTTTCTTATTTCCTTTCTTTTTCTTCCTTCCTTCTTTCTTTTCTCTTTTTTCCTTCTTCTTTACCTTTCTCTTATTCTTTTTTTTTTCTTTTTTTTCTCTTTTAACTTTTTTCTTTTTTTTTTCTCTCTTTCTTTTTTTCCTTCTCTCTCTTTCTCTCTTCCTCCTGTCCCTTTTTTTCCCCTCTTTTCTCTTTTTTTTTTGTCTTTCTTCTTTTTTTTTTCTTTTTTTTTCTTTCTTTCTTTTTTTTGTTCTCTCTTCCCTCTTTCTTTTCTTCCTTTCCTTTCTTTTTCTTTTCTTCTTTTTTCTTAACCCTTTCTTTCCTCTCTTTTTTCCTTTCCTTCTTTTTTTTTCCTTCTTTTTTTCCTTCCTTTTCTTTTCTTTTTCTTTCTCCTTTTCTCCTTCTCCCCTTTTTTCTCTTTTTCTCTTTTTTTTTTTCCTTTTCCTCTTTCTTTTCCTCTTCTCTTTTTTCTTTCCTTTTTTTACTTTTTCTTCTTCTTCTTCCTTCTTTTTTTTTTTTCTCTCTCCTTTTTTTTTCTTCTTTTTTCTTTTTCCCTTCTTTCTCTTTCTTTTCTCTCTTTTTTCTTTCCTTGTTTTTTTTTTTCTTTTTCCTCTTTATTTTTTTTTTTTTCTCCTTCTTCTTTTCCTCTTCTTTCTCCTTTTTTTTTCTTCTTTTTTTCGTGGCTTTCCTTTTCCCTCAAAATTTCAACTAAATGAAACTCATTTCGCCTTCTTGATTCTCCAAACATACAATTACTTGGAACTTCACTCTCCTTCCTTTTCTCAACAATTTTTTTTTCATCTTTTTAAACTTGGAAAGATTTTACTCCTCTCCATCACCACCGCACCTTTCCCAAATAACTAAAACTTGGAAAACCTTTGCCTCCCCCCCCACCTTTCCCGACAAAACAACTAAAACTTGGAAAAACATCTGCCTCCTACCTTCCCAACAAAACAACTAATACTTGGAAAAACATCATGCCTCCCTACCTTTCCCAACAAAACAAACTGAAACTGGGAAAAACATCACGCCTCCCCTACCTTTCCCAACAAAACAACTAAAACTTGGAAAAACATCACGCCTCCTACCTTTCCCAACAAAAAACACTAAAACTTGGAAAAAAATTCACGTCTCCCTACCTGTCCCAACAAACAACTAAAACTTGAAAAACATCACGCCTCCCTACCTTTCCCAACAAAACAACTAAACTTGGAAAACATCACGCCTCCCTACCTTTCCAACAAAACAACTAAAACTTGGAAAACATCACGGCCTCCCTACCTTTCCCAACAAAACAACTAAAACTGGAAAACATCACGCTCCCTACCTTTCCCAACAAAACAAACTAAAATTTGGAAAACATCATGCCTCCCTACCCTTCCCAACAAACCAACAAACTTGGGAAAATTTACCCTCTCCCTCAACACCCCACCTTTCCCAAAGAACAATTAAAACTTGAAAACCTTCGCCCCTCCCCCCACTTTTCCACCAAAAACAACTAAAACTTGGAAAAAACATCACACCTCCCTACCTTTCCCAACAAAACAACTAAAACTTGCGAAAACATCACGCCTCCCTACCTTCCCAACAAAACCAACAAAACTTGGAAAAAAAATTCACGTCTCCCTACCTTTCCCAACAAAACACTAACTTGGAAAAAACATCACGCCTCCCTACCTTTCCCCAACAACAACTAAAATTGGAAAAACATCACGCCTCCCGACCTTTCCCAAACAAAACAACTAAAACTTGGAAAAACATCATGCCTCCCTTCCTTTTCCCAACAAAAAACTAAAACTTGTGGAAAAACAATTCACACATCCCTACCTTTCCCAAACAAAACAACTAAAACTTGGAAAAACATCATGACCTCCCTACCTTTCCCAACAAAACACTAAAAACTTGGAAAACATCACGCCTCCCTACCTTTCCCAACAAAACAACAAAACTTGGAAAAATATCACGCCTCCCTACCTTTTCCAACAAAAAACTAAAAGTGGAAAAACATCATGCCTCCCTACCTTTCCCAACAAAACCACTAAACTTGGAAAAACATCACACCTCCCTACCTTTCCCAACAAACAACTAAAACTTGGAAAAAAACATCATGCCTCCCTACCCTTTCCCAACAAAAACAACTAAAAATTGGAAAAAACATCACGCCTCCCTACCTTTCCCAACAAAACAACTAAAACTTGGAAAAAAACATCACGCCTCCCTACCTTTCCCAACAAAAACAACTAAAATTTGGGAAAAACATCATGCCTCCCTACCTTTCCCAAAAAACAACTAAAACTTGGAAAGATTTTACCCCTCTCCCTCACCACCCCACCTTCCCAAAGAACAATTAAAAACTGGAAAACCTTTCGTCCTTCCCCCCACCCTTTTTCCCAACAACAACTAAAACTTTAAAAACATCACGCCTCCCCACCTTTCCCAACCAAAAACAACTGAAACTTGTAAAACATCACGCCTCCCTTACCTTTCCCAACAAAACAACTAAAACTTGGAAAAACATCACACCTTCCCTACCTTTCCCAAACAAAAAACAATAAAACTTGGAAAAACACACACCTCCCTACCTTTTCCAACAAAACAACTAAAACGTGGAAAACATCACAACTCCCTACCTTTCCCAACAAAACAACAAAAAACTTGGAAAAAACATCACACCTCCTACCGTTTCCCAACAAAACAACTAGAACTTGAAAAACATCACGCCTCCTACCTTCCAACAAAACAACTAAAAAAACTCGGAAAAACATCACACTCCCTACCTTTCCCAACAAAAACAACTAAAACTTGGAAAAACATCACAACTCCCTACCTTTCCCAACAAAAACAACTGAAACTTGGAAAAACATCATGCCTCCCTACCTTTCCCAAAAAAAAAAAACTAAATTTGGAAAAAATTACGCCTCCCTACCTTTCCCAACAAAACAACTAAAACTTGGAAACATATATACCCTCTCCCTCACCACCCACCTTTTCCCAAAGAACAATTAAAACTTGGAAAACCTTCGCCCCTGCCCCCCCACCTTTCCCAACAAAACAACTAAAACTTGTAAAAAACATCACGCCTCCCTACCCTTCCCAACAAAACAACTAAAACTTGGAAAACATCACGCCTCCCTACCTTTCCCAACAAACAACAACTTGGAAAACATAATCCCACTTTCCCAACAAAACAATAAACTTGGAAAAAATCATGCCTCCCTACCTTTCCCAACAAAACAACTAAAACTTGGAAAAACATCACCCCCTCCCTACCTTTCCCAACAAAACAACTAAAATTGGAAAACATCACGCCCCCCCTATCTTTCCCAACAAAACAACTAAAACTTTGGGAAAAACATTCACGACCTCCCTACCTTTCCCAACAAAACAACTAAAACTTGGAAAAACATGCCACCTCCCAACCTTTCCCAACAAAAAACAACAAAACTTGGAAAAACATCACGCCTCCCTACCTTTCCCAAGAAAACAACTAAAACTTGGAAAAAAATCACGCCTCCCTACCTTTCCCAACAAAACAACTAAAACTTGGAAAACATCATGCCTCCTACCTTTCCCAACCAAAACAACTAAAACTTGGAAAAACATCACGCCTCCCTAACTTTCCCAAACAAAAACAACTAAAATTTGGAAAAACATCATGCCTCCCTACTTTCCCAACAAAAAAACCAACTAAAACTTGGGAAAGAATTTTACCCCTCTCCCTCACACACCCCACCTTTCCCAAAAGAACAATTAAAAACTTGTAAAACCTTCGCCCCTCCCCCACCCCCTGCCCCACCCACCCTGCCCCCCCCCCACCTTTCCAAACAAAACAACTAAAACTTGTGAAAAACATCATGGCCTCCCGACCTTCCCAACAAACAACTAAAACTTTGGAAAAACATTCATGCTCCTTCCTTTCCAACAAAACAACTAAAACTTGAAAAAACATCACACCTCCCTACCTTTCCCAACAAAACAACAAAACTTGGAAAACATTCACGCCTCCCTACCTTTCCCAACAAACAACTTAAAACTTCGAAAACATTCACGCTCCCCTACCTTTCCAACAAAATAACTAAAACTTTGGAAAAACATCCACCTCCCTACCTTTCCCAACCAAAACAACTAAAACTTGGAAAAAACATCATACCTCCCTACCTTTCCCAACAAAACAAACTAAAACTTGGAAAAACATCACGCCTCCCTACCTTTCCCACAAAACAACTAAAACTGGGAAAAACATCACGCCTCCCGACCTTTCCCAACAAAACAAACTAAACTTGGAAAAACATCATGCCTCCTACCTTTCCCAACAAAACAACTTAAAACTTGGAAAGATTTTACTCCACTCCCTCACCACCCCACCTTTCCCACAATAACTAAAACTTGAAACCTTCCCTCCCCCTCCCCCACCTTTCCCAACAACACAACAAAAAACTTGAAAAACACGATGCCCTCCCTACCTTTCCCAACAAAACAACTAAAACTTGGAAAAACATCATGCCTCCTTACCTTTCCCAACAAACAACTTAAACTTGGAAAGATTTACTCCTCTCCTCACCCACCCCACCTTTCCCAAAATAAACTAAAACTTGGAAAACCTTGCCCCTTCCCCCCCACCTTTCCCAAACAAAACAACAAAAAACTGGAAAACATCATGCCTCCATACCTTTCCCAACCAAAAAACTGAACTTGGAAACAACATCACGCCTCCCTACCTTTCCCACAAAACAACTAAAACTTGGAAAAAACACCACGCCTCCCTACCTTTCCCAAGAAAACAACTAAAACTTGGAAAAAAAACATCACGCCTCCCTACCTTTCCCAACAAAACAACTAAAAACTTGGAAAACCTATGCCCCTCCCCCCCACCTTTCCCAACAAAACAACTAAAACTTGGAAAAACATCACGCCTCCCTACCTTTCCCAACAAAACAACTAAAACTTGGAAAAAGCATCACGCCTCCCTACCTTCCCAACAAAACAACTAAAACTTGGAAAAAACATCACGCCTCCCTACCTTTCCCAACAAAACAACTAAAACTTGGAAAAACATCTCCTCCCTACCTTTCCCAACAAACAACTAAAACTTGGAAAAACATCATGCCTCCCTAACCTTTCCCAACAAAACAACTAAAACTGGAAAAAACATCATGCTCCCTACCTTTCCCAACAAAACAACTTTAACTGGAAAGATTTTACCCTCTCCCTCACCACCCCACCTTCCCAAATAACTTAAAACTTGGAAAACCTTTGCCCCTCCCCCCCACCTTTTTCCCGGACAAAAACAACTAAAACTTGGAAAAAACATCATGCCTCCCTTACCTTTCCCAACAAAAACAAAAAACTTGGAAAAACATCATGCCTCCCTACCTTTCCCAACAAAAAACAACTAAACTTGGAAAAAAACATCACCTCCCTACCTTTCGCCACAAAACAACTAAAACTTGGAAAAACATCACGCCTCCCTACCTTTTTCCCAACAAAACAACTAAAACTTGGAAAAAATTCACGGTCTCCCTACCTTTCCAACAAAACAAACTAAAAACTTGGAAAACATCACGCCTCCCCACCTTTCCCAAAGAACAATGAAAAACTTGGAAAAACCTTCGCCCCTCCCCCCACTTTTCCCAACAAAACAACTAAAACTTGGAAAAACATCACACCTCCCTACCTTTCCCAACAAAACAACTAAAACTGGAAAAACATCACGCCTCCCTACCTTTCCCAACCAAAACAACTAAAAATTTGGAAAGATTTTACCCCTCTCCCTCAACCACCCCACCTTTCCCAAAGAACAAACTAAAACTTGAAAAACCTTCGCCCCTCTCCCCCCCACTTTCCCAACAAAACAACTAAAACTGGGAAAAACATCACGCCTCCCGACACTTTCCCAACAAAACAACTAAAACTTGGAAAAAACATCATGCTCCCTACCTTTCCAAACAAAACAACTTAAACTTGGAAAGATTTTACTCCTCTCCCTCCACCACCGCACTTTCCCAATAACTAAAACTTGGAAAACCTTTGCCCCTCCCCCCCACCTTTCCCGACAAAAACAACTAAAACTTGGAAAAAACATCATGCCTCCCTACCTTTCCAACAAAACAACTAAAACTTGGAAAAAACATCATGCCTCCCTACTCGTTCCCAAACAAACAACTTGAAACTTGGAAAAAACTCACGCCTTCCCTTACCTTCCCAACGAAACAACTAAAACTTGGAAAAACATCACGCCTCCCTACCTTTCCCAACAAACACAACTTAAAACTTTGAAAAAAAATTCACGGTCTCCCTACCTGTCCCAAACAAAACAACTAAAACTTGGAAAAACATCACGCCTCCCTACCTATTCCCAACAAAACAACTTAAAACTTGGAAAAACATCACGCCTCCCTACCTTTCCAACAAAACAACTAAAATTTGGAAAAACATCATGCCTCCCTACCTTTCCAACAAACCAACTAAAACTTGGAAAAATTTTACCCCTCTCCCTCAACACCCCACCTTTCCCAAGAACAATTAAACTTGGAAAAACCTTCGCCCCTCCCCCCCACTTTCCCAACAAACAAACTAAAAACTTGGAAACATCACACCTCCCTACCTTTCCAAGAAAACAACCTAAAACTTGGGAAAACATCACGCCCTCCACCTTTCCCACAAAACAACTAAAACTTGGAAAAATTACGTCTCCCTACCTTTCCCAACAAAACAACTAAACTTGGAAAACATCACGCCTCCCTACCTTTCCCAACAAAACAACTAAAACTGGAAAAAACATCACGCCTCCCGACCTTTCCCAACAAAAACAAACTGAAAACTTTGGAGAAAAACATCAGCCTCCCTCCTTCCCAACAAAAACAATTAAAACTTGGAAAAACATCACACACTCCCTACCTTTCCCAACAAAAACAACTAAAACTTGGAAAAACATCATGCCTTCCCTACCTTTCCCAACAAAACACTAAATTGGAAAAACATCACGCCCCCTACCTTTCCAACAAAAACAACAAAAACTTGAAAATAATCACGCCTCCCTTACCTTTTTCCACAAAACAACTAAAAGTTGGGAAAAAGCATCATGCCTCCCTACCTTTCCCAACAAAACACTAAAAACTTTGGAAAAACATCACACCTCCCTACCCTTTCCCAACAAACAACTAAAACTTGAAAAACATCATGCCTCCCACCTTCCCAACAAAACAACTAAAACTTGGGAAAAAAAACCATCACGCCCTCCCTACCTTTCCCACAAAACAACTAAAACTTGGAAAAAAATCACGCCCTCCCTACCTTTCCCACAAAAACAACTAAAATTTGGAAAAAATCATGCCTCCCTACCTTTCCCAACAAAAACAAACTAAAACTTGGAAAGATTTACCCCTCTCCTACCCCCACCTTTCCCAAAACTAACTGGAACTGTCCCCCCAACCTTTCCAAAGAAATATTAAAAACTTGAAAAAACTCTCCTCCCTCCCACCTTTCCCAAACAAAACAACTAAAACTTGTAAAACATGTCACGCCCCCCCTACCTTTCCCAAACAAACAACTAAAACTTGTAAAAACACTCACGCTCCCTACCTTTTCCCCGACAAAACAACTAAAACTTGAAAACCATCTACACCTCCCTACCTTTCCCATACAAAAAACTAAAACTTGGAAAAACATACACCTCCCTACCTTTTACACAACAGAGTACAACTAAAACGGTGGTAAAACAGGAAAACATCAACTCGCGACCTTTCCCAACAAACAAGACCAAAAACTTGGAAAAACACACCCCTCCCTACCGTTCTCCCAAACAAAACAACTTAGAACTTGGCAGAAACAGTCAGCCTCCCCTACACTTTCCCAACAAAACAGACCTAAAACGTTCGGGAAAAACATCCCTCCCTACTCTTTTCCCTTTACAACTCCCGGGAAAAAAAAAACAAAGAACCTAACTTCAACAACAACTAAAAACTTGGAAAAACATCACAACTCCCTACCATTTCCCAACAAAACAACTGAAACTTGAAAAACATCATGCCTCCCTGGACCTTTCTCCAAAAAAAAACCCTAAAATTTGAAACATAATTCACGCCTCCCCTACCTTTTCCCGAACATGAAACAACCCTAAAACTTCTGAAACATCCTATAACCCACTGCCCTCACCACCCCACCTTTCCCAATACGACAATTGTTAAAACTTGGAAAACCTTCGCCCCTCCCCCCCAACTTTCCCAACAAAACAACTAAAACTTGTACAAAACATACACGCCTCCCTACCTTTGCCAACAAAACAACTTAAAACTTGGAAAAAAAAACATCACGCCTCCCACCTTTCCCAACAAAACAACCCTAAAACTTGGGAGAAAAAAACATCACACTCCCTACCTTTCCAACACAAAAACAACTTAAAACTTGGAAAAAACATCATGGCCTCTCCTACCTATCTCTCT
>CM068965.1:83282582-83293146 GCA_035128595.1 Eptatretus atami | reverse complement strand
CACAAATATTGTAAAATAATCCCCAGAAACCGGTAAAATAATCCACAAACACTGGTAAAATAATCCACAAACACCGGTAAAATAATCCACATTCACCTTTGAAATAATCCACACACACCAATAAAATAATCCACAAACACCAAAAAAAATTCACAAAACACCGGTAAAATAATCCACATTCACCCTTAAAATAATCCACAAACACCAATAAAATAATCCACAAACACCAAAAAAAAACACAAACACCGATAAAATAAATCCACAAACTCCACTAAAATAACCACAAACACAGATAAAATAATCCACAAACTCCAGTAAAAGAATCCACAAACACCGATAAAAGAATCCACAAACACCGGAAAAATAATCACAAACACCGGTAAATAATCCACAAACACTGGCAAAATAATCCACAAACACTGCAAAATAATCCACAAACACTGGCAAAATAATCCACAAACACCAATAAAATAATCCACAAAGACCGGAAAAATAATCACAACACCGAAAAATAATCACAAACACCGATAAAATAATCCACAAACACGATAAAATAATCCACAAACACGATAAAATATCCACAAACACCGAATAAAATAATCCACAAACACCGATAAAATAATCCACAAAAATATTGTAAAATAATCCCCAGAAACCGGTTAAAATAATCCACAAACACTGGTAAAATAATCCACAAACACCGGTAAAATAATCCACATTCACCTTTAAAATAATCCACACACACCAATAAAATAATCCACAAACACCAAAAAAAATTCACAAACACCGGTAAAATAATCCACATTCACCCTTAAAATAATCCACAAACACCAATAAAATAATCCACAAACACCAAAAAAAAACACAAACACCGATAAAATAATCCACAAACCCACTTAAATAATCCACAAACACAGATAAAATAATCCACAAACTCCAGTAAAAGATCCACAAACACCGATAAAAGAATCCACAAACACCGGAAAAATAATCCACAAACACCGGTAAATAATCCACAAACACTGGGCAAAATAATCCACAAACACTGGCAAAATAATCCAAAAACACTGGCAAAATAATCCACAAACACCAATAAAATAATCCACAAACACCGATAAAATAATCCACAAACACCGATAAAATAATCCACAAAACACCGAATAAAATAATCCACAAACACCGATAAAATAATCCACAAACACCGATAAAATAATCCACAAACACCGATAAAATAATCCACAAACACTGGTAAAATAATCCACAAACACCGATAAAAGAATCCACAAACACCGATAAAATAATCCCAAACACCGATAAAATAATCCACAAATATTGTAAAATAATCCACAAACACTGGTAAAATAATCCACAAACACCGGTTAAAATAATCCCCAAACACCGATAAAATAATCCACATACATTGGAAAATAATCCCCAGAAACCGGTAAAATAAATCCACAAACACCGGAAAATAATCCACAACACCGGTAAAATAATCCACATTCACCCTTAAAATAATCCACAAACACCAATAAAATAATCCACAAACACCAAAAAAAAAATTCACAAACCACCGGTAAAATAATCCACATTCACCCTTAAAAAATACCACAAACACAATAATAATCCACAAACACAATAAAATAATCCACAAACACTGGTAAAATAATCCAGAAAGACCAATAAAATAATCCACAAACACCAAAAAAATCCACAAACACTGGTAAAATAATCACAAACACCGATAAAATAATCCCAAACACCGATAAATAATCCACAAATATTGGAAATAATCCCCAGAAACCGGTAAAAGAATCCACAAACACTGGTAAAATAATCCACAAACACCGGTAAATAATCCACATTCACCCTTAAAATAATCCACAAACACCAAAACAATAATCCATAAACACCAAAAAAAAATTCACAAACACCGGTAAAAATATCCACATTCACCCTTAAAATAATCCACAAACACCAATAAATAATCCACAAACACCAAAAAAAACACAAACACTGGTAAAATAATCCACAAACACCGATAAAATAATCCACAAACATTGGAAAATAATCCACAGAAACCGGTAAAATAATCCACAAGTACTGTTAAAATAATCCACAAACACCGGTAAAAAAAATCCACAAACACTGGTAAAATAATCCACATTCACCCTTAAATAATCCACAAACACCGGTAAAATAATCCACAAACACCAATAAAACTAGAGGGGAGCACTCGGGAGAGTGCAAAACCTCCGCCGCCAATACTGCTGGGTCACTCAAGTGAACCTTATATCTTATTCATTAAATATGTCAACAGTGCTGACAGAGTTATAGTTCTTTTTCTCCAACATTTTTTTTTGGGGGGGGGGGTTGGAAATCACTTAAAACATGTAGAAATGCAAAAAAAAAAGAAATCGAAATTTGTTGAAAAAAAGTTGCAAAAATTTTTTTTTTCTCTAACAATTTTTTTTTGGGGGGTTGGAATCACATAAAACATGTAGAAATGCAAAAAAAAAAAATTTTTCTCTAACAATTTTTTGGGGGGGGGGGGTAACAATTTTTTTGGGTGGGGTTGGAAATCACTTAAAACATGTACAAATGCAAAAAAAAAAAAAAATTTTTTTTTTCTCTTAACAATTTTTTTTGGGGTTGGAAATCACTTAAAACATGTAGAAATGCAAAAAAAAAAAATTTTTCTCTAACAATTTTTTTGGGGGGGTAACAATTTTTTTGGGGGGGTGGGAAATCACTTAAAACATGTAGAAATGCAAAAAAAAAAATTTTCTCTAACTATTTTTTTTTTTGGGGGGGGGGGTTGGAAATCACTTAAAACATGTTAGAAATGCAAAATAAAAAAAAAATTCTCTAACAATTTTTTTTGGGGGGGGGACCAAGTCCAAAATCTAATGGCATATCATTGGACCATACCAAACCCCCCCACCAAGTTTCGTCGAAATCCGTCAAGGAGTTTTTCCGTAATACTTTCACAAACAAACAAACAAAAACAAACAACAGAGAGGGGTGAAAACAGTAACCTCGATCTTCGATGGCGGAGGTTAATAATCCACAAACACCAAAAAAAAGAATTCACAAACAATGGTAAATAATCAACAAACACTGGTTAATAATCCACAAACACTGGTAAAATAATCCACAAACACCAATAAAATAATCCACAAACACCAAAAAAAAATCCACAAACACTGGTTAAAATAATCCACAAACACCATAAAATAATCCACAAACACCGATAAAATAATCCACAAATACTGTTAAAATAATCCCCAAACACTGATGAAAGAATCCACAAACACCGATAAAATAATTCACAAACATGTAAAATAATCCACATTCACCCTTAAAACAATCAAACAAAACACAATTAAAATAATTCACAAACGCCTGTAAAATAATCACAAACACCGATAAAATAATCCACAAAACACAGATAAAATAATCCAAAACACTGTAACATAATCCACAAACACTGATAAAAAGAATCCACAAACACCGATTAAAATACTCCACAAACTCCGGTAAAATAATCCACAGAACCAGGTAAAAATAAATCCACAAACACTGGTAACAAAAAAATCCACAAACACTGGTAAAATAATCCACATTCACCCTTAAAAAAATCCACAAACACGGTAAAATAATTCACAAACACCTGTAAAATAATCCACAAACACCGATAAAATAATCCACAAACACCAATAAAATAATACACAAAACACGATAAATAACACAATCCGATAAAATAATCCACAAACCGATAAAAGTAATCCCAAAAAAACATTCACCCTTAAAACAATACACAAAAACCGGCAACAAAAAATCCACAAACACCAGTAAAATTCCACAAACACTGGGAAAAAATAATGCACAAAACACCAATAAAAGACTCCACAAACACCGATAAAAAATCCACAAACTCACTAAAATAAATCCACAAACACAGATAAAATAATCCACAAACTCCAGTTAAAAGAATCCACAAACACCATTAAAAGAATCCACAAACACCGGAAAAATAATCAACACAAAAACCACAACACGGCAAAATAATCCACAAACACTGGCAAAAATAATCCAACAACACCGATGAAAATAATCCACAAACACCGATAAAATAATCCACAAATATTGTAAATAATCCCCAGAAACGGTCAATTTTCTTTAAAATAATCCACATTCATCTCTCTTCTTTTTTTGTAGATTATTTTATCAGTGTTTGTGGATTATTTTATCGGAGTTTGTGGATTATTTAATCGGTGTTTGTGGATTATTTTATCGGTGTTTGTAGATTATTTTATCGGTGTTTGCAGATTACTTTATCGGTGTTTGTAGATTATTTTATCGGTGTTTGTAGATTATTTTATCGGTGTGTGGGATTTTTATCGGTGTTTTACGATTATTTTATCTGTCGTGTTTGGGATTATTTTATCGGTGTTTGTGATTATTTTATTCGGTGTTTAGTTATTTTATCGTGTTGTGGATTATTTTATCGGGTTTGTGGATTATTTATCGGTGTTTGTGGATTATTTTATCGGGTTTGTAGGATTTATTTTATCAGTGTTTGTGGATTATATTTATCGGAGTTGTGGATTATTTATCGGTGTTTTGTATATTATTTTTATCGGGTGTTTGTGGATATTTACAGTGTTTTGATTTTTATCGTGTTTGTGGATTATTTTATCATGTTTGTGGATTATTTATCGGTGTTGGATTTTTATCGTGTTTGTGGATTATTTATCGGAGTTTGTGGATTATTTAATCGGTGTTTGTGGATTATTTTATCGTGTTTGGGTTATTTTATCGTGTTTGTGATATTTTATCGGTGTTTGTGGATTATTTTATCGGTGTTTGGATATTTATCGGTGTTTGTGGATTATTTTATCGGTGTTTTTATGGATTATTTTGGTGTTTGTGGATTATTTATCGTGTTGTGGATTTTTTCGAGTGTTTGTGGTTATTTATCGGTGTTTGTGGATTATTTTATCGGTGTTTGTGGATTATTTTATCGGGTTTGGAATACTTTATGGTTTGTGTTATTTATCGGTGTTTGTGATTATTTTATCGGTGTTTGTGGATTATTACGGTGTTTGTGGATTATTTTATCCGGTGTTTGTGATTATTTTATCTGGTGTTTGTTGGATTTATTTTATTGGTGTTTGTGATTATTTTCTGTGTGTGGATTATTTTATCGGTGTTTGTGGATTATTTTATCGGTGTTTGTGATTATTTTTATTCGGTGTTTGTGGATTATTTATCGGTGTTTTGTTAGGATTATTTTATCGGTGTTTGTGGATTATTTTATCGGTGTTTGTGATTATTTTACGGTGTTTGTGGATTATTTAGCGGTGTTTGCTGGATTATTTTATCGGTGTTTGTGATTATTTTATTCGTGTTTGTGGATTATTTTTGCGGTGTTGTGGATTATTTTTGCGGTGTTTGTGGATTATTTTGCGTGTTTGTGATTATTTATCGGTGTTTTGGATTATTGTATCAGTGTTTGTGATTATTTTATCGGTGTTGTGATTATTTTATCGGTGTTTGTGATTATTTTATCGGTGTTGTGATTGTTTATCGGTTTTGTGGATTATTTTATTGGTTTGTGGATTATTTATCGGTGTTTGTGGATTATTTTTGCGGTGTTTGTGATTATTTTTGCGTGTTTTGGATTATTTTATCGGTGTTTGTAGATTATTTTATCGGTGTTTGTAGATTATTTTATCGGTGTTTGTAGATTATTTTATTGGTGTTTGTAGATTATTTTATCGGTGTTTGTGGATTATTTTTGCGGTGTTTGTAGATTATTTTATCGGTGTTTGTGGATTATTTTATCGGTTGGTTGCTGGTGATTATGTTATTGGGCATTTTGTGAATTCTCAGAAATGCTTATGTATCTTGAAGAGAGTAGATGTTTGAATATAGCGCTTCCTGGAGGGAACAACATGCTCCATGCGGTCTCACATGAAGCTCAAAATACTGTAAAAAACGAACCGCAAAAACATGATTGTATCTGTACGTGCCGAATTGTAATTATCCTTCACTTCAATATGTACCATTGCTTTACCAGACTCGGTGACCAGCCTGCAGCACATCTGGCTTTACAGCAACCCCTGGGATTGCAGATGTCCCGGCATTAGCTATCTTAGTCGCTGGATTCGGACAAACTCATGAGGAAGAATAAAATCATAAATGTTTTGAACAGAAAAAAATAAGTTTTTAAAATGGGTTCCTTCAGTCTTCTTTTTTTATTGGAGTCTGCATTGTAAAATAATAACATATTGTTCATAATATTGTTATTATATGCTTGGTTCATCATTCATACATATTTACTGTGAAAATTAAAATCATACACTTCCTACGATTTTATTTTGCCCAAGATTTTCATCTTGCTGCCATGTCACACCATCTTTACTCCGACAATTTTTCTATTCCCACGTAAGTCTCATGCAAGCCTCATTCCTCAGTAATACGAGTATTGTTGTGGGAACATGAATAAGGGGTGACTGATATAAGATAGGTTCGTTATGCCATTAGTAAATATTTACTGGAAACATATGGTATCTGTGTAAAAATGATGTCTCATGTCGAAGTCTGTATGAGGAAATGATAATTGTGACCCCCTCCCCTCTCTGTATGAGTCTAAAACCCCACCATCACCCCTCCCCCTCCTTGATTCCTTCCTAAACCACTACATCATTCCTCTGTGATCTATATTGGTGTTTTAATTCTAAAGAAACTGTTCAACAGCCCACTCCAAACACCGAGCAGATCCCCTCAGAAAACGAGCATGATGCAGGATCCCAGCAGTGGTGGTCGTGTCACAGCATGAGTGGTCCCAATGAGTGCACAGCCGCAGGATGAATATGAACGGAGGGGTGAGGAGACACTAGAATGGTTGAAGAGAATGGAGTTGAGATTTGGAGTGTGACAGTTGGTAGTTAACTTGGTGGGAGAGTTTGTAGTGAGCAAGTATGTGGAGAAGAACTGAACAAGGAAGCTCAGGGAGTTTTCACAAACCACTTGTCATGGAGGTGAGAGCTTAATCGAGCTTGCTCGAGTATGTCAAAGAAGCCCGCTGATGGAGCCTGACATATGTGCGTCGAGAACCTTCTCTCTTTCCCTGTCATTCCTGCCACACGCCAGTCATTGGTGTTCCATTTTATCCACATGGACTCACGGACCTCATGCAAGCCAATGCAGGGGAAAAAGGTTTCATGTCTTTGTCTCGTCTTTCAGCCAGTCTGAGATATCAGTTGTGTAAGTGACTAAGTTAACTACATTAAGCTGATTGAGTTATCGTGTGTGTGTTGGAATTTATAGTTCTGTACATTAATTGCGATACATGCTTTCTCTCCCTTCCCTGTTCTCCCCATCCCATTATTATTTATTAAGCCTGTTTTTTATCATTTGTGTGTGGCCTGGTATGTGTTTCCTGATTAGGATTATAACCATGGCATGAGCAAGTCTACGGACATTGGGAATTGGTGCCAACCCTCTTTAGAGGGTTTTTAAATCGTGATATGGTTCTTTGGTGTTGCTCGGCCCCAGCATCTTGAATAAACTGAGAACCGATGACAGTGGAAGATTCTCATTAGTGTTTTCTGTGTGCTGAAAATGGAAGCAAAGATCTATCGGCTTTCCCAGCAGATTTCATATCGTCTCTTTGAACGGTCCGTTACTGAATTGTTGAGCATTTGGGTTGCGAATTTGACATCCGGTCGACTCAGCGGTCCATCATTACAGTATACTGTAATGGTCACCAGTTTCGGACCAGTTTCCTGATCCCAATTCTGACAAACCAATGTATGAACAGAACGTAGTACTGTCATCCTCTGTAACAGTGTCACCTCATTCTTTATTCTGCAGATACTTTTCTTGGACTGTCATCATTTCAAAACTGCTTTTTGATGCATGATCAAGGGTCATTGAAGAATTAAACAGGGGGCAATGGGCAGGGTGGGGGGAGTATCAGGGGGTGGCGTTGGAAAGCAGACTTGAAATCCTGCTGGGGAGAGCTCGAGACAACAGACTTAGGGGAGAGTTCCAGTAGTGAGAGAATTGAGGTGAGCATGAAGTTTAGATTTCGAGAGGGTAACAAGGAAAGAATTCTGGCCGAATGTGAAGCTGTTTATTTGGTGAAGAACGTGACTAATGTGAAAGATTTTTGCATCAATGAGTGCATTGGCCTTCGGATGGGATGGTCAGCTGGCTATCCCACCTGCAGGCATTTCCTGTATGTGACTCGGCCATTGTATGCTGGTTTTGTGGCAACATTTCAAATGATAGTCTGGTGTGTAATACCTGGAGCTCACTGGATCAGCAGCAGAGACACGCCTCAGTGGTGATGCAAGCAGCAGGCCACAATGAAAAATGAATTGCATTTATATTTTTGATTTGACTTGATGTACCACACTCTTTGGCCAAGAAACTGCTTCGGCAATATTGAACCTGCCTCTGTGCAGAACACCAGAATATGAATACCATACTCTTTACAGGGCATTGGTGCTACTGAAACAGTTTCTTGGCAAGGGTTATTCTGGGTGGTTTGCCATTGCCAGTCCATGCTCTATCTCTATCATTGCAAATGCTGAGCATCGAGCAAGGAATTTTGAAGGAAACGTACCATTTTGAAGTCTTTGGTGTGACAATGATAATGATAAGGAGTTTAGTGTGTGACAATGATAACATCCATTTTCGAAGCTTAGAGGGATGTATCTAATGCAGGGGTACATCCTTGGGACCTCGTTCGTTGGAGCTTGATTGTCTGGGCTGTCGGTCTAATTGTGTCAGGATCCACTACACAACTTACCAACAGGTTTTGTCTCAGTATTCCCTCCCTCGTCTGGGAAGAATGCAGAAAATCATTCCACATCACATTCATCGTAAAAAACTTCATAAACTTCAAGTTAATTTGTAACATTCCCCCCCCCCCCCCCCACCCCCATTAATATATCCACAAGGATTCCTCAGGTGGACTGCCAAAATCCTTGAATTATGTTGGAAAAAAACCGTTTTAAGAACAGTGCTTTTTCTGAAGTTAATATTTTAAATGAAAAGTGGATTCAATATTATCAGAATTGTGCTTGCTGACGCAACTCGATGCTGTTCGTGTGTGTATGTATTTTTTATTTATAGTTTAGCTCCGTTACCTTTTGTTTTTTTTTATAACAACAATACCATTTCTTTTTGTCTTATTTTCTTCTATTTTAATGATGTAATCCACATGAAAATTCGACATCATGTCGATATGTGGATTGAAACCATTTTATTATTATTACTGTTTGATATGTAATGCAAGTATAAACTCAATGAAACTGGAGAGAACGAGACAATCTTGAGTCTTTTCCCGAACTTGGTATATTTTTATGAATTCATTCTAACTTCTTCATTTACTTTTCTCTTCTTCTTCAATTACTATTCTTTGCTTCCACTGCACATTTTGACATCAGGAGCATGGCAATAAGGAGTAAGGCTTTGGAGGCATGCGGTGTTGAAGAACTGCAACAATATATATATATATATATATATATATATATATATATATATATATATATATATATATATTATTCGTTTATATTGTTGCAGTTCTCGGAACCGCATGCATACAACAGATGGGTGTCCCAAGACAGTTATTCCATTATTATATGTGTAGATCGTCCCCTTCCTTTTGTTTAGTGGGACAACAAGGGAGTGCGTTGCGATGATCTCATAGCTAGGGTTGCGAAATAATTTTCTTCTTCATTTCATCCCCACTCTTCTTCTTTTCTGATTATTCCTGAGGTAAATCAGCCACGTGCACCTTCACTATAAGGTGGGGCCTCGTGGAGGCCAGCGCAAGCGGCGCCGGGGTGGGGAAACTGCAGCGCCGAGTCATATGGTGTGCTTGTTGGTGCGGGATTATCGACTCGAGCTTCCGATGATCTGGGGAAGATTGCCAGTTACATTAAAAAGACATGCGAATAAATACCTCTTAAGAGGCTGCACAAATGGTGTTTTTCACGGCATGGGAAACACGGCCAGCATGACGCCCACGCTGCACGAAACGCGTACGGAGGCCAATAAAGATGACTCCACGCCATGTTTGGCAGGATACGAGTGTGCGAGTAAAAGCGGCTTGTTCCTTTTCAGCCTCATTATCCGACACATATTGGTGTTTGCCCTGCGCACATGCTAGCGGAGTCATGTGAACGCGACCACTGGCCACGTGCGTAATGGCGGAACCGCGCGCACTGTATGGAATGTGCTCAAAAGCAGACACGTACGCTGCTCGTGAAACGTGCATGGATTTATCCATGGCGATGTACCTTCGGTCCTCGCTGGCAGCAGCGGATTCTCCATGGATGGTGAACGTCTTCTCGTCTCTATGGCCAGCGAAGCTGCGATCGAGCCGGGGAATGTACAGTGCGGGCAACGTTGGCGTGCACGGAACGAGCGCATTGATCGATGCTGGTCGAATGCCCGAGCGGGCATGCGGGACCCTCGACCGGTCACCCGGGCACGGCCCGGGGTTTTTTGCAGGATGATTCGCGTGCCAACTTCGGTGTGG
>CM068965.1:83242402-83263836 GCA_035128595.1 Eptatretus atami | reverse complement strand
AGCCTGTGGGTGCTGAAACCATGAACCAGACACCGTAAGTCCATGACTTCTTGCAAAGTCAAGGAACTTTTGTGCTATTCTGGGTCACATTTCCAGACCCATGAGAACCAACACGTGTCTTATAACCATCCCTATCAGTTCCATTCAATGCATTCAAATCCCCCCAAGACTACAAGAGTATCTTGCCTGGTGCACTGATCAACCACAGACTAGAGCATGGCATAGAATGTGTCCTTGGTGAGATCACTCGCCTCAGTCGGAGCATAGACAGAGACCAGGAAAATGACACCCAAGGAGTGACGAATCCTAAGTCTCATAATACACTCGTTGACCGGTGTTACCTCAATGATCATTGGAGTGAGCTTATTGGACACAGCTACATAAACTCCTTGGGCATGGTAACCATCAGAGCAACCAAACCAATAGTCGGTGTCACCACCCACCATGATATCACTGCAATCTGGTCTCCGACCCTCAGAGAGTGCTGCAATACCGATGTGCAAATGCTTGAGCTCAGATGATAACAGAGGCAGGTGAACATCCTCTCTTCGGGATAGGACATTCCATGCACCCACCTGAAGGGACCATCTCAGGTTAACCCAAGGAGACTGGTGTCTGGTGAACGACACCTCAGCACCACCCTGACACACTACCGCAATCTGACCCGGGAAGGTCACTCCGTGTTTTTCCTCCTATCATCAAAGAGTGGGCATCCCGAAGGCTTTGCACCATTCCCATCATCCAGTGAGCTGCCCTGTGGATGGCAGCTTCACAGGAGGTTCTCCCACGGAGTGGGTTGTCAGATTTGTTTGCGTTGTTCATATGTTTTGTGGAGTGAAGGTTTTTATGGTGGCTGGAGTGCAAATCCTGGCACTAACCTCCTAATGAAAAGTAACCCAACTGCAGGAGTACATCCACACAAACAGTTGGACAATAGATATGGATGGCCTTTGGCTTACAAGGAGCTCCTCCACTCTTTGACAGGTTTTGTTTTTAATTTTGTTGGGTGTCCATATCATACACCCTCCTCAGCAAGAAACTTGGTGGGGGAAATGGTCGAGTCGCCAACAAACCGACCATGAAACAGGTTAGTGCAGGTTTATATGGTACCTGTAAGTATTGAGGTTGATCCTTAAATGCTCGGTTTCACTTAATCTGCACACGAAAATGATTCCCATTAAAAATCAGGGATATATATACCCCCCCCCCCCCTCCACACAACAAGATGATAAAATATACAAAACTACAGATCTGGATTTTGATGGACATCCTCAGTTGTACCTACTTGGTTCGGGAATATTTCTTTGTTTGTGTCATGTTTGTTATTCAACCACTTGTGAGGGAGATATTGTGGTTAGAGTCATCTTGTCGAGTGGTTTCTCCACGTGGTGGATACGTCACTACAATGAGGAAATGTGTTCCAATGTGTCGATGGTTGATGGGTTTAATGATGTGACATGGGGAAGTTGTGGTTCTTCACAGTATGGATTGAGGATGCGATTGAAGATGATATATAAACGATTGATTCATTGATTTGGATCACATTTGGAGGGATAAAGAACAAATATCAAATAATGACTCCTTGTGGATAATCTGAGGTTCTCTTTTGACTTGGTTTGTAATAACATGATGTTGATGTTGATGTTGATGGGGTATTTCAATAAAATACGTTATTTATAGCAATTTGTAAATTTCATTACAATGTATTTATTTACTGAGATATCACAATTATAGTAATTTTTACTTTGTATTTTAATGTTTGCCTTTCAGGTATATTACTCACCTTTGAATTGTCTAATCAGATTCATATGTGTGATACTGGTTAGTTTATCATGCACTCCATTAGAAAGAAACTCGGGACTGTTTTTGCTTCACATTCAGCTTTTAGTTTAATAATTTAAAATCGTAATTTGCCACAAATATTTTGGTCATTCATATTATTCGCCCCCATTGGACTTAGTTTGTAATGGGTGCTGATGGATTTGGTCTCAATTTTCATGTCCGTGCATGCGTGTGTGCAGCCGCAACCATATCTCGGACATGTGTGGACAGATTTTATTCGTACTTGGCGCAAAGACAACACATGATTGTAAACATATGCATGTCATTTTTTTTTTTTGCAAAGCGATCAAAGATGGCTGACTGGCGGCCATTTTAGTTGTAAAATACCTGATGTTGAACGCGTCCTCAAACATTTCTCGGACATGCATTTATCGATGTTGATCAAACTTGGCACACAGATAAGGAAAGTCTTACATGTGTACGTCATCTTGTTTCGAGATCAGATGCAAGATAGCTGACTGGCGGCCATTTTGTGACTTAAATGTGTCCCCAACCATTTCTTAGACGTGCATGGGCCCATTTTGTTCAAACTTGGCACAAGCACAGTACATGATGGCATACACATGCACCTCACTTTATTTTGTGATCTGAACAAAGATGACCGACTTTTAGACTGACGACAATTTTAGATGTACATAAACATGGGCTAGCCCTTTAATTACATACAGCAAAATTATTAAAACAACAGGGCCAATGACATTTTATGTCTATTTTACTTGTTGAATAATATATTTTTGATTGGCGAATGAAACAAAATGTACCAGAGTGGGGAAATTGTTTAATTTTTGTTGATAAGACAGTAAATCCCAGTCTTTATGAAAATGAAAGTAAGAGAGCTGTTTGTGTGTGTGTGTGTGTGTGTCGCCATTTATCTCAGAGGAGGCTGAACGGATCTTCGTCAATCTTTCAGAAGTTCATCAGTAAGGGCCTCGGAGTGTTTTAGGCAAAAGAAAAACTTGAAAATTTTGAAAGAAAAGTTTGTTTTTTTGGATTTTTTTTTTTTGTCTTTCCGTCGTGCCTAAGCTTTTGTAACTATGTGAAAGGTAATATTGAATGATCCTGAGCCCTATTCCTTAGTAGGTCTAGGGAAGTGTTTTAGATACCCACAAAAATAGAAAAAAGTAACAAATTGATTTATTCAAAATGCCAACAGGGTAGAACAGCACCAGGCAATGCTGGGTACCCTTGCTCGTTATTTATAAAAGGCTTGAATGTCAACATGGAATCAGGAACAGACTTCAGCTGGTTGTTGTCCAGCTCCAGATGTTTGAGTTTTGTTAGTTTATCGAAAACACCACTGGGTAGGAAATGTAAAACGTTATTATCATCCAGCTCTAGCCATGTCAATTGTGTAAGTTTATCAAAAACACCACTGGGAATGGACTGAAGCTTGTTGGAACTCAGATCCAGCACCGTTAGTTTGATGACTTAAGCAAACAACACTCCATTAGGAAAAGCTAACAGCACAATGTGAGCCCATCCCTTGTGCAGAAGGAGATGGGGTTTTGCAATTGTGTGCGTGTGTGTGTGTGTGTCATTGATTGTTATCTGCATTTTCGAGCTGGAGGAGATTGTCTCCAGAGTTTTGTTCCGAGAGCTCTTTTCAGGATAGTCACCAAACCCCGGACTGCCTCCAATTGCAGTTCGTTTGTAATAATATTCCCCGGATGTTATTTTAAAATCTCAGTGAGATTCTTCTTTATTATTCATGTTGCTCCAATTATCACTGGTGGTGCAATTTAGACACTCTTCAGCTTACAAGATCTCTTGATATCATTTTTGAGGTCCTGGTATTTGGTCATTTTCTTGATTTCTGCATTATTTAAGACAAAATCGCTGGGAACTGATATCTCAATCAGCAATGTTGTCTTTTCCTTTTTGCTCCTGAGAATGATGCCCGGTCGCAAGGCTTTGTTTTCTATGTTCACGCTTGATGGGATCATCAGGCCGCATGATGTCCTTATTTTCAATGATTGCCCTTGGTTCGTGTTTCCATGAGTTTTCTGGAACTGAGATGTTGAAATTTTTGTAGATATGCCAATGAATTACTTTGCATACTTTCTTGTCCAATTGTGTGTAAAGTTGTTCTGATAATAGTTTTTTGCATCCCAAAAGTAGGTGACTAGTACTTTCTGTTTCTGTCTTGCAGAACCAACACTTGTCCGTCTGGCTAAGTCACGCCATCTTTTTAATCCATTGGTGTCGTGTCCTTGATCTTGGACATTTATTATTACTCGTTCTCCATCCCACTTGGGTTGACCTCTTCTTAAACATTCCAGTGAGCCTGTTTTGTCTTTTCCAAATCAGTGAAATTATTTTTGGTATTTTCTTGCTCTTTTGTCATTCTCCCAGTTGTCAGTGTATCTATGTTGATATTTCATTTAATATTTATATTTTGTATATTTATATCCCACTCGCCGGGACGTGTGCTGAAGGGAGCTCTGGATTCTGCTCGCGGCTCGCTGGCGCCTGGTTCGTCTGCTCGTGTCAGCCAAACCACACGAGGTGGGCAGGTCCATGTCCTTCTGGGTATCTGTGTGTGTGTCTGTCGGTGGGCCCGTCTGTAAGTAGAAATCGTTAAGTGCTTGCTCATTGTACATTTCATCTCTTATTAGTCGTGATAACTCTGCCCTTACGTGCTTCCCTCCTTCCCCCCATTATAAATAAACCCATGTGTTAAATGTATCAGTTCGTTGCTGTATTTCTTCCATTGGCTTAGCATGGCGCGTGTTGGTGAATTACAAAGGCTGTTGCCGCTGTAAATGTACATTTGGACCGACGGGACTTCGGCAACCATCCGCTCGGGTTGCGCACGGGTCGGGCACGCTAACGGCTCGACTCGTACGAGTGCCGTCGAGGGTGTGAATACTCGGTAACTCGCCACGTGGATCTCTAGGTATTTTGAAAATTGGCAAATAACCCTGTACCACGTGGTGGAATTATTGACGATTCACGGTTCGGTAAGGGACCCCTACCCTCGGAGTTTTCCAAAAGGTACGATCTAGATTCTGGGTGTTTGGTAGAGTCGACCCTACTGCCCCACCTAGCGGTCGAGTTTGCAGCTGATACCCGGCTCCGCAACAATACTTCGATTCATCCCAATAGGATGGATGCATCAATCCACAGATTTCCTCACGAACAATAAGGGTCTTAAATGAAACGTATAACCTTCAATCTCACAAGGCAGCAATCTTCATAAAACCATTACTCAAAGTACATCTGAACATATAAAGAAAACACAATTGATGTTCTTTCTAGCTTTTCATGTTATTGCTAAAAAAAAAAAAAATTTTTTGAAATAGTCTGCCGAATCTAAATGTACAAAGCAGTTATACTTGAGATGATCAATGAACAAACACAAGCTCATAAGATGAGTCCGTGTATCTAAACTATATTGGGTCCGTGTATGAACTCCGAGTTGTGGTTTAAGTTTTATATTTTGTGTTTGAATCCTTAAAGTCATTAAAGACAAAGAGGAAGATTTAAAGAAGAGAACTCAAGGCCCATAAATGGAGGAAAGCTTTTTAATTTCTTCCTTTCATTTTCTAAGTTTGAAACATATATTCTATTTCCTCTGTTGCTTTACTATAAATAAAAGTTCCTTGTATGAGGAACATGTTAAGGTATTGTTCCCTGAAATGTGATAATTTACAGAATCAATGAAACTTGTATTTACACATCTCAATTATTGTATAAAAATTATTGTACAAAATTAATGTTGAATTTTTTTAACATTTCAACCTTTGAACTTCAACATGAACATTATATTTTCATTTCCCACTTCTATATCCATAAGGGGACCTTTTACACTTGTCTTGTAAATCTTTATCACAAACAGAGAATTTCTCTTTTAAAACGTTACTGCAAGGTTTGTTGAACAAGAAACTTTAATAAGTGATCTGACATGATAAAATAAGATTTATAAATAAACAGGTTTTATAAAAAGTATAAAGTAACAAAGCAAAAGTCCTCAAGTAACAAAACAAACAATTATTTAAGCCTATTGATTTATTATTCATGCATACCTGTTGATTTTAAAAGGCATTTAACAAGTAAAACATTTTTCTTTTACAATTGCAACAATACTGATTACTAATATATTTCATTTCCAATTAATTCAAAATATTTCATAAAGCCTGGTGTTGGCTTAACGGTTAAGGTGGCTGGCTTAAGATCTTAGGGTCTTGAGTTTGATCCCTTGTCGTAGCATTAAATAACACCAGGCAAAAATGAGTACTGGACTACTGGAAAACAGGGGGCACTGAATCAGTTGCAGAACCGTGCTCCCAGAAATGATGCAATCAGCAGCCACAGGTTGCATATGAAATAAAAAAAATATATACATTTCTTAAAAAAAACAGTAAGTACAATATTGTTTTTCACACTTTGCCACAAGATAGGACAAGAACAGATTGGAGCTGTTTTTGGTCCAGACCCAAAGCTGTGAGACTAGTTAGTTTATCAAACACTCCATGAGGGAGAGATTGGAGCTTGTTGCCCCACAGATACAGCTCTGTGAGACTGGTAAGTTTATCAAACACTCCACTGGGAAGAGACTGTAGTTTGTTACAAGTTAACAACAGCATTCAGTTGAGTTTGTTTGTGATGATATTAAAGAGTAAACTTTGTGGTTTTATCATACTATATTTAAAATTTATTCCCGTAATACTTAGTGGGGGTTTTTACTCCATTGCTGGAGACTGTTTCCTCAGGTGGGAAAGTGCCTATAATCTACATTTTATAGAAACGAGTGTTCTGTCCTAGAAAGATAGAAGGATTTTGTACTTTGCTGCTTACATCTTTCTCTGTACGTACGTAACAATAAATGTTTCAACTCAGAGTATTGGTGATTGCTTGACCTGATCGAGTTTTCTCAATAACACTGGTACTGTACTCATTTTACTGACCTTGGAAGGACGACAAGCTGAGTCAACCCACCTGGTGTTATTTCACGGTGTGGCCGGGGCTCAAACTCAAGACTGTAATATCTTAAGCCAGCCACCTCAACCGTAAAGCAAACACCAGGCTGATTAATCACTCAAAAATATACATGAAAGTTTACCTAACTGAATACAGGGAAATGTTGAGGATTGAAATGTGACGTGGAACACAGGTGAAATGTGTCATGGAACACGGTCAAATGTGCTGTGGATAACAGGTCAAATATGCCGTGAAACACGGGTCAAAAGTGATGTGGAACACGGGTCAAACATGTCATGGGACATAGGCACAAGTGTGCTGTGGAACAGGGGTCAAATTTGCCATGGAACAGGGGTCAAATGTGTCGTGAAACACGGGACAAGTGTGTCGTGGAACAGGGGTCAAGTGTGCCGTGGAACATGGGTCAAACGTGCTGTGGAACACGGGTCAAACGTGCTGTGGAACACGGGTCAAACGTGCTGTGGAACACGGGTCAAGTATGCCATGGAACACAGGTCAAATGTGCTGTGGAACACGGGTGAAACGTGCTGTGGAACACGGGTCAAGTATGCCGTGGAACATGGGTCAAATGTGCTGTGGAACACGGGTGAAGCGTGCTGTGGAACATCCATCAAATGTGCTGTAGAACACGGGTCAAATGTGCTGTTGAACACGGCACGACAGGGGTTCAAACTCAGGACCTTAAGATCTTTAGCCAGCCACCTTAACCGTTAAGGCAACACCTGGTTTTGTTATATCTGGTCAGAGTCACAAAATACATCAACTATTATTCAAAAGTTTGGTTTTCTTATTATCTTGATATTTTCAGCATGGACATTCTTCAGAGTAAAAATTTCTGATTTTAAATGACTTTATTATCTGTGTCTTTACAAGGAATAATTATTATCAACAGACTTCATCTGGTTTTTGTGCAGCTCCAGATTTGTTAGCTTTGTGAGTTTATCAAAAATTCCCATGGGAAGGAACTTGATCTGATTCTGATCCAGATCAAGCTTTGTCAGTTGTTTAAGTTTATGAAAAACTCCACTCGGAATGGACTGTAGCTTGTTTACATCCAAAAACAGCTCCATTAGTTCAGTGAGTTTATTAAACACTCCACGAGGAAGAGACTTCAATTTGCATTAAGTTTTGTTTTCTTTCCTTGTTAATAATTTTAAAATCAAAATAGGAATTCAAATACTGTTATTAATTGTGAAGACTGTGATGCTGTCTGTATCTGTTCATAATCCCATTTTATTCTGCTGCAACCAAAAGTACCCGTCCCAGTGATGGGAAAAGTTTAAGTTAATTTATTAATTTAAATTATTTCATGGACTTTAAAAAGGTTAATTGTGTTACACTTTTGGTTTTACTGAGATCCAAAGCTCTGTTAAAGTTATACCACTCACCGCAAAACCATGGTGAACCATCGGGTGGTGGAGTTTGGATTTGTTTAAAAAGATGGCAAATAGAACTATTTTAACTAGCTGTAACAACTTAGTGTGGAATATCCTGCTTGTGAAATAAAATTTGGCATCAACATTATTCATGCCTCTTCTCCCACCATTTTAAAAGTGAATGTTGAGCTTTGGCTGAGTGCGTAGCTTTTTAAACATCGTGCAGGAAGCAGCCACCGTAAACGAGAGACAGACGAACGCATCAACAGACACTACGGTCCACAATACATATCTCACAATAAGATGGTTATCTGGTATTGAACTACTCCAAGCTGCCGAGAGTCAACCACACAGACTTGATGATGAGATGCAGGGTGGATGAATGGTTGGTGGTGAGGACGAGGATGTTGTAAACGCTTATTTGATCAGAAATTGTGGCCTCGTGAGGAACCTCATTAACACATCCACAAACATGGTTTCCGTTCCACTGCATGCATGATGACACAAACGGATTGTTGTATAATATTTTAAAAGACGCTGATACAGGGGTTAGTTAATGTACAAAGTTACCTCCTTAGTTATTTCCTTAACCAACCAGGAATGAAACAAACTTACCACAATGTTCCATAACACCACCTTTCTTTCTCAGTTATAATTTATCCTGAATATGTATTTTAAGATTCCAAATCCAGATACATTTTAAAATGCTCAGGAGCCAGGTGGGAGAGGAGTGTATTTTTTTTACCTGAGATGTGTCTCAGGTCTACAATAGCTCTGTATGGTGGTTGTTGTTTTTGGGGTTCTTGATAGGGGTCGATTTTTGCAATGTGGAGCCATTGGGTGGACAACTGCCAGACCCCACCCACATTTGTCACTTGACTCCACCCACCATGTCACCCAGACAAAATAATAAGGCTGCCCTCTTGGTTTTCTGGTTTGGACTCACACACCAGGCCGAAAGGCTTCAACTGACTATGCACTGCCCGGGTTCGTTAAGACAGATTTCCATTGGCTTTGTTTGGGACGAGTGTTGCTCACGATGAGCGACCCCAAAAGAAAATCGTGAGTAATCAGTTTTATGTCACAGGTTGTGACCACAGTGTGCGTTCATTCTTGCTTTTCCTCCGTTTGTTTGAAAAGAACGACATACATTGTAGATTAAATGAGCACATGACAAACTCCACTAAGGTACCCACCTGTGTTTATTAACTTTCATTCAACTATCATTGGCTACTGTTCTGAAAAGTGTTGTTACCTCCATCACCAAAGGTGGATGGAGGTTATGTTTTCACCCATGTCTGTCTGTCTGTTTGTTTGTTTGTGAACAAGATATATCAATAAATTCTTCACCTTTGAGAGATCAGGCCAATACCGATATATAGTACAGCATGATAGATCAAAAAGTTAATTACGAATTTGGACGAAACTTTGTGGACAGGTTGGTGTGTGACACAAAATAATTGATTAAATTTTGGTGAAGATCCGGATCTGAATCAGAGAATTTTTTCGTAATTCTTCCCTTTTGAGTGATTGAGATAAAAACAGATATATGGCACGACATCTCAAAAAGTTAATAACGGATTCGGACGAAACTTTGTGGACAGGTTGGTTGTATGACAAGAAATAATTGATTAATTTTTTTTTGAAGATCCGGATCCCAGATTTAAAAAAGAATTGAAGTGATTTTTAACCACTGAGAGATGGGCCAAAAACGATATATAAGATGCTATTTCAAAACGTTTAAGACGAGTTATGACAAAACTAGGTGAATGAGTTGAATCGGTGACGAGAAGAAGCTGATTTGATTTTACAAACACCCCAATGTCTCCTGAGCTGCCATCTTCCCACTTTCTTTCCCAATTTTACTTGGTTTTTCATACACAGTTATAGATTCCACATCCGCTCATTCTGAACTTCTGTATCTATTCTCTAATGAGGAGCAACATTCCCAACGTAGACAACACCGACGGCCATTTCACTAACTTGCCCCAACACGGAAAAACACTTTGTAAACTGCATTGCATCTCACTCTCTGTTGGATTGCATGACCGAACCACTTAATTATTCTGTAACAAATTTTGTACATTTTCTTGTTTTATGGTAACCATAGCAAGGATAACATAAGAGGTGTATGTGGGTGCAGAATTCAATCAAAAATTGTCTCGAGTCGTGTACACTTCAGATCGAGCTAGGCCACCTGTTTCATGAGACCTGGGGGTTTTCGGATCAACCAAGTTAAAAAATTTAAAAAATGAATGGAACAGTGTACGGCAGAGCCCCATTGTGTATTTACTCGTACTTTGAGTGGACCGGTGTATGGGAGAAACCAATGTGGATCTTCCAACGTTTTCACGAGGCACTCGGGGCCGAAGACTCCAGCTCAACCATGGCTCATGGAAATAATCGAGGCGAAGGGATGTAGGTTGGAGCAGGTTAATGCCAAAGAGATGGGATTATTTTGGAAGAGAATACCATATCGTACCTTACTGTCGAAGCAGGAAAGATGTGCTCTGGATCAAGGTGGCTACGGATCGTCCTACCCATCTTCGTTGTGGCAATGCAGCAGGAGCCTTCGTCGTGCCCCCTTCGATCCAAAAGTCATCACAAGTTCTACATCCACATCTTTCTAATCTTCAACCTCCCCCCCCCCCCCACCCCCAACCCTCCATCATCGTCATCATTATCATCGTCGTCATCATCATCATCATCATCATCATCATCATCATCATCTCTGAGCTAATTATTGTGTTTTCCATTTCAGGAGAGAACAGTACAAACAGCACGTAATATGTTTAGTTAACCCTCAACCACTGCACTGTTTTGTAATGTATTTTAAAAGTAAAACTCTTGTGTTTCTGTTTAAGTTACACTGTATTAATTGTACTTTCATGTTTATTTCAACATTGACATGATATTATATATATATATATATATAATATATATATATATATATTATATATTATATATATATATATACACACACATATATAAAAAGATCCACCCACATCTCTCACCTGTGAATGAAGGGAATAGCCAATCGCTTTCACCTTATTGACTACACCCAGGTGGCAAGGATTATATAAATGATTGACCCCTCCCAAACTCCTCCAGCCGAATAAGATGCATAAAGCAACCCAAGAAGACTTGCACAAAGTAAGTGCTACACTGTTTTGAACCATTCCCAGAGTTTCTCAACAACTATGAAGACGTTCACACATCGTACACACATGAGAATCCCAATGCTGTAAAACCTCAGCTGCCACAGAACCGGTTTTCATCGTAATTGGTCATGGTATGCTTCATGTGTAATGCATTTGCTGTCCGACACTCATCACTGATGTTCACCAGTAAGTGATGAAACCGATCCGGTATATATGAATTATATTATAAATATATAATATAATATATATATATATATATATTCGTTCTTCTCCTTCTTCTTTCGGCTGCTCCCGCTAGGGTCGCCACAGCCGGATCATCTGTATGATCCGCATAGTGATTTGGGCACATGTTTTTTACGCCGGATGCCCTTCCTGACGCAACCCTGTCGCCACAGGGATATGATCCACCTATTTTAACCGGGGTATCAACCGGCCCAGATAACTGGAACTCATTCGCCGACCTCGGGAGATGACAGGCTGAGTCAACCCCTGGTGTAATTGAATTCAGTGGCCGAACGGGCTGAACTCAGGACTCTTGGACTCCCAAGCGCGCCCTAAACCAACTGCGGCGCAAACACCAGCTTATATCATATATATAATAAAATATATATATATATATAATTAAATATATATATATATAATATATATATAATTAATAATAATCATATTGATGTGACTGTTGAACAGCTCCAAGATGAGAGCAGCCCATTTTTAGTAAGGATTCACCTTTCGAATATTGAATGTAGCATTAAATTGGAGGAACCAATAGCATTTAAAATGCTCTCAGTAAGCTTACAGTTTTTTTTTTGACTGTTGGTAATCAAAGCAAGTAGGGCTATCTCCTCTCTTTGTCACGGCAGATAACATCGGCTTTCTTGCTGGCCTTGTAAAACATTCTTTGAGCTTTAAGCTCGAGAGGGGAAAAAGGAGACGGATGAGAAACAAGAAGAAAAAAAGGACGAGAAAAAGAAAAAGAAGAGAAAGGGAAAAGAGAAAAAAATGGAAAGAAAGAGAGAAAGAAAAGGAGGAGGAAAGAAAAGAAAAAAGAAAGGAATAGGTGAACAGGAGGAGGAAAAAGAGAGGAAAAAAAGGAGAAAAAAGAAGAGGAGAAGAAAGAAAGATAAAAGAAAAGAAGGAGGGAAGGAAGAAAGAGAGGACATGAAGAAAAGAAAAAAAACCAGAGAAAAGAGGAGAGAAGAGAGAAGGAAAAACGGGAAAAGCGAAAAGGAGGGAAAGGAAAGAAAGAGATGAGAAGAAGAGGGCAAGATGAAGAAAGAGAGGGAAAAAAAAAAGAAAAAGAACAGAAGAATAGGAAAAAGAAAGGGGAGAAGTAAGAAGAAAGGAACAAGGGAGAAAGGAAGAGGAGAAGTAAAGAAGAAAGAGAGAAAAGAGGGAAAGGAAATAAGAGAAGGAAGAGGATGAAGAAGGAGAGGAAGGGGGAGAGAGAGTGAACGGGAGGGGAAAAGGAGAGGGACGAAGAGAGGAAAAGAGAGAAAGGGAGAGGGAAAAGAGAAGACAAGAAAAAGAAAAGAGGACAAGAAAGGAGGGGGAAAAGAGAAGAGAAGAAGAAGAAAAAGAACAAAAGGAACAAAGAGAAGTAAAAAAAAAAGAAGAAAAGAAGACAGGAAAAGGGGAGAAGAAGGAAGAAAAAAAGAAAGAGAAAGAAAAGACAAGGAGGAGAAAAGATGGAGAAAAGGAAGATGAAAGAAAGAAAAAAAATGAAAAAGGACAGGAAGAGAAAGAAGAAGAAAAAGAATAAAAGGGAAAAGGAAGGAGGGGAAAAAAGAAGAGAGAAGAAAGGAGGAAAAAGAGAGAAGGAAAGGAAGAAGAGGGAAGAAAAAAAAGAGAAAAAAAAAGAAGAAGAGAAGAGAAAAGAGAAAGAAGAAAGAGGAAAAAAGGAAAAGGAAAAAGAGAAAGAAGGAGAAAAAGAAAAAAAAAAACAGAAGAAAGGAAGGGAGAAGAAAAGAGAAAAAAAAAAAGAAGAGAGGAAGGAAAAAAAAGAGAAAAAAAAAGGGAAGAGAAAGAAAGAATTAAAAATAGAGGAAGGGGAGAAGGAGGAAAAAGAAAAGGGAAGAAGAGGAAGAAAAGAGTAAAAGAAAAAAAGAAAAAAAAAAGAAAGAAAATAAAAAAAAAAAAAAAAAAAAGGGAGGGAAGGGCAAGGAGAAGAACGAGGAGAAAAAAAGACGGAAAAAGGGAAGATAAGAAAGGAAGAAAAAAAAAAGGGAGGGAGAAAAAAATGAAAAAGTGAAGAAAAAAAACGAAGAGGAAAAAAAAAAAAAAAAAGGAGAAGAAGTAGAGAAGAGGAAGAAGTTGAAGGGGAAAAGCCCCGATCAGAAATCAGCACTGTTTTGGTACATGGTCAAAAAGGGTACATCTTGCAATAGAATGAGAAGATAATAAATATTGTGATAAAGATCTGCCTGACCAATAACAGATCACAAGTTTGTGAAAAGATCAATGCTTTGCCAGGCCAGGGGGAACCAGTGCTGGGATGTTGTTGTCTTCAAAGAAAACGATGTCTAAGAAAGGAAATATAACCTGATGAAAGTTGGGGAAATCATGAAAACAGATGAGCAGGAAAAGTATATAAAGTAACCAAAACTGCTTGCGAGAGAGAGAGAGAGTTTAACTGAGCTGGGATACTGTAGTAGTCTCTGTCTCACTTTCTGTCATGTACTCTTTGATGTGAATTAAAAGCCTCGTTCCTATCATGATCAGTGTGGAATTGCTAGATTTCAGTCAGCGGTGGAACATGATCTCATCATTTGGCGTCATGGACAGGATAAGAACAGACCAGGGGGAGGGGGACTGCTGCCTTGGTGAGACAAAGGAGACAGAAGCCGGCCGGCTTAAAGATAAGGTAAGAACTGCCTCTTTTCTCGCACCAGGGCATACAGAGTTGCTGCCTCTTTGTGATCTGTCCTTATCTTAAAAGAACGGGAAAAGAGTGAGCTTTAATGCACATCAAAAGAGGGGTACCCGGGGTTTAAGTGTCTGAAGGAGGGGTTGAAGTTGACGCTAGCAGGCTCATCTAAGAAATCCCTGGAAGACAGTGTCTAAAGGGGAGGTTGCAAGGTACAAACCCTGGGAGGGTAACCTGAGAAATTCCAGAGACAAGGTATTTCTGTAGGAGATTGAGGACGTGGAAAGTGTGCAAGGGAGTGTGAGGGTTCGTGGAAAGGTGTGAAAGACAACCCACCCAGACCGAGACACCCCAGCAAAACACTGACCAGTCCAAGAATACTCTAAAATGATAAGGAAATGCGCTGTCATGTACTCTTTTGATGTGAATTAAAAGCCTCTTTTTATATCATGATCAGTGTGGACATTGCTAGATTTCAGTCAGCGGTGGAACATGATCTCATCATATATATATATATATATAATTGTTACGGCTGTGGAAATTTGCACTACACCATAAAGGTCCGCAGATTAGTTATACCGGAAAGTTTATGTGCAGTTAGATTTCCCACCGTTGTTTAGAGGGAATTTCCGTGTTCACCGAGCTGCGACGCTTTGAGATAGCCGTTTTTTCTTTTCTCTATCATTATTTTGGACCAATCATCCCCAACAACCAAATCGCCACCACCAACATCGCCCCAAACAACCACAACCAAACCACCACACCTTCGCCCTTCACCTCCACAACCCCACCCGCAAACATCGCCTCACCCCATTCTCAAACGACGCCCACAACAACCAAATCGCCACCACCAACATCATTCCAAACACCACAGCAAACCCCACCACCTCGCCTTTCTCCCACTACCATCAACAACGCTACCCCGCAAACATCGCATCGCCTTCGTCCCAGAGGCAACGCCGGAGTTTGCGCTGTCTAAGCGACAGTCTGGTGCTTTCTACCACGTCCGCTCCGCGACGCCGAAGTCACGCTGTCTAAGCGATGTTTTGGTGATTTCTACCACGTCCGCTCCGCCGACGCCGAAGTCGCGCTGTCTAAGCGACGTTGGGTGATTTCTACACACGTCCGCTTCGTCGTCGGGGCCGAAGCCGCGCACGTACGAAGCTTCGGTGAAACACTCACACACGCCGGCTCGTGGGGATGAAGCCGCGCCGAGAGGCAAAAGCCTCGGTGAAATACACCCATCGGCTCGTCGGCGGGACGAAGCCGCGCTGGCGGACGGAGCTTCGGTGTATTACACGCATCGGTTCGGCCGGATGAACCGGTGAACACACACACATCGGCTCGTCAGCGGGACGAAGCGCGCTGGCGGACGGAGCTTCGGTGTATACACGCATCGGTTCGGCCGGACGAAGCCCCGGTGAAACCACACACATCGGCTCGTCGCTGGGACGAAGCGCGCGATCGAGGCAAAGTTCGGTGATACACACAACCATCGCTCGTCGGGATGAAGCCGAGCTGACAGAGCGAGGCTTTGATGATTTCTACCACATCGGCTTTGTCGGGGTCAAGGTTCACGCTGTCAGGGCGAGGCTTTGCTGATGCTCTCTCAGCACGTCGATGCTCGGGATGGGGGAATTGTCGATGCCCTCTCAGCACATCGACGCTCGGGATGGGGGAATTGTCGATGCCCTCTCAGCACGCCGACGCTCGCTTGGCGAGACGGGGGGTACCGGCGCTCTCTCAGCGCGGTGCTCGGTATGGGGAATTGTTGATGCTCTTCCCAGCGAGTTGGCACTCTCTCCAGCGAGTTGACTCTCTCTCCAGCGAGTTGATGCTCCAACGAGCACCTTGACCGCACGGGCTCTGGCAAACTCTCCCTGGCTGTGGTCTCCACTTCGCCCTTTTCCCGGTGGTGGTGTACCCAACGTAAGCCTCGCTTGCCACCGAGCCCCTCTCCGCGTCCCTGCTCCGTTCACCAACTCTCGCTCTTCTCGCCCCTCAACTCTGACTTGAGTTCTGTTCTGCTCGTCCTTCCTCTCCATCGACCGGCCCCCGACTGCCGCGAGCTCCGTTCTACTCGCCTTTATATAGGGCCGGGGAGCGGAAAAATCCGACCCCTGACCTTTGACCTTCAACCTCTGGAAATCGTACCTGGTAGAAATCACCGGGGCCTCGCCCTCTCGGCGTGACCCCTGACCCCGCCAAAGCCGATGTGGTAGAAATCATCAAAGCCTCGCTCTGTCAGCTCGGCTTCATCCCTACGAGCCGATGGTTGTGTGTATCACCGAAGCTTTGCCTCGATCGCGCGGCTTCGTCCCCGCGACGAGCCGATGTGTGTGTGTTTCACCAGGCGCTCGGCCGGGAACCTGATGCGTGTAAATACACCGAACTCCGTCCGCCAGCTGCGGCTTCGTCCCGCGACGAGCCGAGGGTTATTCACCGAGCTTTGCCTCTCGGCGCGGCTCGTCCGCCGAGCCGGCGTGTGTGTGTGTTTCAACCGAAGCTTCGTGCCGGCGCGGCTTCGGCCGAGACGAAGCGGACGTGAGAAATCACCAGACCGGTCGTTTAGACAGCGCAAACTCCGGCGTTGCCTCTGGACGAAGCATGCGATGTTCGGGGTAGCGTTGTTGATGGAGTGGAGGAGAAAGGCGACGGTGGTGGGGGTTTGCTGTGGTGGTTTGGGAATGATGTTGGTGGTGGCGATTTTTTGTTGTGGGCGTCGTTTGAGAATGGGGTGAGGCGATGTTTGCGGGGGGGTTGTGGAGGTGAAGGGGCGAAGGTGGTGGTGGTTGGTTGTGGTTGTTTGGGGCGATGTTGGTGGTGGCGATTTGGTTGTTGGGGTGATTGGTCCAAAATAATGATAGAGAAAAGAAAAACGGCTATCTCAAAGCGTCCAGCCGGTGAACCACGGAAATTCCCTCTAAACAACGGTGGGGAAATCTAACTGCACATAAACTTACCGGTATAACTAATCTGTGGACCTTTATGGTGAGTGCAAATTGCACAGCCGTAAAATATATATATATATATATATATATATATAATATATATATATATATATCTGTTGCGGTTCTCGGAACCGCAAGCATAAAACAAGATAGTTCCCAAGATAGTTATCCCATTAGTGTAGTGGTTAGTTCCCTCCCCTTTTGTCTAGTGGACAGCAGGAGTGCATTGTGATGGGCTATAGTTAGTTTTAAATCATTTTTCCCTTTTATTTTATTCCCACCTATTCTTCCCCATGGTGCTTCCTGCTCGCTTGCTCCCCTCGTCTCACTACCATAGCGTGAACGACCACGGACCTCCTCACGATCACCGAGCCAAATCCGACGTGCACTTTGGGCTGAACAAGCGCTTTTCTCTTCCACGTCTACTCCAAACCAGACGTGGTGGTGAGTCACGTACGCTTACACCCAGTGGGCGGAGTGCACGGCGTCTGGCCGAAGCCTGGCCCAGAAGGCGGACCACGTGAGGGGTCAGAGCCAGCGGAATGCCCTACTGGACGATGACGTCGGATTGGCATGGCCCCTCCCCAAACTCGGCGTCTATAAAGCACGGAAATCTCGTGTATAGAAGGAATTGAGGAATTGAAGGAGGAGTGAATAGTTGTAGAATTGTAGAAGAAGTTAGTGTCCTCACTCGTCCCACCCACCGATCTCGACGAAATCGCCTCCTGCCTGTCCCCGCAACTGCCACCCTCGCCCTCTGGACTCCTCCCTTCTCCATTCAAGCTCCTCCTGTACGAACACGATCTCCACATGTGCGGCTGGGCCAGAACAACGCGGATATTGTCGGGTGCCGCACACGAGCAGACTCCCCGAAACACCCAGGACCGAAACCTATAACCTCCCCCCTCCTCCCTGGCCTGGCTCAAAAGTCCTTTTCTTTTCATTGGGGTTCTCTGGTTTCTTGTGTGTGTGTCTGGTGTGCTGTGCTGTCTGTCAAGTAAGCCGTAGAAATCTTTATTGTTTACTGGAATAATCTTGTCCAATTCTGCGACTGTGTCTGCTTAGTAAGTGCTGTATTATTGTCGCACACGACCCTCACCCTCCCTCTTTTCCTGCGTTACATACCCAATAAACCTTGTTGTCGTCACATGCTTTTCCTCGCTTGCTGTAATAAATAATTGTTGTCAATTTCCCAGCTCGCCTTTGTCTTTCCCCTCATTGTCAGCAGTTCGAATCCAGGTTTAGCCGGTCTGTATGTCCAACGTCCGTTCCTTCTAGCCGGTACGTCCTGGCAGTGTCGCTCGGCTGCATCCATCTGGAAAGGTGATCGATCGCAGGTAGAGTGATCCATTTCGGACAAGTGCGTCCCAGAGCATGTTCCCGGTTAAACCGCGGTTAATAGGTAACCCGATTCCATAGGCGGGATGACCTAGGTCAAGCGTGTGAGTTATTGGGTCCATCGGTTGGTAACGACTCGCCGCGTCACGGAATTATCCGTGAGCGACGGCCTACAATTCCGGGGAGTCTGGTGGTAATCGACGTAGCTTCCCACACCGAGTGGTCTTCGCACCCGACCCCGCCGGCCCGCAACAATATATATATATATATACATATGTATTTTGACATGTTTATTTCAATGGTAATGTGTTTATTTCAATGGTAATGTGTTTATTTCTGGCTTCTGTCGATCTTCCTCGATATTTTATCGAAGTCCAGGAACCGAACCCCCCTTGTCCCAATGGCTCTTGGGTTCCAAGATCGCAGTTTTAACGACTGCGGAATTTTCCAGGAACCGAACCCCCCAATATTGGAGGGTTTACTGTATTAAAAAAAAATGAAGTAAAATTCCAAAACCCAATAATCTCAAAAATTAATCAAGAAAAAGAGCAATCAGAGATTGCAGACCTTGCCGCGACTTATTTTGTGTGGTGTATTTTGTGGTGTTTATGTACGGGTGTGTTATGTAATTAATGAGACATAATTAGAACTGTCACTTTGTAACTGCTGGCAGTGATGACCGGGTACCACGATGTCCCGCTTTGATCGGACACCTGACCCTGACCAATGACGTTTTTTATTATTATTGTTCATTTGAATTTAGAATGGGATTAAAATAAATTCAAGTAAAATCAAATGGAAGACCAAATGGGTACGGTACTGCATTGGAGTCATCAGAAGGAACCCAAACAAGAAAAAAGCAAGCATTAAGTCATCAGGAGGAACCTGGATAGGATTCGCATTTCAGTTGCTACTCCTCTACTCTCAAACCTATCCCGACACAAACAAGTCAGCCTTTTTCAAATAAATAAATAAGAACCGAGATAAAAAAAAACTGAATAATTCTGGCTGGCAGACCATGTGTCTGGTCAAGTTGAAATTTAAAACATTTATTCCCCATCATTACTCGATCATAATTGTGAAGTTTTACTTCAATTGACTCAGTGGTTCTAGATAAATCATTATTTAATATTTTTCTTCAATCCAACATGTCCACCAAACCATGAGACCCATCAATTATTCCTTCACAAACATTTACACCCAAGGCTTGGGGAACATTTTTGTGCAGTTTTCCCTCAATCTGTCCAGCCGTTCTGGAGAAGATTTTTTGGTAAAAATCCAAGACATTGCAAAACCATGTGACTTGTGACATCATATGTGTGAATCGTTTCTTCCTATGCGATAGCGGATACATGTAAAGTTATCGCCTATCGTGTTCAGCCACTTCAGGAAGTTTTTAAGTTTTTTTTTTTTTAAACAATATGGTTGCCGAATTACGTGATCGATGATGTCATCAATTTTTTTTTTTCTGTGGAACATTTTATCCCTAGATGACCCTCAAAATTTTTCATACTGATCAGATGTAGCGTTAAACATATGCAATTATGACGTCATAAAGAAGGCACCTATGACGTCATAAAAATCACATTCCCCTTGAGACTTGCCATTTGCCAAGTTTCAATTTTTTCCTTGATGTGGTTTCAGAGACACAGAGGTCCAATTTTTTTCCCGATTTTCCAACATGCCTGCCACAGCACATGACCTATGACGTCATAATTATCAATAAAACATTTTACATGAGTCGTCGCTCCTTTGGTGAAAAATGTCCTCTCAATCCGACAATTGGTTGTGGAGAATAACACTAAAGTTCTGGTGGACAAATAAACAAACAGACAAACAAACGGACCCAAACGCAATACTCTCTCCTTCGGCGAGGGTAAAAAAACCCAACATATAATCCAGATGAGCCGAAAGTTTAATCTCATTACCAAATGGACTTCAGAAATAATTTGGTGTTTAAATATGAGGTTACTTAAGGAAAATATCCAAGTGTGAAGCAAAACCGGCTGCAGTCTCTTCCTGATGGAGTGTTTGATAAACTAACACAACTCAAGGAACTGCATCTGTACAACAACAAGCTCCAGTCTCTCCCGCACGGAGTGACACTTCACACAGCTGAGTCTGAGAGACACCAGCTTGAAGTCTGTTCCTGTCTTCTCTTGTGAAAGGCTGTCGAAGCTCCTTTGTTCTTGATGATATATTACCTTATTCACTCCACCAAAGCTCGGTGATACCGGTTTTATATTTAAATAGTTTTTCGTCGTTATAACATGTCCTTTAAACAATGTGAACATCTCTCATCGTCATGCAAACGTTTCGCCTACACTTTATCAATTTGTTTTTGTAAATGTTAATTTTGTGATTGGTTTAGTTATATTTTTCTTATTGGGTCAATGGATGATTGCGTTCATTCCTTTGGTTTTTCAGTTTCTTATACATCGTTCCCCTCTTCCTTGTCCTCACCCCAAAAGTATTTGTTATAAACGTTCTACAGTAAACATATGTTCTGTGTTCAAACCCTGAGGGTGTCTCGGTGTTGTCGTCTCTCACAAGCTGCAGACAAGAGAAGATGGCACGGTCTCTCTTATCCTTTGGAGGATTTTCATTGGGATAGAACGTGGTCATGTCTTCTATGGCGGACAGTCAAAAGAAAGCCACAGGTGTGTTCAATCAGTAAAAAGAATGAAACAGGCCCATTCAAGGTGTGCAAGGTTTCTGGAGACCTATCCTAACAGATTCACAGCTGTAATTGATGTCAAAGGTGTTTCCACCAAGTGTTAACTGAGGGGACACTTATCCAACCAAGATATTCTAGTTTTGTATTTTTCATATATTTTCTGAAATTTGTGGAATTTGTTTTTCACTTGGAAGTTTTGGGTTACGATGTGTAAATGGAAAAGGTTTGATTTAACACAATTTAATTCCAGGATATAAGGCAACAAAAGGTGAAAATTTTGAAAGG
>CM068965.1:83219911-83233379 GCA_035128595.1 Eptatretus atami | reverse complement strand
TGACGGAGTGTTTTGATAAAACTAACCAGTCTCACACATTGCTCTGACCGAAAACCAGCTCCAGTCTCGTCCCATCACGGAGTGTGATAAACTAACCGTGGCTCACACATCTGCTTTGAACGAAAACCAGCTCCAGTCTCCCCTGAAGGAGTGTTTGATAAACTAACCAGTCTCAACTTCTGGCTCTAACACAAAAACCAGCTCCAGTACTCTCGCCTAAGGAGTGTTTGATAAACTAACAAACTCAACATCTGCTTCGAGCATAACAAAACCCAGCCTCCAGTCTCCCCTGAAGGAGTGTTTGATAAACGTAACCAGTCTCAACACATTCTGGCTCTGAACCAAAAAAACCAGCTCCGAGTCTCTCCCTTTCACGGTGTTTGATAAACTAACCAGTTCACACATCTGGCTCTTGTTTCACCAACCAGCTGAAGGTCTGTTCCTGTCCCCTTTGTTCTTTGTAAAGGCTGTACGAGCTCCTTTTGTTCTGATGAAGAGTTTAAATTATTCTCTCCTACAAAAGCTCAGTAACCGGTTTGATTTTTAATATCTTCCTGTTATAAAATGTCCTTTAAACAATTTTCAAAACATTTCTATATTCACCTCCAAACCTTTAGACTTTACTTTTGTTTATTTTTGTTTTGTAAATTTTATTTTGTGATTGATTTTCAGATAGTTTTATTTCAATAGTTGCAAACGGGGCCTGATTCGTTCATTTCTCCGTTTTTCAGTTTTTTTCATCGTTCTCTCTCCATGTCCTTCAGTCTAAAATTTAAATGTTTAAAAGTTTCCTAAACTGTTCTGGTGTTCCCCTGTGTTGTCACCACTCACAACCACTCATGTCAGTGATGTGAATTGTGGATCATTCATGTTAACATTCATATTGTTCGTGGTTCATTCCTGACCTGATAAATATTTTGTGCATTAAAAAACGACAATTAAAAACATTTACTGAAGATATGAATGTTTATTTAATAAATCTTTTTACTATTCGTTGCCGCTCCCCCGATGTGGATGCTGAGCCCCTCTGATTGTGTTTGGCCCACCCCTAGTTTTGTGAGTTCCAGAGGATGGTTGGTACTGTAGATGTAACACACTACAAAGATAGGTCTTGTGAGTTCCCAGCATGTTTCGTGAAGGAAGACTTTGTTCATTGGTGTATCTTCTCCCTCCACAACCCCCCCAACCCCACCCAACCTTGATAATGCCGTCACTGAATGACTGGTTGTATGTGCTCGTAATCAAATAATAAGTATTATTATCATCATTATGTTATTTTTATGAAATATTGTGATGAAGTGAGATGTGATGATGTCCTGTTTGTCATGAAAATCATATTGTGGGTTTGTCTTGAAAAGTATGATGTCATGTTTGTGATGAATCACATCGTAGGTCATGTTGATGTAATGTATTGAAGGGAAATGTGGTCTGAATCCAGGTTTGCTATCTATGTATTACATACACCAATGTGTAAACTTGAATCCCCTCCCTGATGCACCGTGTACACATGTGGTACAACCTATTTCCCTCCTTCTAACAAAAAAAACCTCATGAAGTACTGGATGGAAATGTTGGAAATTCGTCTCTTTGTGGAACAATTGATTTTCACGATCTCAGAGAAGGGAAGGAATTCACCAAATTGGTTGACTTGAGACAGAATAACTGAAACAGGAACATTGGAGAGAACCGGAATTAGTAAATTACAGGAAAAAAGTTTTAAAATGAGTTTTTGAAATTAGCAAATAAAATATCATGCATGTTGTCCATTTTATTCTGTGATTCTCCACAGACTTACCACCCACGCGTAATTACGAAACATAATAAAAAATTTAATTTACACCCGTAAGTTCTGATTGCACAAGGTGCACCGTGGATACCTGGGAGCGCACCCCACAGTCAATGCTCCACACAACCAGTCAATCGCAGGTGTTTTTGATGAGCGGTTACCGTGAATGTTTAATCTTTCGATTTCTACACGAAACAACTGAAATAAAAATTCCATCTAACAATCTCTGGGAGATCCACAGTTCAGAGTGAAATTGAATTTGACAGCCGATCCCACTTTGATGAAATTTTGCGTGTAATATCTTCCCTGGAAGTCCATCTCCGACTAAAACAAAATGTCTGAAATCACACCACATGCATCTTGGAAAATTATATTTTTTATGCGTGAACAATCGTTTGCGTAACTTATGAGATTGCCAACATAATGATCAAAAAAAACAAAAGAAACCCCCCCCCCCCACCACCGCGTGTGTTACCGGTCAATTACGCATTGCTCGCAACACTGGGTATCATTGCGTGTGTGTCTGTATGTCAGTTGCGGTCAGTAGGGTGAATATACTGGATTCTGGCTCACTTTTCCCCATGTAAGATGAATTGGGGAAAATAAAATAAATTTCAGCCGATTCATTTTTTTTTTTCCCTTAAAAATACACCCCCTTTTTATCCCAGGGCTATATTTATTTTGTACTCCCCTTTTTAACCTAGGGGCATTCTATTCAAATAAAAACCAATGCGACAAGATAAAGATTTGTTCAAGTAGTTAATGTGGTTTGTAAAGGTGATTGCTGAAGAAATATCTGAAAACATGGCAAGCCCTAGGGACACTCTTTTCAAATACACCAATTTTGCATCATTGTTTAGCTCACTCATTGAACTATAAACATTTTGTTCATTCTCATATTCCTTTAATAGTTGAATTTTTCTTTGCACAATAATCCCATTCTAAAATATTTAAAAACAAACATTTTGAATCTTTATTATTTTCAAGATTACCCCTTTTGTTGCCATTACGAAATGATAATACTTCTCTTAATGATTCTCATCTGACCACCTCCTGATCCTCAGATTATTTTTTGCATTAAGCCCCGCCCACTTTTTTAAGCCCCGCCCACTTTTCCATAAGCCCCCGCCCACTTTTGCTAAGCCCCGCCCACTTTTCTCGAGATGTTTTCCATAGGCACGCGCCACTTTTCCAGAAGCCCCGCCCACTTTTTGCTAAGCCCCGCCTACTCTTAACATCATTTCCAGGTTCCATCCCTGACTCACAATGAAAAGTCTGGGGAGTGTTAATGGTTTTGAAGGCCTACCTCGGCTTGCTCAGGATTTCCAAATGAAACCACACCCACCAGTCTTCCCTATAAAAAGCCTAAACAGGCCCAGGCTCCATTTTAAACATATGTTTTTACTTTACTGAGAGATGGATACTGTGCTGAGCTGCCTGGAACTCTATGACTTGTATGGAACTAAAACTACAAGTTGAAGAATTGGATTCAAAACCTATTATACTGTTGATAAGATCTAATTTCCTATTTCAGTTCCTTTTAAACATCGACTCATTTAATAATTAAATTATTAAATTTAATACATTATTTATTTTCACGCACAGGAAATTGTATCTGAAAAATAAACCGATTTTGCCACAACTTTGGGCGAAATTGAGACTTGGTTGAAGACCTTGTGGCAAGCGACCAAAGACCACAGAACGAGCAGAGACCTTGAGTGGGGATGACTTTGGGGTTCCTTGGAGATGACTACTTGTACTGGGAACCTAAAACCTTACAACTTGATCAATGGAATTCTCTTTTTCTCCTTCATCCTCATTCCCCCACCCCCGTCATCCTTTCCCAATTCTTCCTCCTCTCCCTCTCCTTCTTCCCCCTTCCCTTTCCCCTCCCTTTTTCCAATCACCTTTTCTCTTCAACTTCCACCATCAACTCACCTTCCCTCCTTTCACTCATCCCCCTTCATTCCCTTTCCCCTCTTTTTCCAAAGACGACTACAGGAAATGAAAGCACAAACTCTTATCTGTTGAGGTAAATTTTTATCTTCCCTATTTTCAGTTGATTTAAGCATTAGACTGCATTTAATTAATTAAATCACTTAATTAATACATTATTATTGTTTCTCTTCACAGGAAATTCGTATCATGAAATACAATGAAAAATACTGCTTTGCCAAACTGTTGGGCGAAATTGTTGGCTTGGTGAAGACCTCATGAGCGACAAGACCCAAGAACGAGTTACTCCTTGATGACCCAACCAAAGAGTTAACCTTGGAGACCAGCAAAATCCTGAAAAAAGTTTTTTACGAGCAAAGTACTCATTGCGAGTTATCAAGACAGATACCCAACTGAACAAGTTATACCTTGATGAGCCAGAATACAAGATTTTGCCTTGGAGACTCACAAATTTGAAAAAATCAGTAAATGAGTTCTGCCTTGATGGTTTAAATAAACTACCTTGCAGACTCAGGAAAAAAGGGTTCTGCCAAGATGGTTCTAAATTATGGACCTTACCTTGGCAGACTCACAAATTTTGAAAAAAATCAGTTTAAATTGAGTTCTGCCTTGATTGGTTAATAACTACCTTGGAGACTCAGGAAAAGGGTTCTCCAGATGGTTCTAAATATGTCCTACCTTGTGAGGACTCACAAATTTGAAAAAATCAGGAAAGTGAGTTATCCCTTCGAGACTTTATAAGTTGGTTTTATTTTTGGAGACTGAAATGGTGGGTTCTGGCTGATAACTCACAATGTTGATACGTATTCTTGGAAACTCAAACAGGGAATGTGGTTATTACCTTGGAGACTTGGAAAAGTTGGGTTTATTTTGGAGACTTGAAATGCTATCACTCTTTGGATCTAAAACCTTTCGATGTAGAGTTTTTTTCCCCTTTTTTTTCGGATGGTGCTGTGGGAGCAAGATCAAGAAATTTCTGGGAAGATAGTGCAGGCTTACTCCCCCTTTCTATGTCATCAAACCTGAAAGCCTTAAAGACAGAATTTGGAAGAGATGAGAAAAAAAAGTCAAAAATATATTATAGGTGGAAATTCTCATTTTGAAAAAGAATTGTGTTGGCGAGGATATGAGTTGGCGTTTGAGATTTTGAAGTGAGGTTGGGACCACACACACAACACACACACACGCATACACACACACACGCACACCACACAACGCACACACACGCACCACACACGCAACACACACACACATGCATACACACACACACACGCACACACACGCACACACACATAACATGACGCACACACGCACACACACGCCACACACACACACACACACACACACACCACACACATCAACAAACAAAGTTAAGCCTTGGACGAATTCAGTTGAGGATTTTGTGTTTGGGTCACAGATCTAAGAACGTCCCCTTGGACACATTATATATGTTAACACCTCGGACTTGGCCCTCGAGTGTCCACAACGGTGTTATTCAGCAGGAGGGAGTGAAGCCCAAACCATTGCTTCCCATTGCACACAACATTAGATACTGTTAACACTCGGACTTGCCCGAGTGTTCCACAACGGTGAGTATAGCAGGAGGGAGTGAAGCGCCAACCCATTGCTCCCGATTGCACACACACACACACGCACACACACACACACACACGCATACACACACGCATACACACACGACGCACCACACGCACACACACACGCACAACACACGCACACACACACACGCATACACACAACACACACACACACACGTCCACACACACACGACACACACATACCATACGCACACACGCACACACACACACACACACACATCAAACAAACAAATGTTAAGCCTTGACGATTCAGTTGAGGATTCTGTGTTGGGTTCACAAGATCTAAGAACGTCCCCCTTGACACACATTGTATACTGTTATACGCCTCGGACTTGTCCCTCGAGTGTCCACAAACGCGTGTATAGTAGGAGGAGTTTTGAAGCGCCAACCCATTGCTCGCCCTTAATGCGGGTATTATCTGCTTCGTTTTGTCTTTTTGTAATTTCCTGTGAATTAAAAATGAACCTAAAATTCTCTTCCGCCTTCCAATCATATATCTTATAAGTCCAAAGGAACCGTATCTATTACAGAAACAATTTTAAAAAGTTCGTTTAGTCCATCGTTTTACGAAAAACCTTTTTTTCAAAAATGAGATTTCCACCGTATATTCTACGATATCACCAAACGTTTTGAAAACTTAGGTTTTCTGACATTAATCTCTTTTCATATTTTAATTTGTAAATGTTTCTGATGGTTTCATATTTGTTGACGTATGAATCGTTTATTTATACTTATAACCACAATACCGCAATAAAGATAACCATTGTTGTGCACCGAGTTGTGTTGAATTTTTTATATAGTCTCTCTTTTAAGGTACATTAAAACGATTCAATAAACAACCGCCTCCCCTTTCATTAAAGGTACTGTATAATTGTAATTCTGTTATTTTTTAGAAAATTACATAAATGTCTTGTTATAAAACTCCGACCCGCAGCAGTCCACAATTTTTAAGGTTTTCTCTTACTTGCTATTTAAATATCTGTTGACAAGGGCTAACATAAGAGTAATTACCTGTTTTGTTTTGTAATGGGACAACCCATTGCGTATTTACTCCTCAAATCCATAACGTTAAAGCATCACTTGTACCCTTATCATGATTGAGTTCAATCAAATCAGCAGACCAGATATAATCAACTCCTTGGAATAACTTTCCTTCTCTGAAACTTTGTGAATATTGGTTCTTATGTAATTCATCATCTAATTGCGTCTTCAATCTAATGACAATCATTAGAGTCTACAAGTTTTCTGAATTTCCAAGTCCAATTTCTCAATTTAGCACTGATCATCTTCTCACGATGAACCGATCAACTTTTCTCTTCAAGGTTGGATTTTTATCAGAGACAAATATACAACATTTCTCTATCGGCCTTCATGCTTTTCTTTTCTAAGTTGTGGTATTTTCCCATAATCAATATCGTGAACCTCATGCACACTTCATCAACCCTATTGATAGGTTTTACTCCATGGTTAGATTGTCTGCCTGCATCTAATTCTTTTATCCAAAGTTTGTGCCTGGACCACAGAAAGAATACCCTGGTAATGTAATATGCCCCGTATTCCAGTCGTTTGTAAATTTACTTCCTGATAAAAACTTTTGTATATCTCCTCCGAGTTTGTGTTTGGAATAAATTGAGTTTTTTTTGAACCACACACGCAACATACTACCTTGTTGTATAAGCCTGTTATTTTACTTTTAAATATATGAAATATTTTAGTATTAGTTTTCTTTTACATTTCGAGACAATAACTCATTTATTTATGAGAAAAATTCCTGCAGAGTGCAAAAAACCTTTTAGTTTCCAACGATGCACCATTAATTTCTTAATTTTTGAAACATAAATAATCCTCAGAAATGGCCTTCACTCTCTCCTCCATTTATTAAAGAAAAAAAATGAAAACTTGAATTAAAATGAATATCTGGTCGATTGTCAATAGTCTTGTCGAAAGGTATTGCAAATAGATCTTGTCAATTCTTATGTTTCCTCCTCGGTGGGTTGAGTTATTTTCTGTAATACAACCAATCTTTTTTTAATCTCACCGGTTTCCATATTTTGCATATATTCATTCTCCTCTTTCCTCCCTCTACTCCCTCTCTCGTCTTCTCTCTTCCCTCCCTTTCCTCTTCTCTTTTCTTCTCTCTCTCCCCTCTCTCTCTTCTCTCTCTCCTCTTCCTCTCTTCATCTCTCTTCTCCCTCTCCTCCTTCTCTCTCTTCTCTCTCTTCTCCCTCTCCTCCTTCTCTCTCTTCTCCTTTTCCTCCTCTTTCTCTCTCTGTCAACTCCTTCCTTCATCCCTGTACTATCCTTGGAATCACTGACAACCGCATAGAATATCATACATATATTTCATCAGGATTTCTTGTTATTCCTATATCCCAAATAATTTTTTTTACAAACAGGAAACCAATAAAATTTCTTCTGAAATTTCTAAAAGAGCCTACTTTTCTTAAACTTTATAATTTTTATTAGTAACATTTTAGTTAATTCCCAAAGTTGTCGGTTATCAACATCAGCATTAAGAGCCAATCTTTTATTGAAAATACATCATTCTTATGGTTGTAGAACATATGTATTAAAATACCGAATACCCTTTTCTTGAAGGTATGCTTGGACACAGAATGAAATTTCTTGAAGCCTTCTTGCCGTCCATTTATGTATTTAGAAATATATTTAGAATAATATATATGACACGAAAAAACACCTCCCATTCTTCCCATAGTTAAATCATTTTGTATTTCCCTACTTATTACATATATCCTGTTTTTTCTGTTGGCATGATATAAACGAGAGCAAAACCATTATTATATTTACCCTTATTAAATTCTTTTATTTTTTTGTTTACAATCGTGGCCTCCACAAAACTCGATCTCTCTATACCAGTGGATAATATTCTTCCTTACGAGACTGATTTAATTGGCTCCAGGTCTTTTAGTCAATTTTAAATGACCAATTATACCCTAAATCATTCATATATACCCCCATTGTTCTATTCTTCAGACAAACGATACGCCCATTCTTTATAAAAAAATTATTTTTAATTCGAACTGTGAATTCTGTATGACCTGGAGATAAAATCAACCACTTCTGTATCTTTGGAATACACAGCCCGTTTTATTTAAATATAATTGTGATAAATCACTTGAATCTCACCAAGTCATTTTATTGCGTCGCGGGCTTGGGATAATTTTTTAATTTAATACAGCATTTTTCATATTAATATTTATGGTATATTATATTTATGTCGTTCAGCCTGTGCCTTTTGTTGTAATAAGTTTGATAAATCAATATCCAGTTCTTAGGATACACCAAAGATAGAACCAGCTTCCCAACATAAGTCATTTATATTAGATTAAAAATAATGTTCATAAAATTTTTTATTTTGTGAGTTGAAATAACACATATAGACTAATTGACCACAACACTTGGAATTGAATTCTGGACTTGAAATGTTGATAAACACCATTCTGTAAGAATTTTATACTTCGAACAGGGTGGTGAAGACCAAAAACTATCAAAATAATAAGTGTCTTGATTATTAAAAATACAAACCCAATGAGGAACCGTTCCCCATATTATCTTCTCAGTTCATAATAATATTCTTTGTATGTGAGGCACTTTGTTAATTCATCTCTCATACAAATAACCACATTATGAATTTTTTTAATTTCTTACCAATATTTGAAAGTTGTAAATTTGATTGTTGTATTCTTTCCAAATTCTTTTAAACCACTCACCAATGCTCTATTATATTTATTAGAAAGATATAATCCATTACCCCTTTTAGTTAATTTTAACACCTGTTGTGCGATAGAAGAAAAGTCATATCTCCAACTAACAATCTCGCTTATCAGGCAGACCTTCAAGTTTTTTCAGCAAAAATCTTACAATTACAACCACTTGCCACTAATTTGCTTTCTCCAAACTCTTTGTTATGTCTTTCCAATTCTTTTTGAGCCTGGGAGTTGAGCCTTCCTTTCGTTGCAGTTTTCACCGCTGTTGAAATACCACCCGTCAATGCCCAAACCGCACTTAAACCAGCAAATAAAGGGAATAGAAATGGGAGAAATCCTCCACTCGACTCTCTTAGTTGAATATTTTTCAAATTGGATTTGTTCATTTTAATTTTTAAGTGAGCCAGTACTTCAAATTTTAACCTGTTCTCTTGTGAGCAAAACATTCAAATTCTTACTGCTCCTTTTCTCTGAATTGTATTAACGTTAAATCGTACAAGGCTTTTTGATTTCTGAACACAAATGCATAGTTTATGAAATTGATTTGATTAGCATATACCCCAGTTGGTACTTTGCCACTTCATTATTTAACAAAAAAATTATTGTGAGACTAATCATAACACCATTATCTGTATTAATCTGCAATTCTGTTCTTCCAAAGCAAACAATATGTATCACAACTCTTTCACTCTCTTCCTCTTTCAAATGTATAGGAATATCCACTCGATTAGACTTTATAGTTCCTTTTGACGCGCTCAGGTCAACGCATTAGATTGTATACAAAACTTTAAATGCTGTCATATCCGAAAATAGGTTCTTTATTTCCATTACTTTCACACACTTTTGGTGAAGACTTGTTGCTCAGCAAAATCAAAACTTTTTTTTCCCAATTTTAATTTTCCAATCTATCTCGTTGGATAAAATGTTCCATCTAAAGAAACGCGAAGTTGTTTCACCTTAGCATTATCACTCAATGCATTATTCTTAATCAGTCGCAGTTATCACCATCGCTTTTAAAAAATGATCCACAGAAATATCGTGGCTTTCCTTCCAGAACACCCAAATTTCCACGTGTGAAGTGGTTTGGTTTAGTTAACGTGTTGACGATCTTTTTTGAGGTATGCATACACTGGGTGAGTGGTTTTCTTTGAGTTTAAGTCTGTCTATTCAACATCTCTTCTGGTTTAAGATTAGGAGTATATTCTCGACTGATTAATACCAACTCATTTCCTCAATTAAAATTTATTCTGTTCAGCAAAAGCACTACCAACACAAAAAGCAAATCTATTTTCATTATTTCTTCCTTTGTAGTTGAAATCTAATTTTAAGACCATACAGAACTTTCATAGATCACAAAATCCAAATATACCTTAAGAGGAACTTGCCACAGTAAAAAACTATTTTGCTTTCTGTGTCATCATTATACGCTCCTTTCCTTTGAGTATATCCATGGGTCGTTGGTTTCCCGTTGACAGATCAGGAAATAAAACCTCGATCAGACCCCGTTCCATTCTATCACTGAATGTAGTAGAGTGTAAAATTTCATCATTTCAGAACAGCAGAGCAACATAATCAACGCTTTTCAACTTCTTGTGTTCCAATGTACAAATGCACACTTATCAAACATTTTCCAGAAGAAATCATTTACGAGTGTAGCATTTGTCGTTATTCCCAGCCTTAGTGAATTAAATTTACACAACAAGAAACTTTCGGATAGAGTTCAAATAGGTTTGTTGATTATTGATTTTCAAAACTTTTTGTACCATGTTGCATTCCAGTCTGTTCCAGTTATTGCATTTTACCTTGAAGTAAATCTCTTTTTTAGTGGAGTTGAGATAATAATAGTATCATCGCAAATCATAAGATACGTATCAATGCTCCATACTTGCTATTTATTTAGGAAAAAAATGTTAAAACTTTTTTGAAACCCTGATCCAAGTATTCGAATTATTTTCTGTCGTTCTTGGGGAGACACTGAGTTTGCCTTTCTTAATTTCTTTTATTGCGGTAATATGAGATTCCTTTTGGCATCTTTTATGCTCTTTATAGCACCTGCTAACATTTCCCACAGCAGAAGCAGTTGAACCAATTAGGTCTTTATGTTAAGAATGAGTTGAACCGATTACCCATTAGAGATATCAATTATCCCATCTCCTCTAAAATTGAGTCCGACACCCCTTTGTCTCGTAGGTTATGTGATCCTCTACCAAGATACAACCTTCACCCTTGTAGTATGGGGAAAGGAACATCCCCCCCCCATCCCCTGTAATTATTTTATATTTTTCCCAACTCCGTGTTTTGCCTCACAATAACCATCGTATTTATTTATTGGAAAACTTTCCACGTAGGTGAATTCTCATAGATATAACTTCCCATTAAAAGAAATCATACGATTATCTTGGCTCGGTTATCCTAAAAATTTTACTCTGGTGTATGGTTTTTCCTGACCACAGGAGATAAACCAAAAATTTTTAGGTGTCCATAATTGAAAATTTTATAAACCAATTGGGGTTGAGTATGCACTGAATGAAAAATATTATGTATTTTGTTTTTATTCCATCATTATAGGCACCATCAATCAAAATCACAGTGAATGAATACCGAATTTATTCCTGAGGATATTTGATAATGACATTATCACTGTAAAACGGTCGCCATTAGTTCAATCTTTTTGAGGAAGAAACCAATAACTCTCTAAATGAATTACATCAATTTGTGAATCAACCTTGTAGTATTTTTAAGTTTAATCGTTGATTTTGAAAGTATGTTTTTGAATTGTCTATAACAATATTTTTTTGGTGTCATCACCCTGTTCTTCATAAGACGAGCCAACTAACAGCTTTATCATCATCATTTTTCATTATCCAATGGTTTATCAATATACTTGATTATCCCTCACAGTTGAACCTTGTCTTCCATCTTTTTGAGAAGAAACATAATACTCGGATTAGTTTGACACGGAGTTGAGCAGAAACTTCAAGAACCTTAATCATCATTAAATATTCAATTACCTTTTCGTGAACAAGATGAAATATTGCTGGTTTTCTGTTGGAATGAGTCCTGCTTAGCGTTTTTTGAATCCGCTGAATATTCATTGTTTTGAAGAGCATTCCACAATAATAATCAGGCGGTCGATTCATCTCTGATTCAGTTGTTGAAAAATCCTTCATGCATCATATTCTAATTCTCCTATATGCTCTAATTCTTCCTCCGTCATTTGACTGAAATCTTTTTAAACATTTGGAGCTTTCTCGGAGTATATTTTATTGTGGCGAACTGTGGAAACATCTATAATTTTTTCTTGCGGAAGTTTTTAAAAGTGGTTAAAAAATTTCTCTTGTTTCTTTCAAATGCTTCTTCACCCTAGTTAGTTTTTGTTCTGCCGTTTCTTCTTATGTCTTCCTTGTTTGCAACTTTTGAAAACCAACTCTTGATGTTCCCTAAATCTTCTTGCTCTTTTGCGCATCCATTTATTTATTGGAAAATATCATTTAATGAAATTTGTATCAACAGCGGAAAATTTTCCTTTTCGGTTCATCATCCAGATAATGTGTTTCTAAATAATCCTTTTCTGTTTAAAAAATTCATCAAATTCCTTTTATTACATAATACGAGTTTTAATTTCTTGCTTCACTAATACTTGGCATCGTCTGCTTTGCATACGGTTTCGTTGAGTTTGCTCATCAACATCAAAACCAAATGATAAAATCTTCACGCCGCTGCAGCATGTTTAATAATTTGTCTCATTCTGTCGTGGAGTAGTTTTCTAATATCGCTCAAGACCACCAGATTAGTTTCTTAACTCACTCTTTACAATGCTGAATATTTTGTTGTACAAGAGAAACCGGTCCTCAAATATTGTGACCTTCATTCCTCAATCGCATATGTTCCTCCAACTGAGATATAGTTGATAATCTTCACGCTTTACTTCCTCAGTCTTATTGCTCTATGTCGGTTGATACAATGCGTATCTACGGCGGTGTTTTTTAAGTAAAAATTTACAATATTCTCATTTGTACTACACAAGAACCTGATTTATGAAAGTTTTTTCACAGAAGCAGATTACCCACAAGGATTTTATATAATGAATTGTCATTTAGTATATGTATATTTATAAAACAAAATATATCCCGTAATATCTCATCTTGTTTCACAACAATATATTTATATTTTTCAGTCGATCTCTCTCTTTTAGGAGTGTTTGATAAACTAACCAGTCTCACACATCTGGCTCTGAACCAAAACCAGCTCCAGTCTCTCCCTGAAGGAGTGTTTGATAAACTAACAGAACTCACACATCTGCTTCTGAAACAAAACCAGCTCCAGTCTCTCCCTGAAGGAGTGTTTGATAAACTAACCAGTCTCACACATCTGGCTCTGAA
>CM068965.1:83198697-83210752 GCA_035128595.1 Eptatretus atami | reverse complement strand
TATATGAAACTGATTATATATTAAAAAATTATCCAAGCCACGACTGACGCATCGACGTTGGGAGATTAATTAAGTGTGATTATCAATTAATATCCTTAATAAACGCGGTCATCTTATTTGTATCCAAAGATCAGAAGTGTTGATATCTATCTCCAGGTCATACGAATTCACAGTTTGAATTAAATAATTTTTTAAAGAGGGTTATGTTTTGTCTGATAATAGAACAAATGGGGTATATATGAAATGATTTAGGGCATAATTGTCATTAAATCGACCTGAAACAGAGAGTCAATTAAATCAGTTCGTAAGAGATTTCCTTGTTATAGAGATGAGTTTTTTGGCCGTGGTAACACAACTAAAAGATTTTAAGAAGGGAGTAAATAATTGGTTTTTGCGCTAGTTCTGTATGAAAACAGAAAACGGATTTAGTAATAAGTTACGGAATAAAGAATGAATTTAATTGGGAAAGATGGGAGTGTAGTGTCATATTTATTTAATATATGTTCTACACTAAATGGCCGGCAGGAAGGTTCAGAAAATTATCATTTCTGTTGTATGTCCAGCATCCTTCAAGGAAAAGGAGTATCCGTATTTTAATAATATGTTCTACAACATAAGAATGATGTATTTCAATAACAAAGTTTGGGCTTTATGTATGTTGATAAGACAAACTTGGAATTAACTAAAATGTTATAAATAATGAAAAAAATATAAAGTAGAAAAGTAAGGCTCTTTTAGAATTCAGAAGAAATTTTATTGGGTTGTCCTGTTGTAAAAAAAATTATTTTGATATAGAAACAAGAAATCCTGATGAATATAGTATGATTCTATGGGCGTGTAAGTGATTCAAGGATAGTAGGGATGAGAAGGTGTTGAGACGAGAGAAGAGGAGAAAGGAAGGAGAGAGAGAGGAGGAGATAAACGAGAGAGAATAGAGGAAGGAAGAGGGGAGAGAGAGGAAGAGAGAGAAGGAGGAGAGAGAGAAGGAGAGAGGGAGAGAGAGAGCAAGAAGAGAAAGAGAGGATGGAAAAGAGAATGAGAGAGGCACACGGCAGGGAAAGGAGGGCAAGTATGATAACCGAAGAGAGAAAAAGACGTGGTCTAAGAAAACGGAAAAAAAGGAGAGAGAGAGTGACGAAGCTGAGGACGTCGAGGAGGGAGGAAAAGACGTAGGAATCGAATAATATCAAATATGAATACCGGTGAGTATTAAAAAGATTTTTATTGGTATTACAGAAACAATACTCACATCCCAGAGGAGGAACAAGAATTGACTAAGTCTATTTGCAATACTTTCGCAAGGCACTATTGACATCGTCAGCGAGGATATTGATTTAATTAAAGATTTCTTTTTTCTCCTTCTTTATAAATGGGAGGAGAGTGAAGGCATTTCTGAGTGATTATTTATTGTTTTAAATAATATAAGATTCAAATGTGCATGTTGAAACTCACACAGGCTTTTTGCTACTCGGCATGAATTTCTCTCTCAGTTAAATTATCGAGCATTACTTTCTCAAATGTAAAAAGAAATCCTCAATACTAAAACATTTATCCTATTAACCCGTAAAAATAAAGGCTTACAAAGGCTATATGTTTCCGTGTGTGGTTCAAAAACAATCAATTTATCTCCAACAACAACTACGTAGGGAATATACACCAAAGTTTTTTATCAGGGTAAGATTGTACAAGGACTGGCATAGCCGTGCGCGATTACATCTCCACCAGGTTTCTTCTGCTGTCAGCACAAACTTGGAAAAAGCATTAGATGAGCAGACACCTCCTCTAACCATGGAGTTAAACCTATCCATAGGGTTGTGAATGTGCATGAGGCACGATATGATGTTTGGTAATACCACAACTTTAGAAGCAAGCATGATAGCACCGTATAGAGACCAATGTTGCTTATAATTTGTCTTGATACCCAACTCAACCTGGAGAAAAGTTGATCGGTTTCAATCCCGTGAGAAGTCATGATCAGTGCTAATTGAAATTTGGACTTGAAATTCAAGAAATTATTAGATTTAATGATTTCATGAATTTGAAGAGCAATTAGTGATGACATTACATAAACAACCTAAATTCACCAAGTTTCAAGCAGGAAAGTTTATTCCAGGAAGAGAAGTTTGATTATATCTGGGCTCTCGATTGATTTGATACCTCAATAATTGATAGGTGCTACACTGTATGCTTTAAAACCGGTATTATTTGAGGAGTAGTACGATCGGGTTCGCCCTTAAAAACAAAACAGGTAATACTCTTATGTTGCTCCTTTCAACTATATTTATATAAGTGAAGAGAAAACCTAAAATTGTGGCACGTTGCTGGGCTCCGATGGTTTTTATAAACAGACACTTTATGAATTTTCTAAAACATCAACGTATTACATTGTATACCCGTTACTCTTTATGAAGGAAGGCGTTGTTATTGAACGTTTTTATCGCCTTAAAAGAGGCCCTATATAAAAAAATTTCACATTAACTCGTTCACACCAATGGTTATCTTTATTCAGGACTATTGTTGGATAAGTCATATCATCACACGATGTCCTACTGCATCAACAATATGAAATCCATCAGAAAAATTTACAAAATTAAATATAAAGAGATTAATGTCGAAAACCTAAGTTTCAAAGTTTGTGTATTGTAAATATACAGGGAAATCTCATTTAAAAAGGTTTTCGTAAACGATGACTAACGAACTTTTAAACATTGTTGATGATATTAGTGTTCCTTGGATCCTAGATAAGTATATGATTGGAAGGGAGAATAGTTTTGTTAGTTCACGAGAATTACAAAAGACAAACTTAAGTATAATACCATGGGAGCAATGGTTGGCTCCTTCCACTCCTCCCCTACTATACACCGTTGTGGACACCGAGGGACAAGTCGCCGTGTGCCTAACATTCAGTATAATGTTGCTGTCAGGGGACGCGTTCTTAGATTCTGTGAACCCAACACAGATCTACTAACTAGATTAAGGCTTAACTTTTTGTTGATGTGTTGTGTCGTGTGTGTGTTGTGTGTATGACCTGTGTTGTTGTTGTGTGTGCGCCGTGTGTGTGTGCGTGAATGCGTGTGTGTGTGTGGCTGATGTGTGTGTTTGCGTGTGTGTTATGCGTCGTTACCTTGTGGTTGCATGCTGTTGTGCGTGTGCTGTGGATGTATTTTGTGCGCGTGTGTGTTGGTGTGTGCGTGTTCTGTTCGTGTGTCGTGTGTGTGTGTTGTCATCGATGCAATTGGGTTGCACGCCTGCCTCTTCTCTGCTATCCCCGTTGGTCGTGTCATCAGGCCATCCTGTGTAGGTGTTGACGTGTGTAGTGTGTTGCATGGTAGCAATGTGTTGTGCGCCTTCACTCCCTCCTGCTATACAGATGGTGGACACTCGTAGGCCAAGTCGAGGCGTATAAACGTATATAATTGTAGCATAGGGGACGTTCTTAGATTGTGAACCCAAACACAAAAATCCTCAACTTGAATCGTCAGCGTTAACATTTGTTTTTGTGTGTGTCGTGTGTGCTGACGTGTGTTGTTGTGCGTGTGGTGTGATGTGCGTGTGTGCGTATGTTAGTTGCGTGTGCGTGACGTAATGTGTGTTGCGTGATGGTTGTGTGGTAGTGGTGTGTGGTGTTTGTAGTCGTGTGTGTGGTGTGTGTGTGTGTATGGTGTGTCGTGTGTGTGTGGTGTGTCCCACCCTCACCTTCAAACTCTCAACCCAACTTCAATCCTCGCCAACATAAGTCTTTTCAAAATGAGATTTCCACCTATTATATTTTGACTTTTTTTTTCTTTTTCCAATTCTGTACGTTTTTAAGGCTTTCAGGTTTTGATGACATAGAAAGGGGAGTTAAGCCTGCACTTTTCTTCCAGAACTTTTTGATCTGCTCAGTCAAGCACCATCCGACAAAGAACTACATCGAAAGTTTAGTCCAAAGAGTGATCATTTCAAGTCTCCAAAATAAACCCAACTTTCCAAGTCTCCAAGGTATAAAGCATTCCTGTTGAGTTTCCAAGATACGTATCACATTGTGAGTTATCAAGCCAGAACCCACATTTCAAAGTCTCAAAAAAAACAATTATAAAGTCTCGAAGGGATAACTCTTTCCTGATTTTTTCAAAATTTGTGGGTCTCCAAGGTAGGACCCATATTTAAAACCATCTTGCAGAACCCTTTTCTGAGTTCAAGAGTTATTTAAACATCAGGCAAACTCATTTACTGATTTTTTCAAATTTGTGAGTCTCCAAGTAGGTCCCATATTTAGAACCATCTTGCAGAACCCTTTTCCTGAGTCTCCAAGGTAGTTATTTAAACCATCAAGGCAGAACTCATTTACTGATTTTTCAAAATTTGTGAGTCTCAGGCAAACTTGTATTCTGGCTCATCAAGGTACAACTTGTTTCAGTGGGTATTGTCTTGATAACTCGCAATGAGTCTGCTGTAAACTTCTTTCAGATTTGCTGGTCTCCAAGGTATAATCTTTGGTTGTGGTCATCAAGGACGAATCGTTCTGTGGGTCTTGGTGTCGTTCATGAGGTCTTCAAAAGCCAACAATTTCGCCAAAGTTGTGGCAAAAGCAGTTTTTCATTTCGTATTTCAGATACAAATTTCCTGTGAGAGAAAATAATAATGTATTAAATAAGTGATTTTTTATTAATGAGTCTTTGCTTAATCAAACTGAAAATAGGAAAAAAATCTTACCTCAACGATAAGAGTTTTGAATCCATTGATTCAAGTTGTAGGTTTAGGTTCCATACAAGTAGTCAATCTCCAAGGAAACCCCAAAGTCATCCCACTCAGGTCTCGCTCGTTCTGTGGGTCTTGGTGCTCACAAGGTCTTCAACATCATCTAATTTCGCCCAAAGTTGTGGCAAAATCGGTATTTCAGATTACAATTTCCTTGAGTGAAAATTAATATGTTTATTTAATAATTAATTATTAAATGAGTGCGATGTTTAAAAGGAACTGACAATAGGGAAATTGATCTCTTCAAACAGATAATAGGTTTGAATCCAATTCTTCAATTTGTAAGTTTAGTTCCATACAAGTCATAGAGTTCCAGCAAGCTCAGCACAGTAGTCCTCATCTCAGTAAGTGTAAAAATATGTTTAAAATGAGCCTGGGCCTGAACGGTTATAGGGAAAGACTGGTGGGTGTGGTTTCCTTTGGAAATCCCTGGCAAGCGAGGTAGGCCTTAAAACCATAAACTCCGAGTTTTCTTGTGAGTCGGGATGAATGGAAATGATGTTAGAGTAGGCGGGGCTTAGCAAAAGTGCGGGTTTATGGAAATAGTGCGTGTGCCTATGGAATATCTCGAGAAAGTGGGCGGGGTTAGCAAAGATGGGCGGGGCTTATGGAAAATGTGGCTGGCTTAAAAAGTGGGCGGGTTTATGCAAAAATATCTGAGGCTCAGGAGGTGGTCAGATAGATCTAGAGAAGATATTTTTTGTTTTTCATTTGTATGCAAAGGGGTATCTTGAAAAATATAAAGATTCAATGTTTTGTTTTAAATATTTTAGGATGGGGATTATTGTGCAAAGAAAATTAAACTATTAAAGAATATGAGAATGAACAATGTTTATAGTGTTCATGAGTGAGCTAAACAATATTGTTGGTTTTTGAAAAAAGATGTCCCTAGGCTTGCATGTTTCAGATATTTCTTCAGAATCCCTTTAACACCACATTACTACTTGAAACAAGATTTATCTTGTCGCATTGGTTATTTGAATAGAATGCCCCTAGGTTAAAAAGGGGAGACAATAATATTACCCTGGATAAAAGGGGGTATTTTTAAGGGAAAAAAAAATGAATCGTGAAAATCCCATTATTACGATGGGGAAAAGTGACCAGGTCTTTTCACCCTACTGACGCAACACTGACATACAGACCACACAGCAATGATACCCAGTGTTGCGAGCATGCGTAATTGACAGTACAACCGGGTGTGGGGGGGGGGTTATCTTTTGTTTTTTGATTATTATGTTGGCATCTCATCAGTACGTCAAGATTGTTTCCCATAAAATATATTTCTCCAAATGCAGGCGTGTGATTTCAGACATTTTGTTTTAGTCGGAGATGGAACTTCCAGGGAAGATATTCACAAAATTTCATCAAAGTGGACGGCTGTCAACTCAATTTCACTCTGACTGTGATCTCCAGAGATTGTTAGTATGGATTTTTTCAGTTGTTCGTGTCAGAAATCGAGATTAACATGCGGTAACGCTATCAAAACTAGCGATTGATGTGTTGGAGCATTGACTGTGGGTGCGCTCCATGATCCACAGTTGCACCTTGTGCATCAAATTACGGTGTAAATTAATTTTTTATATGTTTCGTAATTACGCTGTGGTAAGTCTGTGGAGAATCACAGATAATATCGGACAACATCATGAATATTTTATTTGTAATTCAAACTCATTTTTACTTTTTCTGTAATTTACTACATTCCGTTTTCACCGTGTCTGTTTAGATTTCTGTCTCAAGTCACCAATTTGGGTGAATTTCTTCCATTCTCTGAATCGTGAAAATCATTGTTTCCAAGAGACGAATTTCCACATTTCACATCCCAGTACTTCATGAGGTTTTTTAGAAGAGGAAATAGGTTTTACCATTGTGTACACGGTGCATGCAGGGAGGGATTCAAGTTTACACCACATTCGTGTATGTAATACATAGATAGCAAACCTGGATTCAGACCACATTTCCCTTCAAACATTACATAAACGATACTAGATGTGATGTCACACAAAATGACATCATCACTTTTCAGACAACCCCACATTATGATTTCATGACAAACAGGACATATCACCATCTACTTCATCACATTTATTTTAAATTAAACATAAATGATGATAATATAATATTATTATTTGATCGAGCACATACAACCAGTCACTTCGTGACGGCATTATCAAGTTGGGTGGGTTGGGGGTTGTGGAGGGGAAAATACACAATGAACAAAGTCTTCCCTTCACGAAAATGTGGAACTCACCAAGACCTATTTTGTGTGTAAATCTACAGTACACATCCTCTGGAACTCCACAAACTAGGGGGTGGGCAAAACATTCAGAGGGGCTCAGCATCCACAATCGGCAGGGGAGCGGGCAACGAATAGAAAAAGATTTATTAAATAACATTCATCATCTTCAGTAATGTTTTATTGTGTTTTAATGCACAAAAATATTTTCAGGTCGGAATGAACCAAGAACAATATGATGGTTAACATGAATGATCCACAATTCACATCACATGACATGAGTGGTTGTGAGTGGGCAACACAAGGGGAACACAGAACACGTTTAGAACTTTTAAACATTTAATTTTAGACTGAAGGACAGGACGAGAGAACGATGAAAAAACTGAAAAACGGAGTAAAATGAACGAATCAGGCCCGTTATGACATATGAATAAAATATCTGAAATCAATCACAATAAAAATTTACAAAACAAAGCAGAAAGTAAATCTAAAGTTTGGATGGTAATATAAACATGTTTGAAAATTGTTTAAAGGACATTATATAACAGGAAATATTAAATAATCAAACCTAGGATCTACTGAACTTGTAGAGAGATAATTTACTCTTCATACAACAAGGAGCTCGTACAGCCTTTCACAAGACAAGGACAGCGAACAGACTCAGTGGTTGTGAACAGAGTCCAGTATGTGTTGAGACTGGTTAGTGTATCAACACTCCCGTGAGGGAGAGACTGAGCTGTTTTGGTTCAGAGCCAGATGTTGAGATGGTTAGTTTATAAACACCCTTCAGGAGAGAATAGAGCTGTTTTTCGTTTCAGAGAGATGTGTGAGTATGGTTAGTTTATCAACATCCTTCAGGGAGAGACTGGAGCTGGTTTTGCGTTCGACAAGGTGTGATTGTAGTTTCAAACAATACCGTAGGGAGACGGACTGTTTGGTCAGGCAGATGTGTGAGACTGGTTAGTTATCAAACATCCTTCAGGAGAGACTGGAGTCGTTTCTGTTCACGGAAGCAGATGTGTTGAAGTGTTAGTTATCAAACACTCTCAGGAGAGATGGAGTGGTTTGGTTCGAAGATCATGGTGAGACTGGTTGTTTATCAAAACATCGATGGTTCAGGGAGAGTCGGGTGGTTTGTCGTTTCCAGAAGCAGTGATGTGTGGATGCTAGGTTTGTTTATCAAACAACTGCTTAGAGAGACTGGAGGCTGTGTTCGTTCACACAGCAGTTGAGTTCTGAGTTATAACACCGAAAGGACGGCTGTTTTGTTCAGAAGCCAGAAGTGTGGATGGTTAGTTTATCAAACACCTTTCAGGAGACTGGAGCTGTTTTAGTTCAGAAGAAGATGTTGAGCTGGTTGTTTCTCAAACATCGCTAGGGGAGAGACTGAGCTGTTTCTGTTCAAGAAGCAGATGTGTGAGACTGGTTAGTTTATCAAACACTCTGTAGCGAGGAACTGGAGCTGGTTTGGGTATCAGAAGCATTCGTTTGAGCTGCTTAGTTAATCAACCTCGTGAGGGGAAGAGCGGAGCTGTTTGTACAGGAGCAGTTTGATTTGCTTATATAACACTGTGAGATTGCGTTTTGTTACTTTGGTCTTAGTTTAATCACGGTTCATATTAAACACCAATCAATTAGTAATATTATAATATATATTCATATATAATTTGTATATATATATATAGTCAGTTTGGTAGCGAGATTGAACGTATGACTTGAAGGGATGTACGTGTTGGGTTTTTTAATTTTGAGATTATTGGTTTTTGGAGTTGGCTTATTTTGTATTTGTAAACCTACCGATATATCAGGTTGGGTTCCTGGAAAATTATATGATACGTTAATCCATGATCGTGAACCAATGATGCATGGAGAGGGGTTTGGTTCCAAGGGCTTAGCAGAGGTCAAAAAGCGATTGAGCGAAAGAGAATGTGCACGCAACGCGCCGAAGCCACTACGGCGAGGGGTCGGGGCGGCTCCAGAAGCCAATGCATTTTTTTATGCGCGAAACTATTCTTGCTAATTTCAATGGCTCAAATTTTAAATGCTAATGTTTCATTTCAACACATATCATGAAATAATATATCCCATACAGTAAAACAGTAATTTTGTTTGTGTCAAACAACATTTGGGGGGGGGGGGGGAGAGGGGGTATTTCCTATTTAGGTTTGTGATAGAGTGGAGTAAGACAGTATTCAGAGCACTGGCCGGTAGCTTTATAGTATTTATCCCCAGGGAGCTCAGATGGACCATAGGGTCAGCCGATCTATTTGAAAGAGGACGAGGCAACTGCCTCGTCTGCTCAAGCCTGGCTTTACGCCTTGGTTCTTGGACTTCAAGAAATATCGAGGAGGATCTATGGCAGGTAGAAATGATACGTTACATTTACCGTAAATACACACACTACACACTCACAAACACTACACAGATATTATATGGTTACATTGAAATAAAGTGTATATTCAATAAAGTATCGGTGGTGCATTAAACAAAAAACACAGAGTTTTACCTTTTAATTATTATATAAAACGCAGGTGGGTAGGGTAAGTATATAAGTAGTCGTGTGTACTGTACGTTACTTCTGCAGTAACATAGGAAAACACAGACTTAGCTCAGAATGATATGATGTTGATGGGGGAGGTTAGAGAGATTTGGATGTAGAACTTCGATTGCGTTTGGAATATCGAGAGCATGATGAAGTCACCTGGCTGTTCATCGTATGGAGGGAAACGAATCTGTAGGCTTTGATCCAGATCAGAATTCCTTTGTTGGACAGGAAGGTAGTGAAGATGTTCCTTCCAAATATAACCCCTCTTTTTGGCTGTTAAAAACTTGTCCGGCTATAAACCCCGTTACCCGGATAGTTCTGAGGCCTGGTTGAACTGAGCGTGGGCCCTGATTGACCTCTGAAACGTTGGTAAATCACCAATGGTTTTCCGTACACCAATCGATTCAAGTCCGAGCTAAATACGAATGTCTCTTCTTGTAGACCCGGTCCACTCACAAGACGAGGTAAATCAGCAAAGATTCTCCTCACGCGATCCACTCGTTTTTTAATTTTCAATTCAGGCGGAGTCCGTACCCCTCGGTGATTTCGAGAAAATCTAGAGACGTGTATGGAAACGGTTCTGTGTGGTGGTTGGTTGGAATGATCCTTTTATAATACTCCCAACACACTTGTCACGATTCCCATTCTTCTTTTTTGTGTATCTGCAGCTTAGCTGGCGGGTAGTATGCAGTCTTGGAGCCGGCATATGTGTGCGCTGACACAGTGCGCTCTACTATGTACACAGGTACTGCATTCCGCGACCTCGAAGGATGACAAGGCTAATCAAAACCCTGGTTTTAATTCAGTAGCACGGGGCTTGAATTCAGGACCTGGATCCCAAGCCACACCCTACCACTACGCAACACAGGACTAGTTCGTATTTCGCCATTATTTATGTTAAAAAAAAGAACAACAAACAACTGCAATGTGTCTTATAATGGAAGGTATTTGATAACTCACAGAACTGAGGAGCTGCATTTGGTTGGAATAAACTTCAGTCATTCGCGGTGAGATTTGCATAAACTTACAGCACTAAAACACTGGCTGCAATACAACCCAACTGAAAGTCTGTTCCTGATTCCTGTCGAAGATTCAAGCCTCTTTACACAAACTTCATTTCCCTCAATAACACTTTACTTTAAAATATTGCATACATGCTGTTTTTTTATAATCGCTAAGATTAAAATTTGAAAGTACGTTCATAACGTGTATTTATTTATTTTCGGTCGAATCAACAATTTCCAATATCAAATTAATACCGACTTCCAAAAACAGTAACCTCATTCAAGGGTTGTGTTCATGGAGAACAATGTTCTAATTTGTAAGTAATACGAATTATTGTCAGTGTGTAGTGTTTGGTGTGTCCTCGAGAAACTCCAAAACCATGAAATAGAGCCTGGAAAATTTGCGCTGCATACTATGGGACTCCAAAGGAAGTGCAAAGAGTGAAAAATTGGGTGTTTGGGTAATAAACACCCTTCTTGAAGAGTATTAATGGCGTGTATTTAATTATATCCTTCTTAGCGATCCTCGGCCAATCGCTCTGCTGGGTCTTGAAAGCGTTTTCTGGTTACCTCGCTGGGTCTGAGGCTGCCATGTTTTTGGGCTCTAACCATGCCCGACTTGGAACAGCTGCAAGGATTTCTTAAAGATGAATTATATTTTATCATTTCCTTCATATTATCGAATTTCTAGAATATAACGTTACGCTTGTTGTCGTTGCATGTTATGAAAACTGGGGGAAACAGCAGCGTTTGTGGCTTTATTTGATTTCTGCACATGTCATAACCTCGATAATTTCTTAAAATGAGCCGAATTTCAAAATTTAAGCTCCAGAATTGAACTTAGCAGCAGTTTCGATGACTAAAAAATTGTTCATTTGTCCAATTCGGAAATTGTTTGGGCGTCTCCGGGAGGTGTTTAATGTGACGGATGATTGCTTTCCAAGCCAGCCATTCCTTATCAAGCGTTTTGTTGAAGTGCTTCCTTGAGTGCTTAAGCCACTTGGCGAGCACTCCACAATATTCACAGTCACTGAATACCTTATATCGATCGATTTGAGCAAAGGTCAGGGGCTACTTGCCTGTGTTGCCCACATGTTGTTCTGTGGTTCACCGGGCAGTGGCTGGCTCGCTAAAAATGTGAAATTTATATTCCACAATGTTTACCCTTTATGTATGATTTTCCATTATACGTCACTTTGATGTTGAAAAATACAAAAAATAAATATTCAACATTTCGTTTTTAAAAGTTTCTTCAACCGTTTCATGGAGTGCTTGGTGAAGCCACTTGGTGCACATTCTTCAAGCTTCAATGGTGATACCACGGAAGGAAGGCAAAATAAATTATATGATCACAATGAGTAAAAAATATTTTCAATTGTTATGAAGTAATGAATCGCCACATCACGGCAGGAAAACCGAGAGGTGAGCATGCTCGCTCTAAGCTGTGTAGCCTGGGTTTGAATCCCAAAGCAGTTACAAACTGTCATCCTGGTGTTTCATCAATGTGTGTGCCATCTCTCAGATGGACGTTAA
>CM068965.1:83186197-83196197 GCA_035128595.1 Eptatretus atami | reverse complement strand
TCAAATGAGAATTTCCACCTATTTATTTTTGACTTTTTTTTCTCTTCTTCCAATTCTGTCTTTTAAGGCTCAGTTTGATGACATAGAAAGGGGGAGTAGCTGCAAATTTCTCCCAGAACTTTCTGATCTTGCTCACCCATCAAGCACCATCCGACAAAGAACACAATCGAAGAAGTTGATCCAAGAGTGATAGCATTTTCAAGTCTCCAAATAAACCCAACTTTTCCAAGTCTCCCAAGGTATAACCACATTCCTGTTGAGTTTCAAGATACGTATCAATTGTGAGTTTATCAAAGCCAGAACCCACATTTCAAGTCTCCAAATAAAACCAACTTATAAGTCTCGAGGGATACTCATTTCCTGATTTTTTCAAACTTTTTGAGTCTCAGGTAGGACCCATATTATAGAAACCATCTTTGACAGAACCTTTTCCTGAGTCTCAAGGTAGTTTTAAACCATCAAGGCAGAACTCACTTTACCTGATTTTTCAAAATTTGTGAGGTCTCCAAGGTAGGTCCATATTTAAGAACCATCTTGGGCAGAACCCTTTTCCTGAGTCTCCAAGGTAGTTATTTAAACCATCAAGGCAAGAATCAATTTACTGATTTTTTCAAATTTGTGAGTCTCCAACGGCAAAACTTGTTATTACTGGCTCATCAGGTATACTTGTTCAGTGGGTATTGTCCTTGATAACTCGCAATGAGTACTATTGCTTAACTCTTTTTCAGGGATTTTGCCTGGGTCTAAAGGTATAACCTTTGTTGGGTCATCAAGGACGAACTCGTTCTGTGGGGTCTGGGTCGGCTCATGGGTCTTCAAACAAGCCAACAATTTCGGCCTAAAGTTGTGCAAAAGCAGTATTTTCATTTCGTATTTTCAGATAACAATTTCCTGGAGAGAAAATAATAATGTATTAATTAAGTATTTAAATTATTAAATGAGTCTATGCTTAATCAACACTGAAAATAGGAAATAAAATCTTACCTACAAGATAAGAGTTTTGAATCCAATTGATCAAGTTGTAGGTTTAGTTCCATACAAGTAGTCAATCTCCAAGGAACCCCAGTCATCCCACTCAAGGTCTTCGCTCGTTTGTGGGTCTTTGTGCGAATTCACAAGGTTCTTCACCAAGTCATCAATTCCGCCCAAAAAGTTGTGGCAAAAATCGGGATATTCTTCAGATACAATTTCTGTGAGTGAAAATAAATACATGTATTAATCTTAAATATTTAATTATTAAATGAGTCATGTTTAAAAGGAATGAAAAATAGGAAATTAGATTTACTCAACAGATAACTAGGTTTGAATCCAATTCCCAACTTGTAAAGTTTAGTTCATACAAGTCATAGAGTTCCAGGCAAGCTCAGCACAGTAGCCCATTCTCATAAAAGTAAAAATATGTTTAAAATGGAGCCTGGGCCTGAGGCCTTTTAAATCAGGGAAGAGACCTGGTGGGCTGTGGTTTCCTTGGAAATCCCGAGCAAGCCGAGGTAGGCCCTTCAAACATAACAACTCCAGATTTTCTTGTGAGTCACGGGATGACTGGAACTGATGTAAGAGTAGGCGGGGCTTAGGCAAAAGTGGGCGGGGCTTATGGAAAAGTGGGCGTCGGACTATGGAAAACATTCGAGAAAAAGTGGGCGGGGCTTAGCAAAAGTGGCGCGGGGCTTATGAAAAGTGGCGCGGGGCTTAAAAAGTGGCGGGGCTTATGCAAAAAAATAATCTTGAGGATCAGGAGGTGGTCAGATGAGGATCATTAAGAGAAGTATACCTCATTTCGAAATGGCACAAAGGGGTATCTTGAAAAATATAAAGATTCAATGTTTGTTTTTAAATATTTAGATGGGGATTATGTGCAAAAGAAATTAAACTATTAAAGGAATATGAGAATGGAACAAATGTTTATAGGTTCAATGAGTGAGCTAAACATATGCATTGGTTATTTTGAAAAAAGAGTGTCCCCTAGGCTTTGCCATGTTTCAGATATTTCTTCAGAATCACCTTTACAACCACATTACTACTTGAACAAATCTTTTCTCTGTCGCATTGGTTATTTGAATAGAATGCCCCTAGGTTAAAAGGGGAGACAAATAAATATACCTGGAAAGGGGGTGTAAATTTTTAAGGGAAAAAAAATGAATCGCTGAAAATCCCCATTCATTTTACATGGGGAAAAGTGGAGGCCGAATCATATACTTCCAACCTACTGACAGCAGCACTGACATACAGACACACAGCAATGATACCCAGTGTTGCAGAGCAACTTGCGTAAATTGACGTCAACCACGGGTGGCTGGGGGGGGAGGGGGGTTCTTTGTTTTTTTGATCATTATGTTGGCAATCTCATCAGTACGTCAACGGATTGTTCACCATAAAAAATAAAAAATAAATTTTTTTTTTCTCCCAAAGTGCATGTGCGTGTGATTTCAGAACTTTTGTTTTAGTCGGAGATGGAACTTCCAGGGAAGAATATTCACCAACATTCATCAACGTGGGACGCTGTCCAAATCCAATTTTCACTCTGACTGTGATTCCAGAGATTGTTAGTGGAATTTTAAAAATCAGTTGTTCGTGGTCAGAAATCGAGATTAACAATTCACGGTAACGGCTCATCAAAACACCATGCGATGATGTGTGTGGAGCATTGACTGGGGTGGGTGCGCTCCGGTATCCACGGGTGCCACCTTGTGCATCAAATCGCGTGTAAATAATTCTTTTATTAATGTTCGTATTACGCTGTGGGTGGTAAGTCTGTGGAGACCACAGATCAAATCGGACAACATCAATCGAATATTTAATTTAATTCAAACTCTTTTAACTTTTTCTGTAAATTTACTACATCCGTTCTTCCCATGTCTGTTCAGGATTTCTGTCCAAGTCACCAATTTTGGTGAATCTTGCCCATTTTCTGAGATCGGAAAACTCATTGTTTCCACAAAGAGACGAATTTCCAACATTTCACATCCCCAGTACTATCATGAGGTTTTTTAGAAGGAGGGAAATAGGTTTTGTACCAATGTGTCACGGTTTGCATCAGGGAGGGATTCAAGTTTACACCACATTGGTGTATGTAACATAGATAGCAAACACTCTGGATTCGACCACAATTCCCTTCAAACATTACATCAACATGACCTACAGATGTTGAATGTCATCACAACATGACATCATCACTTTCAAGGACAAACCCACATTATGACTTTTCACTGAAACGGACATATCACCCATCCACTTATCACAATATTTATAAAAATAACCATATGATGATAATAATACTTATTATTATGAATTACGAGCACATTACACCATCACTTCAGGACGGATTATCAAGGTTGGGTGGGGTTGGGGGGTTGTGGGAGGGAGAGTACACCATGAAACAAGTCTTCCTTCACGAAAACATGCTGGGACTCACCAAGACCTACTTTGTAGTGTGTTACATCTACAGGTACCAACATCCTCTGGAACTCACAAACTAGGCGTGGCGCAAACCACAATCAGAGGGGCTCAGCATGCCACAATCGGGGGAGCGCAAACGAATAGAAAAAGATTTATAAATAAACATTTCATCATCTCAGTAATGTTTTTATTGTCGTTTTAATGCACAAATATTTATCAGGTAGGAATGAAACACGAACAATATCGAATGTTAACATGAATGATCCACAATTCACATAATGAATAGTGGTTGTGAGTGGTGAAAAACAAGGGGGAACACAGAACCGTTAGAACTTTAAACATTTAATTTAGACTGAAGGACAGGAGAGAGAACGAATGAAAAAACTGAAACGGAGAAATGAACGAATCAGGCCCGTTATGCACTATGAATAAAATATCTGATCAATCACAAAATAAATTACTAAACAAAATGACAAAAGTAAAGTCTAAAGGTTTGGAGTGAATATAGAAATGTTTTTGAAAATTGTTTTAAAGGGACATTATAAAGGGATTAAATAAATCAACGGTACTCAATGAGCTTTGTAGGAGAAGAATAATTTAACTCTTCATCAGAACAAAGCGAGCTCGTACAGCCTTTCACAAGACAAGGGAACCAGGAACAGACTTCAGCTGGTTGGTGAACAGAGCCAGATGTGTGAGACTGGTTTAGTTTATCAAACAACGCTCCGTGAGGCGGAGAGACTGGAGCTGTTTTTGGTTCAGAGCCCAGATGTGTGAGACTGGTTTAGTTTATCACCACTCTTCAGGGAGAGACTGGAGCTGGTTTTGTTTCAGAAGGCAGATGTGTGAGTTTCGTTAGTTTTATCAAACATCCTTCACCGGGAGAGACTGGAAGCGGTTTTGGTTCAGAGCCAAGATGTGTGAGACTGGTAGTTTTTCAAACACTCCTTTCAGGAGAGACTGGAGCTGGTTTTCGTTCAGAAGCAATGTGTGAGACTGGTTTGTTTCAAACACTCCGTGAGGGAGAGACTGGGAGCTTGGTTTGGTACAGAAGCAGATGTGTGAGACTGGTTAGTATTATCAAACACTCAGTTCAGGGAGAGACTGGAGGTGGTTTTCGTTCAGAAGCAGATGTGTGACGTTCTGTAGTTTATCAACACTCCGTTAGGGAGACTGGAGCCTGGTTTTCGGTTCAGAGCCAGAAGTGTGAGACTGGTTAGTTTATCAAACACTCTTCAGGGAGAGACTGGGAGCTGGTTTTCGTTCAGAAGCAGATGTGTGAGTTCTGTTAGTTTTATCAAACACCTCCGTGAGGGAGAGACTGGAGCTGGTTTTCGTTCAGAAGCAAATGTGTGAGACTGGTTAGTTTATCAACACTCCCGTGAGGGAGAGACTGGAGCTGGTTTGGTACAGATGCAGTTCCTTGAGTTTGCTTAGTTTATCAAACACTCGTTAGGGAGAGACTGTGGCGCGTTTTTTGCTTCACATTTGGCTCTTTAGTTTAATCACCTCATAATTAAACACCAAATTATATATATATATATATATATATATATATATGGTACATTTGGTAGCGAGATTAAACGTTATACTTGAAGGGATTACGTGTTGGGTTTTTTAATTTTGAGATTATTGGGTTTTTGGAGTTTTGCTTCATTTGTTAGTTGTAAACCCATCCGATATCATCAGGGTTGGGTTCCTGGAAAATTAATGATAGTTAAATCCATGATCGTGAAACCAAGGATGCATGGCATGAGGGGGTTTTGGTTCCCAAGGGCGTAGCAGAGGTCAAAAGCGATGAGGCGAAAAGAGACGAACTTGGCCCAACGGCGCGAAGCCACTACGGCGAGGGTCTGGGGGCCGGCCTCCAGAACCAATGCATTTTTTATGCCCAGAACCTAATTCTTGGCTAATTTCAATGCTCAACAATTTTAAAAATGTAAATGTTCATTTCAACCACATTAATCATGAAAATATATCCATACAGTCAAACAGTAATTTTGTTTGTGTGAAAACAAACATTTGGGGGGGGGAGAGGGGGGGGGTATTGTCTATTTAGGTATTGTGATAGGAGTGGAGAATAAAGTATTCAGAGCACTGCCGGGTAGCTTTGAAGTTTACTCCCCAGGAGCTCAGATGGCAGAGGGCTCAGGCAGATCATATTTCAGGAATGAGCGACGAGGCAACTGCCTCGTCTGCCTCAGCCTGGCTACGCCCTTGGTTTCTGGACTTCAAGAAAATATCGAGGAGGATCTATGGCAGCCAGAAATAATCACGTTACAATTTACACGTAATATACACACACACACACACACACACACACACAACCACACACACACACACATACACACAGATATTATCATGTTACATTGAAATAAAGATGTATATTCAATAAATACGGTGGTGCATTCAACAAAACACAGTTCTTAACCTTTTAATTTATCATAAAACAGCGAGGTGGGTGAAGGTAAGCATATATTAAGTAGTCGTTCGTACTGTACGTTACTCTGCAAGTAAATAGAAAACACAAGACTTAGCTCAGAAATGATGATGATGTTGGAGGGGGAGGTTAGAGAGATTTGGGATGTAGAACTTGCGATGGCTGTTGGATAATCGGAGCATGATGAAGTCACCTGCTGCATTGCCACATATAAAGGGTAAACGATCTGTAGCCTCCTTGATCACAGATCAGATCTTCCTGCTTGGACAGGAAGGTAATGAGATGGTATTCTCTTCCAAAATAATCCCCTCTTTTTTTTGGCGTTAAAAACTTGCTCCAGCATAAACCCCTTCACCTCGATAAGTTCCATGAGCCGTGGTTGAACTGAAGCCTTGGGCCTGATTGCCTCCTGAAAACGTTGGTAAATCACAATGGTTTCTTCCGTACACCAATCGACTCAAAGTCCGAATAAATACAGAATGCTCTCTCCTGTACACCGGTCACTCAAAGTATGAGTAAATCCACAAAGATTCTCCCACACGCTGATCCACTCGTTTTTTAATTTTTCAATTCAGCGGAGCCGATAACCCCTCGGTGATTTTCAAGAAAATCTGAGACGGTGATGGCAACGGTTTCTGGTTGAGTTGGTATGGAATGATCCTTTTAAACTCCCCACACACACTTTACACGATCCCATTTCTTCTTCTTGTGTATGGCAGCTTAGCTGCCGGGGTAGCTATCATTTCTTGGAAGCGCAACTGTGTCGCTGATGCAGTGCCCTCTACCATACACACTGGTAACTCATTTCGCCGACCTCGGAAGGATGACAGGCTGAATCAACCCCTGGTGTATTAATTCAGTAGCCAACGGGGCTTGAATTCAGGACCGCTAGGATCCCAAGCCACCACCCTAACACTAAGCCAACACCAGGCTAGTTACTATTCCCATTATTTGATGTTAAAAAAAGAACAACAAAACAAACTGCAGTGTCTTCATAATGGAGTATTTGATAAACTCACAGAACTAATGGAGCTGCATTTTGGATTGGAATAACTTCAGTCATTTCCGAGTGGAGTATTTGATAAACTTACACAACTAAAACATCTGGAGCTGCATACAACCACTGAGTCTGTTTTCCTGATTCCATGTCGAAATTCAAGCCTTTTATCAACAAACCTCTTCATTTCACCTCAAAACCTTTACTTTAAAATATTGCATACTGCTGTTTCTATTTCTATCGCTAAAGATTAAAATTGAAAAGTTACGTCATAACGGTGTATTTATTTATTTTTCGTCAAATCAAACAATTTTTCAAATATCCAATGAAATACCAGACTTCCAAAAACACAGTAACTCATTCAAGGGTTTGTTTCATGGAAAAATTGTCTAATTTGTTAAATTAATACGATTATTGTCAGTGTGTGTGTTTGTGTGTGTCCTCGAGAACTCCAAAACCATGAAACCTTGAAGCCTGAAAATTTGCATGCATACTATGGGAACTCCAAGAAGTGCAAGAGTGAAAATTGGGTGTTTGGTTAATTAAACACCCCTTTTGAAGATAATTAATGGCCTTATTTAATTATATCCTTCATTAGGCGATCCTCGCGCACATCGCTCTCTGGGGTCTTAAGCGTTTCCTGGGTTACCATCGCTGGGGTCTGAGGCGGCCATGTTTTTTGGCCTGCTCCCATGCCCGACTTGGAACAGGCTGCAACGATTCTTAAAGATGAAGTTTATTTTTTCACTTCCTCACTCATATTATCGAATTTCTGATCCTATTAACGTACGAATTGTTGGATACTTTGCATGCGTTATGAACACTGGGAACAGCAGCGTTTGTGGCTTTATTTGATTTCTGCACATGTCATAACCTCGATAATTTCTTAAAATGAGCCGATTTCAAAATTTAAGCTCCAGAATTGAACTTAGCAGCAGTTTCGATGACTAAAAAATTGTTCATTCTTGTCCAATTCGGAAATTGTTTGGGCGTCTCCGGGAGGTGTTTAATGTGACGGATGATTGCTTTCCAAGCAGCCATTCCTTATAAGCGTTTTTGTTGAAGTGCTTCCTTGAGTGCTTAGCCACCTTGGCGAGCACTCCACAAATATTCACAGTCACTGAATACCTTATATCGATCGATTTGAGCAAAGGTCAGGGGCTACTTGCCTGTGTTTGCCCACATGTTGTTCTGTGGTTCACCGGGCAGTGGCTGGCTCGCTAAAAATGTGAAATTTAATAATTCCACAATGTTTCCCTTTATGTATGATTTTCCATTATACGTCACTTTGATGTTGAAAAATACAAAAAATAAATATTCAACATTTCGTTTTTAAAAGTTTCTTCAACCGTTTCATGGAGGTGCTTGGTGAAGCCACTGGTGGCACATTCTTCAAGCTTCAATGGTGATACACGGAAGGAAGGCAAAATAAATTATATGATCACAATGAGTAAAAATATTTTCAATTGTTTATGAAGTAATGAATTCGCCAATCAACGGCAGGAAACCGGAGAGGTGAGCATGCTCGCTCTAAGCTGTGTAGCCTGGGTTTTGAATCCAAAGCAGTTACAAACTGTCATCTGGTGTTTCATCATGTGTGTGCCATCTCTCAGATGGACGTTAAACTGGGTGTCACATCTGCCAGAATCCCTCTCCTCAGTTCTCTCTCTCATCTCTCTCTCTCTCTCTCTCCTCTCTCTCTCTCTCTCTCTCTCTCCCCTCCCTCTCTCTCTCCCTTCCAACCCCTCCCCCTCCTGCCCTCCCCACTCCCCTTTGTTGAGGGGACTGTAGCATGTACGAATCAGATTCAGAGTGAGCCGACTGGAGGGGTGCAAATGTTACTGCATATACGAGTGTTCCTGATGCAGGCAGACCTTTTCCAGGTAAATAGCATGGGTTTAAATGCCCGCCCAGGTCTCTAAAGTAACCGTGTGTGGTGTGGTGGTGTGTGTGTGTGTTTGTGGTGGTGTTTTGTGTTGTGTGTGTGTGTGTTAATGGTTGTTATCTCCCCATATGCAGGTTTTAGAGGTGGAATGGAGTCCTCCCAGGTCTTGAGTGTCCACCACCATTTCAGGAAGGGCGGACACAAATCAGAGACCAAAGGTGTGAAGTTTTTTTCTCAAAGTTTGGTTCCAAGGGCTCTTTTGAGATGTGTCACTGAGTATGCGACAGGCTTCCAACTGTCGTTCGTTTGGAATAAATATTCCCAGTGAATGTTTTTAAGGGCATATAGTAAGGTTCTTCTTCATCATTCCCGTGTGCTTCCAATGATCACTGGTACAATTTCAAATCTCTTCAACTTCCAGGTTCTTTTACTTCATTTTTGAGATCTTGGTATTTGGTCATTTTCTTGATTTCTGCGTTTGTTTTCGGCAAAATTGCTGGGCATTGAAACCTCAATTAGTGTATGTGTGTGTGAGCATGTGTGTGTGTGTGTGTGTGAGTGGTGTGTGTGTGTGTGAGCATGTGTGTGTGTGTGTGTGTGCGTGTGTGTGTGTGGTCATTAAGCATAACAATTCATTCTCTTTGCTCACCGCCACCCTCCTCCCTTCACATTTCTCTTTCCTCCTCCTGCTGCCCCACTCTCTCTCCTCTCTCGTTCTCTCTTCTCTCTCTCTCTCTCTCTCGCTCTCTCACCCCGTTCTCGGCACCCCTCCCTCCACAGTGTACAGCTACGTTTGGGGAGGCGTTGCTCTCCCCACTTCCCCTCCCCTTCTTGCTCTTCCCTTCTTATCTCCCGTTTCGTCACCCCCTCCCAGCTTCCCCTCCTCCTCTCCCTCCCTTCCCTCCATCTCTCTGCCTCCCTCCCTCCTCCTCTTTCTCCATTCCTCTCTCTTGCTCTCCCATCCCTCCTTCTCTAACTCCCTCTTTATCCCCCTGCCCCCCCCCCAAACTTAATTATCCGACAACGAAGCGACGGGTTGTATTTGCTCGTATTTCATAAAAGTGTGGTGGGTATATCCTCCAGGTGTGCTCTCCCTGCTTATGCAATAGTTGTTTCCATGGCTCTTGTCCACACCCAATGATCAAGTCTCGTTAAACAGGTGACCTAACTCTATCTGAAGTGTACACGACTCGAGACAATTTTGATTGATTAAATCTACCCACATATACCTGTTATGTTATTTTTGGTCTGGTTACCATAAAACAAGAAAATGTACAAAAAT
>CM068965.1:83174795-83185106 GCA_035128595.1 Eptatretus atami | reverse complement strand
AGAGAAGGGACAGGAACAGACTTCAGCTGGTTGGTGTGCAGACCCAGCGCTGTGAGTTTGGTTAGTTTATCAAACACTCCATTAGGAAGAGACTGGAGCTGGTTGGTCTCCAGACCCAGCACTGTGAGTTTGGTTAGTTTATCAAACACTCCATTAGGAAGAGACTGGAGCTGGTTGGTCCCCAGACCCAGCGCTGTGAGTTTGGTTTGTTTATCAAACACTCCATTAGGAAGAGACTGCAGCTGTTTTTGCTTCATATTCGACTCTTTTAGTTTCGTATCCAAATAATTACACACCAAATTATATATAAAGAACATCTGGTGATATTAAGGCCTAAGTCACATTTGGCACGGTGGCCGTAGGGTCTACAAAATCTACAGCCACTAGCAATTATAACTGTCATCTCATCATCTTGGGTCAGAACTCATTTTCTGAGTCTCCCCACAGAAGCTAGAATACGGTATTACGTATAGAGACGTATATCGGATTTTAAACCCCGATCAACGATACGAAAGAAAACTTATTCCATGTTAGCTGATTCTGATATACGATTTCAGAATATATTTGTGAGTCTCCAAGTCGGATTATTCTTTCCACGGCACATATTGACTGTAATGAACCCCGAACTCTTTGGAGGCAGAGTAGCCTCCAACTATTAGATACCACACTATGCTAGATAAAACGCGTCCCAAGGGTAGTATTTTACAGTTGAGAGCGCGAGAAACAAGTAAAACTTTATTGAAGAGAAGGAACATAAGTATAACACTAGTATTTTTTAAAGGTCATTAATGACATGGTTCAACTATTTAAGTGTGAATGTCTCCTCTCGCGCCTATAGAGACGAACAAGCATTTTGGCTTGAAATTCCGCGCAGCTGAGGCAAGTGAATGTAATGATACAACTAAGACCTGCATTAAGATGGCAACAATAATGTACCATTGCGCTGGAGCCCAGCAGTTCTGATAAGCGGGCCAATTTGCTTACAAGCTGGATGCACAGTACTCACAGACAACTCGAGGCTCTAGGTTTATGTTGGTTAGGCGGGTAAGAATCGTTCTTGTTTTCATGGCTTTCGGCCCTAGTTGTATGAGCCTCTGTTAATTATTGCCTGGTATCGCAGGTATACGTGGGTTGAACTCAGCTGCATCTTTCTGAACTCTTATTGAAATATGGTACCAGTGACACTAAACAGAGGGGGAACATGGAGACATCACGCATCAGTGCCTGGAGACGGTCTTGGCAATCGCACATCATTATTAACCAGCAGACCGGAATCCTACAGAAAGCAATAACAAAAAGCCAAAGAACAAATACATGTCAATGCGTCCAGGAAGGATTCTAGTAGGGAGAATACACCGTACTTATGACTATCTTCATAAATTCTACATGAGCCTATATTCACAGCTCAAGACATCCCTCATTATCTGTCGAATGAAACAAACTTACATGACTCACTCAAAATATTTCATCTCTTATAGGTGAATCCTGGTTGATATCATCAAAATTAATCAAGATGAAATCGCTCTTATACACTATGCTCTACGGGCAGGGACGCGGTCGGACCTCCCCCCCCCTAAGCAGAAAACCGACAGCCGCAAAATTGCAGAGGCCAAGATCAAACTGAAAATGTGGCGCGTAAACACGAAAGCAAAATCTTTACAGGCCTAGACGGATGCGGGATTATGCGCAATAATCAGATAAGAAGTTCTTGCATCTATGTTCAGCGTAGTAATCGACATGACCGAACAAAAGAACTCAAAAAAAAAAATATCCTAGCTGGTTAATCACCAATTGAGTTTAGTTCCAATACAAGTAGTCAATCTCCAAGGACGGGCGGGTCCGTCGGCCGAAAGTCATGACTCTCGCCCTCTAAGCGGCCCTGCGTCCCCCTGCGTTCGCCTACGGCACCTGAGCTCCCTTTTCAAGGTCTCGCTCGGGCTCGCTGTGGACAATGGAGGCGCTCACAAGGGCGTCTGTCCAAACCAAGGTGCAGATACGCCGAACTATCGCCAAAGTTTGTGGCAAAGACTCGGTTTTTTTTCACGATACAGATTCCTTGGAGAGCACGAAAGGATAATAATGGGGTATTACTTATTCTAAAAATCTAAAGGAGACCTTAATTAGTTTAAATAGAGCTGCGCATGTTTACAACGGACTGTAACATAGGGAACTCACGTTTTCGGAGTCATCTCTACAGTTAAATACGTGCGAGCGACAGACTTAATCCCTGGAGGGTTTGAATCGACAAATAAATCTATTATTACTGGCTCTATGTGTGACGGGTCAAATTACACTGTAAGTTAGTTCAACAAGTCATGCCAGATTCGAGCGCGTAACAATGCTAGTGGCGTAAATGTGTAGACCATAGAGCGGCCAGAACCAGGTTAGCTACCATATCTCAGGTAAATAGTAAATTAAAACACTATTGTTTAAGAATGTACGCCTAGAAGGCCTGTAAGATTGGTGGTCTGTAATTAATTGGTAAGGGGAGAACACAGAACATAGGGGGTAGTCGAAGTGAAGGCAGAAACATCTGCAGTCCTTCTCATAATGGGTGGTGATGAGCCACTAAATCAAACTCACCCTAGCCTGGTGCGGGTTGGGAACCAGCTCCGATACACTTACTTAGGATCGTTCGAACGGAATCTAACGAAACTCACAGATGCCTGGAACGGGAGCAGACCACGCTCATTCGATGTTCCTAGGAGTGAGGACTCGGATGTCATAGACCAACATACCAAGACCACACGCTAGACGAGCGTCTGCAGCACACAAGCAAATTTTCCTGAAGTCTTCCTGGCTTCTCGCTGTGAAGCTGAGTTGCCGAGACTTGTTCTGATGAATATTCACATATACTCGAGAATGCTGGTTTAAACTGGAAATGCTGTAGGCTTTGAATTAATATCTATGCGATTAAGATGTAGCCTTGTAACATGTGAAACATCACTCTGTCACTGCTAACCCTTTCGGCGCAGCAGTAGAGCTGTGAGGTCAAAAGTTTGGGAAACTTGAGTGTGATCGCTTGTTCAAGATAAATAATTGTGGTGCGACGTACGGGTACCTCGAAGACACCAAGACACGTTATCCATCGAGAAAAGTGGGCCCGTTTGTCTTTTACAGAATGTGATCCACTCGCCGGGGCTCCCTTAGCCTCACGGCCACGAAAAGTGTGGGCTCAGACGTCTAAAACAAATAATATGGCTTGGGTGTCTTGATCGACAAAAAATAATCCTTTGTAGGTGTATCAGCGGATCTCACAAGGATCGTCAGATGCAGATCATATGAAAGGAAGAAGTCATAACGGCCTCTATCCTTCATTTAGGATGGTCGTTAAATGGCATGGGAGGCAGAAAAGTGGCAATACTTCTTTGTTCTGAATAAGCAGAAAACAGACTAGACAAAACAAGCATGACTATTTGTTGTCAAGGTTAGTTATTTTAAAAATACACTTGTTACGATGATGCGAAGATGGGTAGTTCGTAGCAAGGTAGTGGGAGACTAAGAAAAATATCTAAGACCACAACACGGAATCATGGAGAATATTGATTGACAACATGAGGGTTTATGAGGCCAAACGTAATCGATAGGTAGTGAAGCTAGGGACAAACTACTTCATTCTGAGACCTAATATGATGAATAACGAGTAGGATTGTCCTCTTATATAATGGTCTGCAATATGTGGGAATGTGTTCTCCACTTGGAATTATGGATTTTACGTTGTCGAGAATAAATAATCATAGCAGGAAATCACCTTGGAAACAAAGACTGAATAAACTAACTACTACTTTGAATTCATACCAGAAACAAGGCAATTATAACTGTCTGACAAATTGAAATTATGTGTGAAGTTAGACGGAACGTTCCCGCACCCCTAGGCGACTTCAAAGGGAGAGGCACAAATATAATATATTCACACTTTCTCCAATTTTACGGTTTTAATACACAGTTATCGATAGATTCACATCCACACATTTGAACTTCTTCTGTATCTATCCTCAAGAGCACCATTCCGACAAGAGACGACACAGACGCCGTTTCTTGTCCAAACATGAGAAAAACTTTGGAAACTGTTTAACATCGCACTCTCTGTTGGAGGGATGACCGAACCACTTAATTATTCAGCAACAAATTTTTGTACATTTTCTTGTTTATGGTAACCAGACCAAAAATAAACATAACAGGTATATGTGGTATGATAAGCAATCAAAATGTCTCGAGGTGTACACTTCAGATAGAGTTAGGTACACCTGTTTAACGAGACTTGATCATTGGTGTGGACAAGAGCCATGGAAACAACTATTGCATACAGGGAGAGCACACCTGGAGGATATCCCACCACACTTTTATGAAATACGAGCAAATACAACCGCTGCGCTTCGTTGTCGGATAATTAGGGTTGGGGGGCAGGGGGATAAAGAGGGAGTTAGAGAAGGAGGGATGGGAGAGCAAGAGAGAGGAAGGAGAAAGAGAGAGGGGAGGGAGGCAGAGAGGATGATAAGAGGGAGAGAGAGGGAGGGAACTGGGGGGGACGAAGCGGGAGATAAGAAGGGGAAGAGCAAGGAAGGGAGGGAGGGAGAGACGCCTCCGCCAAACGTAGCTGTACACTGTGGAGGGAGGGGTGCGAGAACGGGGTGGAGAGCGAGAGAGAGGAGAGAGAGAGAGAGGAGAGAGAGAGAGAGAGAGAGTGGGGCAGGCGGAGGAGGAAAGAGAAAGTGAAGGGAGGAGGGTGGGGTGAGCAAAGAGAATGAAGTTATGCTTAATGACCACACACAACAACACGCACACACGCACCACCACACCACACACACACCACTCACACACACACCAACACACATGCTCACACACACACATCCAATGAGTTTCAATGCCCAGCCAATTTTGGCCGAAAACAACGCAGAAATCAAGAAAATGACCAACAAATACCAAGATCTCAAAAATGAAGTAAAAGAACCTGGAAGTGAAGAGATTGAAATTGTACCAGTGATCATTGGAGCAACGGGAATGATGAAGAAGAACCTTACATATGCCTTAAAAACCATCACTGGGAATATTATTCCAAACGAACGACAGTTGGAAGCTGTCCATACTCAGTGACACATCTCAAAGAGCCCTTGAACCAAACTTTGAGAAAAAAACTTCACACCTTGGTCTCTGATTTGTGTCCGCCCTTCCTGAAATGGTGGGACACTTCAAGACCTGGGAGGACTCCATTCCACCTTCTAAAACCTGCATATGGGAGTAACAACCATTAACACACACACACACAACACACACAACACACACACACACACACACACCACACGGATACTTTAGAGACCTGGGCGGGCATTTAAAACCCATGCTATTTACCTGGAAAAGTCTGCTGCATCAGGAACCACTCGTATATGCTGTAACATTTGCACCCCTCCAGTCGGCTCACTCTGAATCTGATTCGTACATCTACAGTCCAACAAAGGGGGAGAGTGGGAGCAGGGGAGGGGGGTTGAGAGAGAGAGAGGGAGGGAGAGAGAGAGAGAGAGAGAGAGGAGAGAGAGAGAGAGAGACTGAGAGAGAAGACTGAGGAGAGGGATTCTGGAATGTGACACCCAGTTTAACGTCCATCTGAGAGATGGCACACACATGATGAAACCAGATGACAGTTTGTAACTGCTTTGGGATTCAAAACCCAGCTACACAGCTTAGAGCGAGCATGCTCACCTCTCCGGTTTCTGCCGTATGTGCGAATTCATTACTTCATAAACAATTGAAAATATTTTTTACTCATTGTGATCATATAATTATTTTGCCTTCCTTCCGTGTATCACCATTGAAGCTTGAAGAAGTGCACCAAGTGGCTTCACCAAGCACTCATGAAACGGTTGAAGAAACTTTTAAAAACGAAATGTTGAATATTTATTTTTTGTATTTTTCAACATCAAAGTGACGTATAATGGAAAATCATACATAAAGGGGAAACATTGTGGAATATAAATTTCACATTTTTTAGCGAGCCCACACTGCCCGGTGAACCACAGAACAACATGTGGCCACAAGGCAAGTAGCCCCTGACCTTTGCTCAAATCGACTCGATATAAGGTTTCAGTGACTGTGAATATTGTGGAGTGCTCGCCAATGGCTTAACTCAAGGAAGCACTTCAACAAAAACGCTTGATAAGAGAGCTGCTTGGAAAGCAATCATCCGTCACATTAAACACCTCCCGGAGACGCCCAACAATTTCCGAATTGACAAATGATCAATTTTTAGTCATCGAAACTGCTGCTAATTCAATTCTGGAGCTTAAATTTTGAAATGGGCTCATTTAAAGAAATTATCGAGGTATGACATGTGCAAAATTAAATAAAGCCACAAACGCTGCTGTTTCCCAGTGTTCATAAGCATGCAAAGTACCAACAATTCGTACGTTATAGTGATCAAAATTCGATAATATGAGTGAGGAAGAGTGAAATAAACTTCATCTTTAAGAAATCGTTGCAGCCTGTTCCAAGTCGGGCATGGTTGAGCAGGCCAAAAAACATGGCCGCCTCAGACCCCAGCGAGGTAACCCAGGAAACGCTTTAAGACCCCAGAGAGCGATGTGGCCGAGATCGCCTAATGAAGGATATAATTAAATAAGGCCATTAATTATCTTCAAAAGGGTGTTTATTAACCAAACACCCAATTTTCACTCTTGCACTTCCTTGGAGTTCCATAGTATGCATGAAATTTTCAGGCTTCAGGTTTCATGGTTTTGGAGTTCTCGAGGACACACACAAACACACACACTGACAATAATTCGTATTAATTATACAAATTAGACAATTGTCCATGAAAAACCCTTGAATGAGTTACTTGTGTTTTTGGAAGTCTGGTATTTCATTTGGATATTTGGAAATTGTTTGATTTGACGAAAAATAAATAAATACAACCGTTATGACGTAACTTTTCAATTTTAATCTTTAGCGATAGAAATAGAAAAGCAGTATGCAATATTTTAAAGTAAAGTGTTTTGAGGTGAAATGAGAGTTTGTTGATAAAAAGGCTTGAATTTCGACATGGAATCAGGAACAGACTTCAGTGCGTTGTATTCAGCTCAGAGTTTTAGTTGTGTAAGTTTATCAAACTCCACTCGGAATGACTGAAGTTTATTCCAATCCAAATGCAGCTCCATTAGTTCTGTGAGTTTATCAAATATCCATTATGAAGACACTTGCAGTTTGTTTTGTTGTTCTTTTTTAACATCAATATGGGAATAGTAACTAGCCTGGTGTTGGCTTAGTGGTTAGGGTGGTGGCTTGGGATCCTAGGGTCCTGAATTCAAGCCCCGTTGGCTATGAATTATACACCAGGGGTTGATTCAGCCTGTCATCCTTCGAGGTCGGCGAAATGATACCATGTGTGTACTGGTAGAGGGCACTGCATCAGCGACACAGTTGCGCTTCCAAAAGAAATGATAGCTACCCCGCAGCTAAGCTGCCATACACAAGAAGAAGAAGATGAATCGTGTAAAGTGTGTGTGGGAGTTTATAAAAGGATCATCTTCCATACCAACTCAACCAGAACCGTGCCATCACCGTCTCAGATTTTTCTTGGAAAAATCACCGAGGGGTTATCGGCCTCCGCTGAAGAATTGAAAAATTAAAAAACGAGTGGATCAGCGTGTGGAGAGAATCTTGTGGATTTACTCATACTTTGAGTGACCGGTGTACAGGAGGAGCATTCTGTATTTATTCGACTTGAGTCGATTGTGTACGGAAGAAACCTATTGTGGATTACCAACGTTTTCAGGAGGCAATCAGGCCCAAGGCTCAGTTCAACCACGCGTCATGGAACTTATCGAGGTGAAGGGTTTATGCTGGGCAAGTTTTTTAACGCCAAAAAGAGGGGATATTTGGAAGAGAATACCATCTCATACCTTCCTGTCCAAGCAAGGAAGATCTGATCTGGATTCAAGGAGGCTACAGATCGTTACCCTTCTCATATGTGGCAATGCAGCAGGTGACTTCATCATGCCTCGATTATCCAACAGCCATCCGCAAGTTCTACATCCAAATCTCTCTAACCTCCCCCTCCAACATCATCATCATTTCTGAGCTAAGTCTGTGTTTTCTATTTACTGCAGAGTAACGTACAGTACGAACGACTACTAATATATGCTTACCTTCACCCACCTCGCTGTTTTATGATAAATTAAAAAAGAACTCGTGTTTTGTTTAATGCACACACCGTATTTATTGAATATACTCTTTATTTCAATGTAACATGATAATATCTGTGTGTATGTGTGGTGTGTGTGGTGTTGTGTGTGTGTGTGTGTGTGTGTGGTGTATTTACGTGTAAATTGTAACGGATTATTTCTGCGCTGCATAGATCCTCCTCGATATTTCTTGAAGTCCAGAAACCAAGGGCGTAGCGAGTGCTGAGCAGCGAGCAGTTGCCTCGTCGTCATTCCTGAATATGATCTGCCTGAGCCCCTTGCCATCTGAGTCCTAGGGTAACTATCAAAGCACCCGGCTAGTGCTCTGAATACTCTTATCTCCTACTCCACAATACCTAATGACAATACCCTCCCCTCTCCTCCACCCCAAATGTTTGTTTTTGACATCCAAAACTATTAATATTTTCTGTATGGGAACTGACTTATTAAATTGAGAGAATTAGCGATAGTTTTGCTATGAGGCTCTGGAGGCTGCCCCACCCTCGCGTATGGTTCGCCCCGGGGCCAATCGTCGTTTCGCTCGCATACTCTCTATACGACTGACCAAATAAAAACCAAAACAAAACAAAAAACAAAATAATAAAGAAAAACATTTAAAAAATACAATTGAAATCAGAAACAAAAACAAAAAAAACTTGATAAAAAAAAAACCGAGGCCTAATTTCAATCTCTTCCTCATCACGGACCTCTGCTACGCCCTTGGGAACCAAAACCCCCTCATGCCATGCATCCTTGGTTTCACGGATCATGGATTTAACTATCATTAAATTTCCAGGAACCCAAACCCTGATGATATCGGAGGTTACAACATAACAAAATGAAGCAAAACTCCAAAAAACCCAATAATCTCAAAATTAAAAAACCCAACACGTAATCCCTTTCAAGTATAACGTTAATCTCGCTACCAAATGTACCATATATATATATATATAATATATATAATAATATATTGGTGTTTAATTAGAGGTGATTAAACTAAAAGCAAGAAGACCAAAAACGGTCCAACACGCACAGTCTCTCCCTAAGAGTGTTTGATAAACTAAGCAAACTCAAGAACTGCATCTGTACCAAACCAGCTCCAGTCTCTCCCTCACGGAGTGTTTGATAAACTAACCAGTCTCACACATTTGCTTCTGAACGAAAACCAGCTCCAGTCTCTCCCTCACGGAGTGTTTGATAAAATAACAGAACTCACCACATCGCTTCTGAACGAAAACCAGCTCCCGTCTCTCCCTGAAGGAGTGTTGGATAAACTAACACCAGTCTCACACTTCTGGCTGAACGAAAACCAGCTCCAGTCTCCCTCCAACGGAGTGTTGATAACTAACAGAACAGACACCATCACATGCATCTGCTCTGAACGAAAACCACTCCAGTCTCTCTCCTGAAGTGTTTGAAAACTAACCAGTCTCCACACATCTGCTTCTGTACACAAACCAACTCCAGTCTCCCTCACGGAGTGTTTGATAACAAACCACCACACACACATTCTGCTTCTGAACGAAAACCAGCTCCAGTCTCTCCTGAAGAGTGTTTGATAAACTAACCAGTCTCACACATCTTGGCTCTGAACCAAACCAGCTCCAGTCTCTCCCTGAAGGAGTTTGATAAACTAAAACAACTCACACATCTGCTTCTGAAACAAAACCAGCTCCAGTCTGCTCCTGAAGAGTGTGTGATAAACTAAACAGTCCACTCACACATCTGGGCTCTGAACAAAAACACAGCTCCAGTCTCTCCCCTCACGGAGTGTTGTGATAAACTAAACAGTCTCACACGAATCTGGCTCTGTTTCACGCAAAAACACACCAGCTGAAGTTCTGTTCTGGTTCCTTGTCTGGTGAAAGGGCTGTACGAGCTCCTTTGTTCGGATGAAGAGTTAATTATGATTCCTCTCCCCTAACAAAGCCCCCTCATGATACCGGTTTGATTATGTAAAAATATTCTGTTCCTGTTTAAAAGTCCCTACAAAACCCAATTTCCAAAAATTTTTCTATCTCTACTTCTATATACTTCTCCCCATCCCCCTTTTCCCCAGACCAACCAAACCGGTTTAGGACTTTACTTAACCCAGTTTTGTCATCTTTGTTTGTAAATTTTTATTTTGGGGGATTGA
>CM068965.1:83163951-83174770 GCA_035128595.1 Eptatretus atami | reverse complement strand
ATCATTGTTGAGGGGTCGGCTGTCGCATGCAATCCCCTTTACCGTTCACTGTAAATCATTCACTATCCAAGATACAGCTGAGTCAACCCACCTGTGTTAATAAGCTCAAACTCAGGCCCGAAGCCCAAAACAACCACCGCTAACCACTAAAACCAACCCAGGCTGGTGTGCTGTTGATTATGCTGGAACATCAACCTTACCAATCCATAGGCTTGCTCGTGACATTGTGTTGAGGATCTTGTTTTATCAGTCATCTTCACCGACTCGAGTTTTCAACAATATGTCTTTCATCGAGGAGACATCAATCAGTACAAATCCTCAACACTTCATTTGCATTTATAAAAATTGATTCTTCACACTCTCTTCAAAAAGTAACTGTTCCCCAACTTACCAGCAACTTTTGAAGAATTTTCCTCTTGACAGCCTGCACAAACACGGATCAGCTGTCTGAAGCAATAAAAATTCAGTATCTATTCAAAACCACCCCAGATAAGTTTGAATAAGTCGCGATTACGTCTTATATCATCTATTAGCACATGGAACTATAGCAAACATCGAGATCAGAATCGAAAAAATATACTTTTCTGAATATCCCACTTATGTGGGATTGGGGTTGAAAACACCCAAAGTAGAGGATGAAAGTTAATAAAATCTCAATCCTACTTTGGGTATATTGTATCCAAGTCCAAAATTTTATCCCCAATGCTGGACTTCATTCCCATGATAGAGTCGGGTGGCAGTATCCGTGCCTAGTAGGAAGGTTAAAACAGCAAGGAATAAAGATCTAACCCCCCGCCTCCAGACAGTGAAAACCATCTTCAGTGGAAGAAAAAAGAGTTCTGTGATAGAGCACTCACAAATGAATATGATAGTATTTTACTTTCCTCACTCATATCATTGAATGCTTCTGATCTTCATAACCTGATTGAAATCACGTCAAAATTCAATGGGTTTTTCGAGCAATCGACTGGCAACCTATTGTGTTAATGAATTATAGTTTACCGCGTGTTTCATTCGCCCAAATCGTATTGTTGTTGAGCTGAAGATATGAGTCATTGTTTGCTTCGTCGTGTTACGATTACCTCCCATTGATGTGCGCTTATCTTGTTTCTCAAGCGTCCGCCCTGAAAATTTGTAGGAACCAATCACCCAAATGTCATCATATGAGCCATAATCGAAGATTAAACTTGAGAGCTGCACAATTATCACGACAACTTTACTCACTCACACATCGACAGTCAACATACTACATGATCCTGGAGTCTTGCAAGTAACCACATCATTTACGGAAAACAGCTAGTCGACACACACCAGTCGAGGTGGTGCCGGCGAAATTAAAGTTGCATGATTCGAGAAAATATAGAGTTGTGCTCAAACGCATGAGGAAACAGATAGAATGAAATATAGCAATTGTGCGAAAAAGTTGAGATGATAGATAGATTGCAATAGAGTCAAGAAGTGCAGCATCTGCGGCCTCCTGTTAATTGACACATGATGAGCTGAGTGCACTGTTACGCACTGTAAACCTCATGTCAAAATAATACAGCGCTGTGCCGAACGTTTCTCCCCGGTTCCAAAGGCCCACAAGGAGAAAAAACTTCATTCGCTTAATCCGGCGTCGAGTACCTCATCATTATTGTCACAAAAGTGGAAAAAAACTCGCTAATGTGATCTTAGGATCAACAGGAACTCAGCAAATCAAACAGTTGCCGACATCTCTTGAGTGGATCGTTTATCTACGGAGAACATCCATGCATGTGGACTAATACGTATCGCTGCAATAAATCACTTGCCGAACGCGCACGCGATGAAGACTCTAGTCAAACATGACAGAACATGATGCTATGAAAAACTGTCCACCACAGCTCATGTATCTTATCGAGATGGAAAGATTGAGGTGGGAAGTTTTTAGGAGCGCATCATGAGAAGCATAGGGATGTATTATCTTATTGTGTTGAAGAGATGCCATCTTTGTTAACCTTCGTGATATCCTTGCCACTGGAGGAAATCTTATACCTTCGCTCCTCAGGTGTCAAGGACATAGCAGGGGCATTGATGAACAACTTATCATCTGCTGCCAAGTAATCGTCGAACAGCCATCGCAGTTCCCACATGCCACATCCTCGCTTCTAAAACCCACCCCTCTCTCGCTTGTTCCTATGAGCTGCACTAGCCAATCATCTCATATCTCCATCCCAACCGAAAGTCTAACTCGTGATTACATCTATCCTCTTCATCTTCGTTTGTACTAGTGTGCCTCTAAGTAGTGTTGTTAGTGCGTGGGCTAAAAGTTTACTATTAGCTGTGTCGAGATTCGTGTCGCAGTCCGGCTTGGTGCCTGGCCTCAGAGGGTGATGTCCTCAGTGTGCGACGTGACGTTATTAGAAGCTCCCTTGCTCCAAAACATTATACCACTCAAGTGGGATTATCACAAGACCGTTGTCATGATCCTTCTCTGCATCTTCTGAACTCCGTCGAAGGTCAACAGAGCACATCCAGTCGCTCAATCTACCCACGCTGATCACTGGTAAGTAGAGTGCGATACCGCAACACTGTCGCCCTGTCCAGTGTGGAGTCAGCTTGGAGCGAGGTAGCTTGCTCGCATTGTCGAATATGATCCAGAGTTATGAATATCCTAGGACATGCTAGCACACAAAAGCGCTAGCATCCAACATGGGAAGTCACATTTGATAAAAAATGCACAATTACTACAATTTCTGTCCTAGTAGCTGATGGAGAGCCTCCCAACTGCCCCTCTTCATCATAGTCAGTTTTTCATCATATGTTGATGTTGCTCTTACCAGTTTCCAATAATCTAGTCCACAAACTGCTGCGTATCGAATGTATCGTGTCTGCATTTTTACTAGGTGGTCATAGTCATGCGTTTGCCATTCGCTTTTTATTACCCTGCGCATCTCTGACAGTTGTAGCCTTATTCGCAGAATCTTGGTCTATCCATGACTTTCAGCTTTTTTGATCATTCTTCACTAGTTTACCTGTACTTAGTCTGAACCGCATCGATGTTGTCGCCTTCAGAAATATTTGCCCTATGTATGCTAGAGCTGCTTCACACACTGCAGTGAAATGTCATGGCCCCTCAACAGTGCTTGAGAGAAGCGAGAGTAGTTACTATTTAGTTTAGTGATTGGGATATTCCCACTGATGACCTTGATAGTATAGCTGTGCATTTGGAGCTTTTGCCCGCATATATAGAGCCCTTAAGTTTTAGCAGCAAGGTTGCAACGGGACTTCTGAAGCCTTTTATGTTCCCAACGTCCAGATAGACATCCTATTTTTTCGACTAATGAATCTGTACTACCGAGAGAACCGCTGCCCCAACCAGTACCCAGGTGTATGTTACATGGTGAAAAAAAACCGCTATGTGTTACCATCATTGAAATAGACATATCCTATACATATACTTCAAGCGCGAAGTAATACATTATTTAATGTCGTAATTTGAGTCATGTTTACACAGTAAGCACTATCACTGTAGGTTGTCATCTCACTGGCAATCTTTTGACTTACAGCAGGTACGGATATACTATTATGCAGTTTAGCGCTCACATTCCTTAGCCACTACTAGTTGTAACTCTAGAACCGAAGCCACGCGTATGGTCCGATTTCATTTCATTTCGTGACTCTGAAAATCGACCATTACAACATAAAAGCGTCATCTATATTTGGAATAAAATAAAATATGGAGTAGAAGAGAAAAATAGTATAAAATAACGTATCTATGAACTTATTCACAAGTGAGATTCTTTCTCATCATATAGCTCGTAATACATGAATATGTATATCTGACAAATTCGAATATGTTCTATATTCGCATTGAACATCTCGTGTTTCAGAACCCTCGAAATCGCGAGTTTTCGATTAATATGCACCGCCCACTAGAGATCGCCGCTAACGATACGTTGTCTAGGTTAGCGAGATTAAAAACAATAGTTTATCGCGGCAGTTCAACCCTGAAGCCGAGCGACAATACTGACTCACGAGTTTGTTTTGACTGAAATTCATCTGTTTATACAGTTGTATCACCTCACGGCCCCTAATGTGCACCTCTATACCGGCCACAATAACATCAATTTTAGCACATTAATCAGAACTAAATCTTTACTGACAAAATCACTTCATCAAACTTCAGTTAGTGCGACTGTTTTTTTTTGTTTACGAAATACGTGTATTATTAACCAGCTTAAATTAAATATTTGTACATTTGATACCTTTAATACGGATACCTACATTTAAGGAAAAATAAACAACATTATAATTGTTGCGGCATTTACTCGGTTATTCCCCCCCCCCTAGTTCCAGTAACTGTAACTCGAGCTGTATGCTGAGTTACAGGAGAAGTTATAATATCTGCTGCACAAATAAGAAATAGCACCAAAACATGGAGGTTTGTAGCTCCAATGTTGTACTGGAAACAGGGAAGAGAGTTTACGGCGTCGTGGATAATATAATCCCACAGCACTTATGATTCACCCCTTATGTGTTTGAGAGAACATGACAGATCCACCATCAATATTGCCTTTGCAGACTTGGCAAAATTGAACTCAAAAACAATCTAATTTTCACCCCTTAATTGTATTTAAATGCCACTCTTCTTGTTGCTTCGAGGACGGGCAAAAGATCACAATCTTTCAGATGATTACACAAGAATGTGTATATTTTTATGCCTTGATACTCTTCACTTCTTAAAAGATAAATGGCTACTCACGGATTGCAATTGAACGATTTTTACTAGAACTTGAGATTGAGCACGGATCCCAATATATATACTCGCAAAGAGAGTAGGTATAGTAGATCAAAAATTACACAGTGTTGAAATTAGGAAAGGACTGATCTCACCATCGAATGCGATTGGGATACCAGAGACAATAATTATTCCTTACCCCACCTTCCTCAGACCCCTTTTGTCAAAATGTATTTTTTCAACCTCCTTGGGATATACCATGAACATATTGACGTTTCCTTCAAGTTCAAAAATCTTCAAGAGACAACAAAACGAGGACCGGAGGGTCAGAGAATCATTTTAACTGGTATGAATTTCCGTTGATGGATCTCGAGTCCTCCATATCAGTTAGCATTGATATGCCGCTGTTACATTATTTTAAGAATAAGAGTTCAAGCATCAAATAATATACACATACGTCTTGTTAATCATCTGAAAAATGACTGTATTCTGTCTCGTGCGAAGTCTCGAAGCAAACCATCAAGAGAGTGCAATTTAACATTCTCTATATATCAAGATAAAAATTAATTGTTGTGCTGTGGTTCATTTGCCAAGCTGCCAGCTAATATTGAGGTGATCTGTCATTCTCTCAACATCATGAGGTGTATATCAGTAAGTGTCTGTGGATTATAATTATACCACGACCGCCCGCAAAACCCTCTTCACTGTTTCCAGCTAAAGAATTGGAGCTAACAAACCTCCATGTTTGTGCTATTTCTTATTTGTGCAGCAGATATTAATACACTTCCCGTAACTCAGCATACAGCTGAGTTACATTACTGGAACTAGGGGGGGGGGGAATACCGAGTAAATGCCCAACAATTGTATGTAATTCGTTTATTTCTTAATTAGTCCTGTATTTAGAAGTACAAATTTTTGTGTTACAGTATTTGTACGTTAGCCTGACAGATGTTGAATGGACTGTGCAATATTATGCATGGCCTAGGGCCAGGTGAGGTGATACAAATAAATTAAAGAAAAAAGGAAAATCTCAGGGGAACGCGAACATTAGGTTTTGCGGCTTTATCCATGTTGACTGGCAATCTGACATGTTCTGTTACATTGTACTATATTTCTCTAGTGTTACATCCATTCATTCATTTTTTCTTAAGTTTTTTTGTGTAATGTTCATCGGATTGGTAATGAGGTTCATTAGGTCAAATGCAGCAATTTAGCCAGCATTGCCAAGACCAATGTGAACATGACATCATATAGTGTTGTGTTGTTTACTGTGTAAATGGGGTTTTCAAATGTAAAGTACACCTGGTGTATACTTGGTGTTTTGGGGCACGGTTCTCGGTAACGTACCACGATATCACTTGTGAAAAAAATAGGATGTTATGGGGGTCATAAGGCTTCATCCCACACCCTCTGCCCAATCCCTAGGTTCAGGTCATTGAAATCAAAAAAACAAAAGGATATTTCCACCTATGCCCCCACGTCTAATATAGCAAAAGTTGACTAAGACATCTAATCATGGTGCAAGTTGTCATATCATTCAGGACAAGGAAAAGCGAATGGGAAACGAGAGAACTCATCGATCACAGTAAGCAAGTGGCAGTTTGTGGAGATGATGGGAAAGGCCCCTTGAAATCAATACTAAGTCTTTCAAAGGTTGTGTAGGTTTTATCAAATGTGACTTCCCATCGTGTGCTGCCTTTTTGCTGGCTGTTGCATCATTGGTCGAGCGCCAGCTATGCCGCTGATGCAGTGCCCCTATTACCAGTACACTGGTGATCATTCACCGACCTCGGAAGGATGACAACGGGCGTGTCAACCCAACTGATGTAATTAACAGGGCCTCAAACTCAGGAACTTGGATCCCAAGCCACCACCCGAACCGCTAAGCCAACACCAGGCTGAAAGTGATTGTTGCTTGATGGAATATTGGATTGCACTCAGCACACAGTGGACAGGCAGCCGTTACCTTCTTCACATCCCTCAAACAGAGAAGGAAAGATTCCAAGTTCTTACAAAATTACCATCCTTGAATGCCGGGGTGCAGAGGAATTGTGCAGTTCGATTAAGGTGTCTGAAACTGATTCTGAGCATGTGAGCTCTGGATAATGTGTCTGCCACTGTTCTCGCTTCCCAAGATTCGAACTCTGTATCGAAGTTGTAGGCAGGCAAGTTCAATCCTCTATCTTGTATTTTTATCATTCTTGATCTTTCCCAATTGCTCGGAGCCGAACATGAAGACTACAGATTTCGATGGTGATCAGGGTGAAATGCGCCAAGTCAGATAGTGTCGCCACTTGTGCAATGATTCAACAATGGCATATTCCTCTTTCTCCACTGAAAATGTTTGCGTCACTCGTCTGGAGGGGGGGGGGGGTAGATCTTTATCCTTGTGTTTTAACCCTCTACTAGCCACGTGACTAACCTGCAGCACATCCGACTTTATAACAACCCATGACTGCAGTTGTCCCAGCATTGATTAAATTATCTGAAACCTGGATTCACAAATATACCCAAAGTAACAAGAGAATGAATTATTTTTAAACTTCATCTCTACTTGGGTGTTTCACCCCAATCACACATATCATGGATATTCAGAAAGTATCATCTTTTCGATTCTTGTATCTTCATGACATTGTTTGCTAGTATGTCTTCACCCATGTAGCTAAATAGATGATTCGATAGAGACGTAATCGCCACTTATTACCAAATTTTCTGGGTGGTTCTTGAATGCATACTGATATTATTTCCATTATTTGCTTTCAGACGAGCTGATCCGTGTTGTGCAGGTGCCTCAAGAGAGAAAATCATCTCAAATAAACGTGCTCACAGTTTGGGGAAACGTTAAACTTTTATTTGAAGAGATGATGAAGAATCAGATTTTTTTTAAAATGCAAAATGACAGTGTTGAGGAGTTTGACCTGAAGTTGATGTCTCCTCCTCTGATGAAGACCATTATTTCTGAAAACTCGATGTGTGAAGAGACTGATTACAACAAGATCCTCAACAACAAAATGTCACCGCAGCTCAAGCAGCTAATGGCCAATTGGTACAGGTTGATGTCCAGCATAATCAACAGCACACCAGCCTGGTGTTGTTTAGTGTTAGGGTGGTTGTCTTGGCTCTTCGGCCCCGAGTTTGAGCCCCTGTTAATAACACCAGGTGGGTTGACTCAGCCTGTCATTCTTCTAGGATAGTGAAATGATTACCAGTGAACTGGTAACAGGGGCATGCATCAGCGGCATAGCCGCAACCTCAACCAATGATGTAACCAGCAGCCCCAAGTTGTACACGAAGAATAAGAAAAGAAGACCAAACAGGCAATTGTCCTGAAAGGAGTCAAGGAGGGTATCTCCCGTATCTTTACCTCCCAAATCTATTACCACCTCCAGATCCTTCTCCTGTTGTGAACTTCTCCAAAATTTCCCCTTGCACCGTATCACAGAACATTAACATTCAGGCCTTAATCACGTTTGCCTACGGCGAGGATACGGCGGCCGTACCCCCCCCCCCTGAATGACCAAGAAATCGTCGGCAGCCGCAGAGTTTCTGAGGTGGTCCTCAGGGTGCCCTACGTCGAATGGCTATATTTTACAGGCCCTAGGATCGCCGTGGAATGATATAGCCGGAGTTATAACTTCTTCATTTCTACGTTCAGGCGTAGCACTGTCGACATGCGAAACAAAAGAACTGCATAAAAAAAAAAATCCACTCGTTACCGTCGTCTGGCCCCTTCGCCTAGGCCCCTCAAGTCCCCTGCGGTCCCTTACGGGCACCTTGAGGGCTACCTTGCGTCTGCCTTAAAATTTGATGGCCGCCGCAGGGACGCCCTAGAGGTCACCGTGTGACATCAGAATCAAAGACCGTACGCACCCCCACGTTTCGGTCTCCACATTTATAAATACCCGTGCGGGCTCCCGAAAATAAAAACATATGTACTACGCACATTGTTGGACCGTTGAAATACTGCGGCCGCCCCTTATCAGAATCGAAAAGATGATACTTTCTGAAATATCCACTGATATGTGTGATTGGGGTGTGAAAACACCCCAAAGTAGAGGATGAAGTTTAAAAATAATCTCATTCCTTGTTACTTGTGGGTATATTTGTGAATCCAGAGGTTCAGATAATTTAATCAATGCTGGGACAACTGCAGTCCCATGGGTTGTTATAAAGTCGGATGTGCTGCAGGTTAGTCACGTGGCTAGTAGAAGGGTTAAAAACACAAGGATAAAGATCTACCCCCCCCCCGTCACGTTAACTGGAAACATTAGTGGCTGTGGGGTATACCGAATAAAATGCTGCAACAATTAAAGATGTCTTTATGCAAAAGGTCCGTTGTGAGAAGTAGCAAATTAGTGGTAAAGGTTGAGTTTGTACGTGAGCCTGTACAGATGTTGGAATGGACGCAAAATTTGCAGCCTTGAGGGCCGTATGGTATGACAAAAAAGAAAGAAAAGTAATTCGGGAACCGAAATATTGGTGCGTTGTACACGTTGACGGGCAATTGCTGAGATTTCTTGTTAACATACGTACGAATTTCTCTAGTGATCATCCATTCCATTCCTGTCTAGCTTTTTGGGTATGAGTGTAGCGGTGGATTGGATGGTAATTGTGGGAGTTCATTTGGTCAAATGCAGCAATTATCCAGCATTGCCAAGACAATGTAACATACATCAGTGTATAGTGTTGTCGTGTTTTTACTGGTGTAAAGGGTTTTTAAATGTAACATACATCGCTGGTGATATTATCTGGGTTTTGGGGCAGCGGTCTCAGGTAGTACCACGATATCATTGTGAAAAAAATAGTGTTTGGGGATCATAAGGCGTCCATCTCACACACCTTGCGTTGGCCCAATCCCTAGGTCAGGTCCAGAATAAAAAAAAAATAGATATCACTCTATGCCCACTGGTCTATGGATCAGCAGTAAGTTGACTAAGACATCCATCCATGTGCAAGTGCATATATTCAGTCAGCAACCGAAAAAAGCGGAATGCGTGAAATCGGTAGGCGATTCAGCGCGGTCAGTAGTAGCGTAAGCTGGTATGTTGTGTGGGTTAGAGGAGGGGCAAGGGTACCCTCGAGTAGAATAGTAGTGATGTAGAGTCTTGCAATAGTCCATGAACTTTAGGGCTTTTATCAATGACCCCATCATGAGTATCTGCCTTCATATGCCTGCTGGTCTGCATCCATGAGGCTTCATCTGCTCGCCCAATCACATATGGTCTCATTTTCAAAACCAGCTTGTCTACGTAAGTAGCTACCTAATAACAATCATCTTGGTTGAGAACTCATTTCCGATCTCTCTCTCGGAATTCACTGACTAACCCAATTCTGTCTGTTTAAGCTGTGTCTCAACTCACTTCAAGTTAATTGAATGCACATGACCCGAAAAACTCGGAACGGGAGGCCTACACGAAGCCACAACCCTCGCACTTTCCTCGATCACCAGAGCTACATCTTCTATCGAGCCATCTTAGGGCTCTGGAAACCAAGGAAAGCTACTTTCCGCGGTGTGACTGCGACAATATGATAAGCACTCAGCAACAACAGTGGACCAGGCAGCCGCCACACCTCGAAAGGTTTTACGTATTCCCAAAGAGTGTTACTAGCATTCACATCAAGCTCATCATGAGCAAGAAAATGATAACACACGTTTCATTAACAAAATGTTTACCAACCTCTCCAAATCTCCACCAGGTGATATACCCAGAAAGAATTGGTCCAGGTATTTATTACGGTTGTGTGGAAACTTTGCGATCAAGATATGACCATATCGATGCTAATTGTGAGTTATCACTGGATAATGTCAGCTCAATACTGTCTACCATCTCCAAGTCTCCAAAGCATAAACCCCAATATACGTAACTCTGATACAAATTTTATGCAGCAAGTCAATTACCTATCTGTATCAGATTGCGTTGAGATACTTCCCAATGGCGAGCACCGTCATTAACATTCCGAAACACAGATTCCTCCTGGATTGTATTTTTTTCAAAATTGTGAAAGGCGCCGAGTAACTCCTCAGATATGTCGCCACTCCCAAGTGAATGGATCAAAACAATCGGCAATTTTCCCTACTTTCTCCACTGAAAGAATTGTGCGTTACATCGTCGGAGA
>CM068965.1:83134143-83147100 GCA_035128595.1 Eptatretus atami | reverse complement strand
GAGCAAGTTTTTAACGCCAAAAAGAGGGGATTATTTTGGAAGAGAATTCCATCTCATACCTTCCTGTCCAAGCAAGGAAGATCTGATCTGGATCAAGGAGGCTACAGATTGTTTTACCCTTCTCATATGTGGCAATGCAGCAGGTGACTTCATCATGCTCTCGATTATCCAACTGCCATCGCAAGTTCTACATCCAAATCTCTCTAACCTCCCCCTCCAACATCATCATCATTTCTGAGCTAAGTCTTGTGTTTTCTATTTACTGCAAGTAGAGTAACGTACGTAACGAAGACTACTTATATATGCTTACCCTCACCAACCTTGCTGTTTTTATGATAAATTAAAGGTAATCTTGTGTTTTTGTTTAAATGACACCGTATTTATTGTATATTATAATCTTTATTTTATTCAACGTAACATGATAATCTGTTGTGTGTGTGCGTGTGTGTTGTGTATGTGTATTACGTGTAAATTGTAACGTGATTATTTCTGGTGCCTAGATCCTCCTCGATATTTTCTTGAAGTCCAGAACAAGGGCGTAGCAGGCTGAGGGCAGACGAGCAGTTGCTCGTCGCTCATTTCCTGAATATGATCTGGCCTGAGCCCTCTGGCCATCTGAGCTCCCTGGGGAGTAAACTATTAAAGACTACCGGCAGTGCTCTGAATACTCTTATCTCACTCCTTCACAATACCTAATAGGACAATACCCCCCCTCTCCCCCCCCCCACCCCCCCCCCAAATGTTTGTTTTGACACAAACAAATTTACTGTTCTGACTGTATGGATATATATTTCATGATAATGTGGTTGAAATTGAACATTAACATTTTTAAATTTGAGCATTGAAATTAGCCAGAAATAGGTTTCTTGGGCATAAAAAATGCATGGCTTCTGGAGGCCGGCCCGACCCCTCGCGTAGTGCTTCGCGCCGTTGGCGCCAAGTTCGTCTCTTTTCGCCTCATCGCTTTTTGACCTCTGGCTACGCCTGGAACCAACCCCTCATGCATGCTCCTTGGTTTCACGATCATGATTTAACTATCATATAATTTCGGAACCCAACCTGATTGATATCGGGGTTTAACATACAAATGAAAGCAAACTCAACCCAATATCTCAAATTAAAAAACCCAACACGTAATCCTTCAAGTATAACGTTTAATTCGCTACCAATGTACCAAATAATATAATATATAAAATTAAAATATATATATTTATATATATATATATTATTTGTGGTTTAATTATAGTGATTAAAACTTAAAAGAGCCAAATGTGAAGCAAAAACGGTCCACAGTCTCTCCCTACGGAATGTTTGATAAACTAAGCAAACTCAAGGACTGCATCTTGTACCAAAACCACGGTACAGTGTTGATAACTAGCAGCTCAATGTCTGACAAACCGCTCGTCTCTCCCGGAGTGTTTGATAAACTACCAGTTAAATTGTTCTGACAAAAAACCAGCTCCAGTCTCTCCCTGAGGAGTGTTGATAACTAACCAGTTAACATTGCTTCTGACGAAAACCAGCTCCGTCTCTCCCCGAAGGAGTGTTTGATAACTAACCGTTAACTTGGTTGACGAAACAGCTCCGTTTCCTACGGAGTGTTTGATTAACTAACAGAACTCACCACATCTGCTTCTGAACGAAACAGCTCCAGTCTTCTCCCTGAAGGAGTGTTTGATAAACTACACAGTTCACACATCTTGCTTCTGACGAAACCACTCAGTCTCTCCCTGAAGGAGTGTTTGATAACTACAACAGTCCACACATCTGCTCTGAACCAACCAGTCCCAGTCTTCCCTGAAGGAGTGTTTGATAAACTAACAGAAACTCACACATTGCTTTCTGAACAAACCAGCTCCGTCTCTCCCTGAGGAGTGTTTGATAACTAACCAGTCTCACACATCTGCTCTGAACAAACCAGCTCCAGTCTCTCCCTCACGGAGTGTTGATAAACTAAAGACTCACCACATCTGCTTCTGAACGAAACCAGCTCCAGTCTCTCCCCTGACGGAGAGTCGTTTGATAAACTAACAGTCTCACCACATCTGCTTCTGAACGAAAAACCAGCTCAGTCTCTCCTGAAGGAGTGTTTGATAAACTAACAGTCTCACACATCTGTCTGAACCAAACCAGCTCAGTCTCTCCCTCACGGGAGTGTTGATAACTAACCAGTCTCACACATCTGGCTCTGTTCACCAACCAGCTGAAGTCTGTTCGTGTCTTCTCTTGTGAAGGCTGTACGAGCTCCTTTGTTCTGATGAAAGAGTTAAATTATTCTCTCCTACAAAGCTCAGTGATACCGGTTTGATTATTTAATATCTTCCTTGTTTATAAATGTCCTTTAAACCAATTTTCAAACATTTATATATTCACTCAACTTTAGACTTTACTTTTTGTCATTTTGTTTGTAAATTTTATTTTGTGATTTGATTTCAGATATTTTATTCATAGTGCATAACGGGCCCTGATTCGTTATTTCTCCGTTTTTCAGTTTTTTTCATCGTTCTCTCTCCTGTCCTTCAGTCTAAAATTAATGTTTAAAAGTTCCTAACGTTTCTGTGTTCCCTTGTGTTGTCACCCACTCACATCATCATGTCATGTGATGTGAATTGTGGATCATTCATGTTAAACCTCATATTGTTCATGGTTCATTCCTGACCTGATAAATATTTTGTGCATTAAACGCAATAAAACATTACTGAAGATGATGAAATGTTTATTTAATAAATCTATTTTCTATTCGTTGCCGCTCCCGATTGTGATGCTGAGCCCCTCTGATTGTGTTTGCCCACCCCTAGTTTTGTGAGTTCAGAGGATGTTGGTACTGTAGATGTAACACACTACAACAGTAGGTCTTGGTGAGTTCCCAGCATGTTTTCGTGAGGGAAGACTTTGTTCATTGGTGTATCTTCTCCCTCACAACCCCAACCCACCCACCTTGATAATTGCCGTCATGAAGTGACTGGTTGTATGTGCTCGTATCATAATAATAAGTATTATTATTCATCATTGAGTTAATTTTATAAATATGTGATGAAGTGAGATGGGTGATGATGTCCTGTTTGTCTGAAAGTCATAATGTGGGGTTTGTCTTGAAACAGGATGGATGTCATGTTTGTGTGACATCACATCTGTAGGTCATGTTGATGTATTTGAAGGGAAATGTGTCTGAATCCAGGTTTGCTATCTATGTATTAATACACCAATGTGGTGTAAACTTGAATCCCCTCCCTGCATGCACCGTGTACACATTGGTACAAACCTATTTCCCTCCTTCTAAAACCTCATGAAGTACTGGGATGTTGAAATGTTGCGATTCGTCTCTTTGTGGAAACAATGATTTTCACGATCTCAGAGAATGGAAGAATTCACCCAAATGGTGACTTGAGACAGAAATCTGAACAGAACACGGTGAAGAACGAATGTAGTAAATTACAGGAAAGTTAAAATGGTTGAAATTACAAATAAAATATTCATGATTGTTGTCGATTTTATCTGTGATTCTCCACAGACTTACACCACAGCGTATTACGAACATTATAAAAAATTATTTACACCGTAATTTGATGCACAGGAGGGTGCACGTGCGATACCTGGAGCGCACCACAGTCAATGTCCACACACATTCGCAGGTGTTTTTGCATGGCGTTACCTGTGAATGTTAATCTCGATTTTTGACACGAACAACTGAATAAAATTCCATCTAACAATCTCTGAGGAGATCCAGTCAGAGTGAAAATTGATTTGACAGCGGTCCCCTTGATGAAATTTTTCGTGAATATCTTCCCTGGAGTTCCATCTCCGACTAAACAAAATGTCTGAAATACACGACATGCATCTTTGGAGAAATTTATATTTTTTATGGTGAACATCGTTGACGTACTGATGGATTGCCAAATAATGATCAAAAAAACAAAGATAACCCCCCCCCCCCCACCACCGGTGTGTTACGTCAATTACGCATTGCTCGGCAACATGGGTTCATTGCGTGTGTGTCTGTTTGTCAGTGTGCTCCAGTAGGGTGAATATTACTGATTCTGGCTCACTTTTCCCATGTAAAATGAATGGGGATTTCAGCGCATTTCATTTTTTTTCCCTTAAAAATACACCCCCTTTTATCCCAGGCTATATTTATTTGTTCCCCTTTTAACTACGGGGCATTCTATTCAAATACCAATCGACAAGATAAGATTTGTTCAATAGTAATGTGGTTTGTAAAGGTGATTCTGAGAATATCTGAACATGCAAGCCTAGGGACACTCTTTTCAATAACCAATGCATTTGTTTAGCTCACTCATTGAACTTAAAACATTTGTTTCATTCTCATTATTCCTTTAAATAGTTTAATTTTCTTTGCACACAATAATCCCCATCTAAAAATATTTAAAAACAAAACATTTGAACTTTTATATTTTTCAAGATACCCTTTTGTGCCATTACGAAATGATTTACTTCTCTTAATGATCTATCTGACCACCTCCTGATCTCAGATTATTTTTTGCATAAGCCCCGCCACTTTTTTAAGCCCCGCCACTATTCCATAAGCCCGCCCACTTTTGCAAGCCCCGCCCTTTTCTCGAGAATGATATATTTTCCATAGGCCACGCCCACTTTTCCTAAGCCCCGCACTTTTGCTAAGCCCCGCCTACTCTTACTATCATTTCAGTTCATCCTGACTCACAAGAAAATTCTGAGATGTTATGGTTTTGAAGCCTACCTCGGCTTGCTCAGGGATTTCCAAAGGAAACCACACCACCAGTCTTTCCCTATAAAAGCCTCAGGCCCAGGCTCCATTTTAAAATATTTTCTTTTACTGAGAATGACTACTGTCTGAGCTTGCCTGGAACTCTAATGACTTGTATGGAACTTAAACTTACAAGTTGAAGAATTGATTCAAACCTTATCTGTTGAGGTAAGATCTAATTTCCCTATTTGCAGTTCCTTTAACATCGATCATTTAATAATTAAATTATTAAATTAAATACATTATTATTTCACTCACAGGAAAATTGTATCTGAAAATACCGATTTTGCCACAACTTGGGCGAAATTTGATGACTTGGTGAAGACCTTGTGAGCGACCAAGACCCACAGAACGAGCGAGACTTGAGTTGGGATGACTTTGGGGTTCTTGGAGATTGACTACTTGTATGGAACTAACCTACAACCTGATCAATTGGAATCAAAATTTATCTGTTGAGGTAGATTTTATTTTTCCTATTTTCAGTTTGATTTAAGCATAGACTCATTTTAATTATTAATCACTTATTAATACATTATTATTTTCTCTCACAGAATTGTATCTGAATACGAAATGAAAAATACTGCTTTTGCCCACACTTTGGGCGAAATTGTTGGCTTGGTTGAGACCTCATGAGCGACCAAGACCACAGAACGAGTTCGTCCTTGATGACCCAACAAGAGTTATACTTGGAGACCAGCAAATCCTGAAAAAGAGTTTTTACAGCCATAGTACTCATTGCAGTTATCAAGACAATACCCATGAAAAGTTAAATCCTGATGAGCCAGGATACAAGTTTTGCCTTGGAGACTCACAATTTTGAAAAAATCAGTAAATGAGTTCTGCCTGATGGTTAAATAACTACCTTGGAGGCGACTCAGGAAAAGGGTTCTGCAAGATTGGTTTCTAATATGGGACCTACCTTGGAAGATCACAAATGTTTGAAAAATCAGTAATGATGGATTCTGGCCTTGATGGTTTTAAACTAATCCTTGGAGATCAGGAAAGGGTTCTGCCAAGATGGTTTAAATATGGGTCTACCTGTTGAGACTCACAAATTTATGAAAAATCAGGAATGAGTTATCTTCGAGAGCTTTATATGAGTTGTTTTATTTTGGTGGTACTTGAAATGTGGCGTTTGCTTGATAAACTACACAATGTGATACGTATCTTTGGAAACTCAACAGGATTTACTTGGGTAACCTGAGAAGTGGTTTATTTTGGAGATTGAAAGGTTATCACTCTTTGGGATCTAACCTTTCGAATGTAGTTCTTTGTACGGATGTTGCTTGTGGGAGCAAGATTCAAGAAAGTTCTAGGGAAGAAAGTAGCGGCTTAACTCCCACTTACTATGTCATCAAACCTGAAAGCCTTAACGAAGACGATTGGTAGAAGAGAAAAGTCAAAATAATATATATAGGTGGAAATCTGCATTTTGAAAAAGGACATTGTGTGGGCGAGGATTTGAGTTGGGGTTGAAGATTTATGCAGGAGAGGGTTGGGACACACAGCCCAACACAACACACGACACACGCAACACACACGACACACACCCAACACAACACACACACATCCAACACGCGTACAACCGAACACACACGCAACGACACACACCACACAACGCACCACACTGACGCACGCAAACACACACACGCACCACACACCACACATCAACAAACAAAAGTTAAGCCTTGAACTATTTCAGTTGAGGATTTTTGTTTTGGGTTCACAGATTAAAAGAAGTTCCCCTTGACGCATTATATACTAGATTATAATCGGATTGGCACATCCCTAACCGAACGTGTCCACAACGGTGATATAGCAGGAGGAGTGAAGCGCCAACCCATTGCTCCCATTGCACACATACACGCACAACACACACACCCCACCCACACACACACACCACACGCACACACCACACACACACGCGCACAACACATACTACGCACACACGCACGCCACACGCAACACAACACGCATACACACACGACCACCACAACATGCACACACAAACACACACGCACCACACACGCACGCGCGCACACACACACACACACACCAACACACACACACCACACACACACACACACACACCATCAACAAACAAAAGTTTAAGCCTTGACGTATGTTGTCGAGGATTCTGTGTTGGGTTCACAGATTAAGAACGTCCCCCTTGACACAATTAATATACTGTTATACCATCGGACTTTCCCTCGAGTGTCCCAACGGTGTATAGTAGGAGGGAGTGAAGCGCCAACCCATTGCTCCCATGGTATATATCTGCTTAGTTTTGTCTTTTGTAAATTCTGTGAAATAACCGATGAACCTAAAGTTTGCTTCCCCTGTCAAATGCATATATCTTATAAGTCCAAAGGAACCGTATCTATTACATTCAACATTTTAAAAGTTCGTTAGTCATCCGTTACAAAACCCCCCTTTTTCAAAATGAGTTTCACTCTATTCTTCGATATCACCAATTTGAACTTAGGTGTTTTGACATTAATCTCTTTTTCATTATTTTATATTTTGTAAATGCTTCTGATGGTTTCATATATTGCATTGACGATTATGAATCGTGTTAATAACAATATACTTATCCACAAATATCCTGGAATAAGAAATAACCATTGTGTGAACCGAGTTGTCGTAATTTAATTTATATAGTTCTCTTTTAAGGTCGATTTAAACGCTTCAAACAAACGCCTTCCCTTATTAAAGGTCTGTATAATGTAATACTGTGTATTTTAGAAAATTATAAATTCTTTTTATAAAAACTCTCGACCCGCCTCAGTACCACAATTTTTTATACGGTTTTCTCTTACTTTTATTAAATATCTGTTGAAAGGGCTACATAAGAGTATTACTGTTTGATTTTTTAAAGGACAAACCACATTCGTTTGACTCCTTCAATCAATAACGGTTTAAAGCATAATTGTACCGCCTTACAATTATTGGTTTCAATCAATCAGCGAGACCAGATATAACAAGACTTCCTCTGGAATAACTTTCCTTCTTGAAACTTTGATGAATATTCGGTTATGTAATCAATCAGCTATTGCTCTTTCAAAATAATGAACATCATTTAGAAGTCTATGAAGTTTTTTGAATTTCCAAGATCCATGTTTCAATTCTAAGCTACTGATCATCTTCTTCACGACTGAACCGAAATTCAACTTTTTTTTCTTCAAGGGGTTGGATTTTGTATCAGAGAAATTATACAACATTCTCTATCGGCTTCATGCTTTTCTCTTCTAAAGTTGTGGTTATTCCATAAATCATATCTGGACCTCATGCAACTTCATCAACCCATGTAGCGTTTACTCCATGGTTTAGGATTGTCTGCTCTCATCTAATCTTTTATTCCAGTATTGTGCCGGACCACAGGAAAGGAATACCCTGGGTAGATGTAATCCCCCGGCTATTCAGCGTTTGTAAATTTACTTCTGATATAAAACTTTGTTATATCTCCTCGAGTTTGTGTTGGAGATAAATTGTATTTTTATTTGACACACACACCGAACAGTATTACCTTTTTGTATAACCCTGTTATTTACTTTTAATATATGAAAATATTTTAGTATTAGTTTCTTTTTACATTTGAGACAAATACATCTCATTTATTTATGAGAAAATTCCTGCAGAGTGCAAAAAACCTTTATCCAACATGCATCATTGAAATCTTAATTTCTAAAACATAAATAATCCTCAGAATGCCTTCAACTCTCTCCTCATTATATTTAAAGAAAAAAAAATGGAAAAACTTTAATTAACATTCCAATATCCTCCCTGAAACGATGTCATAGTTCTTGTCGAAGTATTGCAAATAGACTTGTCAATTCTTTGTTTTCCTACCTGGTGGTGTTGAGTTATTTTCTGTAAAACAACCAATTCCTTTTTTTAATCCTCACGCGGTTTCCAATATTTGATATTTTATTCATTCTCTCTCTTCTCCCTATCCTCACCTCTCTCTACTTCTCTCTTCTCCTCCCTCCTCTTCTCTCTCTGTTTCCCCTTTCCTTCCCTTTCCTTTTTTTTCTCTCTTTTATCTTTCTTTCTTCTTTTTTCTTTCTCTTCTCCTCTTATCTCTCTCTTCTCTCTTCTCCCTCTCCTCGCTTCTTCTCTTCTCTCTCTCCCTCTCCTCTCTTCCTACTTCCTCCTTATTCTCCTCTTTCATTCTCTTAACTCCTCCTCATCACACTCTACTATCCTTGAATCACTTACACCCCATAGAATATCATGCATATATTCATCAGTTATTTCTTGTTATTCCTGTATCAAAATAATTTTTTTTACCAAACAGCGAAACCAATAAAATTTCTTCTGAATTCTAAAAAGAGCCTTACTTTTTCTAACTATATTTTTTCATTATTTAACATTTTATTAATTCCAAAGTTGTCGGTTTATCAACATCAGCATTAAAGCCAATCTTTTATGAAAATACATCATTCTTATTGTTGTTAGAACATATTTTATTAAAATACCGAATACCCTTTCTTGAAGGTATGCTTGACACAGAAATTGATAATTTTCTTGAAGCCTTCTTGCTGTCATTTATGTATTAGAAATTATATGTTAGAATAATATTATGACACGAAACACCTCCCCATCTTCCATAGTTAAATTCATTTTGTATTTCCCTACTTATTATATATAATCCTGTTTTTCTGTTTTCATGATATAAACGAGGCAAAACCATTATTATTATTTACCCTTATTAAATTATTTTATTGCTGTTTTACTAATCGTGGCTCCACAAAACTCATTCTCTATACCAAGTTGGATAATTATTCTTCCTTACGAGACTGATTTAATTGCTCCAGGTCTTTAGGTCAATTTTTAAATGACCATTATACCCTAAATTCATTCATATCATACCCCATTGTGCTATCTCATACAAACGAGACGCCCCTTTATAAAAATTTATTTTAATTCGAAAAAAAAAAAATCTGTGAATTCTGTATGACCTGGAGATAAAAAATCAACACTTCTGTATCTTGGAATTACACGCCGTTTTATTTAAGGATATATATTGTGAAAATCGCTTAATCTCACCAAGTCATTCGCGTCAGTCGGGCTTGGATTAATTTTTAATTTATAAGCATTTTTTCATATTCATATTTTTGGTTATATTATATTTATGTCGTTCAGCCTGTGCCTTTGTGTAATAATTTGCATAAATTCAATATCCAGTTCTTGGGATACACAAAGATAGAACCATCTTTCCCAAAACATAAGTCATTTAATTAGCATTAAAATAATTGTCATAAAATTTTTATTTTTGTTGAGTTGAAATAACACATTATAGACATAATTAGACCACACACTTGAATTTAATCTTGGACTTGAAATGTGTTGGATAAACACCATTTCTGAAGAATTTTATGACCTTCAACAGGTGGTGGAAGACCAAAAACTATCAAAATAATATTTTGTCTTGATATTAAAAAATACAAAAACCCAATGAGAACCGTTTCCCATATTATCTTCTAAGTTCATAATAATATTCTTTGTATGTTTAGGCCGTTTGTTTAGATTCATCTCTCATACAAAATAACCACATTATGAAATTTTAATTTCTTTACAATATTGACAAGTTGTAAATTTGATGTTGTATTCTTTCCAAATCTTTAACCAACCATCAAATGCTCTTTATTTATTTAGAAAGATGATAATCCATTACCCCTTTTAGTTAATTTTACACCTGCTTGTGCGATAAAGAAAGATATCTCAACTAACAATCCGCTTTATCAGGCAGACCTTTCAAGTTTTCAGCAAAAATCTACAATTACACCACTTCCACTAATTTGTTTCTCCAACTCTTTGTTATTCTTTCCAATTCTTTTTGAGCCTGGAGTGAGCCTTCCTTTCGTTGCCAGTTTTCACCGCTGTTGAATACCACCCGTTCAATGCTTCCAACCGCCACTTTAAACAGGCAAATTAAGAAATTAGAAAATGGAGAAACCTCCACTCGTCTCTCTTATTGAATATTTTTTCAACATGGTTTTCATTTAATTTTTAAGTGAGTCAGTATCATTCAAGATTTTACCTGTTCTCTTGTGAGCAAAAACATCAAATTCTTACTTGCTCCTTTTCTCTGAATTGATTAACGTTAATCGTACAAGCTTTTATTGAACAAAGATGATAGTTTATGATAAGATTGATTTGATTAGCATATACCCCAGTTGGTTACTTTGCCACTCATTTATTTAACAAAAAATTACGTGAGACTAATCATAACACCATTATCTGTATAAGTCTGTAATTCTGTTTCTCCAAAAGCAACAATATGTATCAACTTTCTTCACTCGCTCCTTTCAATGTATAGGGGAAAGTATCACCGATTAGACTTTATAGTTTCCTTTTGAGCGCTCAGGTCAAACGCATAAGATGTATTACAAACTTTTAAATGCTGTCATATCCAAAATAGGTTCTTTATTTTCCATTACTTTCACACACCTTTTGGTAAGACTGTATGCTCCAGCAAAATCATTTTTTTCCAATTAATTCCAATCTATTTCGTGGATAAAATGTTCCATCTAGACGAAACGCGAAGTTGTTTCACCTAGCATTATACTCAAGATTATTCTTATCAAGTCGCCAGCTATCACCATCTGGCTTTTTAAAAATGATCCACAGATATCGTGGCTTTCCTTCCAGAACACCCCAAATTCCCACGTGTAAGTGGTTTGGTTAAGTTTAACTGTTGACATCTTCTTTTGAGTATGATTACACTGAGTGGTTCTTGAGTTAATCTTCTATTCAACATCTCTTCTGTTTTTTAATATTAGGAGTTATTTCACTAATATAACCAACTCATTCCATCAATTTACAAATTTTTTCTGCTCACCAAAAAGCCATACCAACACCAAAAAGCAATCTATTTTCATTACATTCCTTTGGAGTGAAATCTAATTTAAGACCATACAGAACTTTACATGATCACAAAATCCAAATATACCTTTAAGAGGACTGCCACAGTGTAAAACTATTTAACTGCTTTTGTGTCACATTATACGCTCTTTCCTTTGAGTATATCAGGGTCTGTGGTTGTTCCCGTTGACATGATCAGGAATAAAACCTTCGACAGACCCTTTCCCATTCGTATCACTTGAATGTATATAGTGTAAATGTTCATTCATTTCAATACAGCAGAGGACATTAATCAACGCTTCAACTTCTTGTTTCCAATGTACAAACGCACACTATCAACATTTTCCAGAAGAAATCCATTTACGAGTGTAGCGTTTGTGTTATTCCCAGCCCTTAGTGAATTTAAATTTTACACAACAAAGTAAATTTCGGATAGATTCAATAGGTTTGTTGATTATTTATTTCAAAACTTTTTGTACCTTGCATCAACAGTCTGTTCCAGTTATTGCATTTACCTTGAAGTAATCTCTTTTATAGTGGAGTTTGAGATAATAAAGTATCATCCAAATCATAGAATATATCAATGCTTCCATACTTGTATTTATTAGGAAAAAAGATGTTAAAACTTTTTGAAACCCTGACCCAAGTATTTTAATTGATTTTCTGTCGTTTCTTGGACAACTGAGTTTTACCTTTTTATTTTTTAATTGCTTTGTCAATTTATGAGTCCTTTTGGGCATCTTTTATGCTCTTACAGCCCTGCTACATTCCCACAGCCAGAAGCAGTTGAACAAATTAGGTCTTTATGTTTTAAGAATGTTGAACCTGATACCCATAGAGTATCAATTATTCCATCTCCTCTAAATTGATGTTCCGACACGCTTTGCTCTTAGGTTATAGTATTCCTTACCAAGATACATACCTTCACCCTTGTAGTATGAGGGAAAGGAACAATCCCACCTGTAATTATTTTATATTTTCCCCAAACTCGTGTTTCCTCACAATAACCATCGTATTTATTTATTGGAAACTTCACGTAGGTGAATTCTCATAAGATATAACTTTCTCCATTAAAAAGAAATCATACGATTATCTTGGTCGGTTATCCTAAAATTTACTCTGTGTATATTTCCTGACACAGGGAGATAAACCAAATTTTTAGCGTTCCATATTGAATTTATAACAATTGGGGTTGAGTATGCACTGAATGAAAAATATTGTATTTGTTGTTATTCCATCATTTTATAAGCCCATTCAACAATCACAGTGAATTTAATACCGAGGTTTATTCCTGGGATATTGAATGACATTATCACTGTAAACGTTCCCATTAGTATCTCTCTCTT
>CM068965.1:83122187-83134043 GCA_035128595.1 Eptatretus atami | reverse complement strand
ACCAGAGAGAGATCCACGCCCTGGAAGGTGGAGGATATAGAGCGCAGAAGAAGAGGGGAGTTGGATCAAATGTGCAGAGAGGCTGGCACATGCACAGGATTGTGGAAGGTTCAGTCTGGAAAGGACGGGAGTTCGCAGAGCAACACACGAGGTCGGTGTGAGGACCACACGAGCAGGTGGACCTTTGGACGAGGAAGGTTGGTCGTTCTTTGAGCCGGCATGTGGAAAGCTGCTTGTGGACTGCCTGGCGTAACATCTGCCCTGGCGAACGACAGAAAGCCGCCATTTGCCGCTTGTGGCCTGCCACAAGTGAAGCGGCCATTCTGCTGCGTGTGTACGCTGCTGGCGGAGCGCATCCTTCAGTGTTCGACGGGATCAGCTCTGGCCCAAACTGAGTACCAGTGTATTTAAGAGGGGAGGAGGTTCTTTAAATTTTGGTCCACCATTGTTTGTAATTTGTGTCCGTGTGCGAGGCCTCGACCACAGGCGTTAATTTATTTATGATTGGTATTACTTCCTTGATTATTGTCTTGTAAATCATTTGTGTTGTTATTAATGTATTCCTTTTCAGAAATTGTACTTCATGTAACTGTCTGTCAGGTCAGGTATGGGAGCATGCACCGGAGCAGCGCGTCGCTGCGTCTACTTTCTGCCAGTACTCCAGGGGCCTCCGTCTGGCCATCCCAGGCAGATGCGCTAGCCCATCCCCATCTCCGAGATGCTGAATCAACCTGCGAACATTGCGGCACGTGGTTGGCCCATTGGCCTCCTGTACTCACGAGGCTCCCTTGTTGAAGAAATCTGGTGAGCTCAGGATCAGCGTCAGGAAAACGAGCCAAAATGTCCATACCAGCCGCAGCTGATGCTCACGGACTGTGCAGGTAAAATCTGTCCCCAAATTTGAAATTTGAAGTGCTCTCTCAGCACCGGCTCGTTGGCACAAAGTCTGACCAGCGAAAGCCAGGATTCTCCGAAGGGAGACCTGGTACAAAGGAATTAAGTCTCCGTCTCAGAATCCTGGTCAGAGTCCAAGTTTTCACATCCAAGAGCAAACTGGAAGCCCCAAGGACTGAAGACTCGAACTTTCCTCCTCCCCGCACATGTGGTAACCGGCAGCGCACACACCATGATCACATTGAATCCATGGGCTCCCCAGGCATGCCCAGACATCTGTTTGACCTCTGGCTCACAGCAGCAGAGACATGAATATCACTGCCAAGGGTTTTAAAATTTTTTTAAAAAAAAATTCTTTCCCCTTCCCGTGAACCTCAAAACATCTGCGCCACACAACAGGTACAGACAGCGATAACAGCATCCACAGATGTCAATGAAAGTCTGGATTTAGTTTTGACCAGGAATACCCATAAACCAGGGCTTCCGACTCCTCATTCGCACATCGAGGGCCCCAAGGGATATCTAGAGTTTCCGCAAAGCTGACTGCATATCTGCGAAATCATGGTCCAAGATCTTGTTCCCAACGATGCAACGGCCGCTTGATCTCTCCGACATCCTCCTGAATCCAGTCATACAATGCTGAAAAGTGTACACACCCCCAGACGAACTCCAGCATCAACTGGAAATAAAGTCAGAGATGGCATCACCACATCTACAGCACTCTCAGTTACAAGTATAGACGTTCAGATATCAGATTTGATCGTTTTGGTGGCACCCCACAAAGACCAAGAATCCTCCAGAGGGACTCCCGATTCACTGAGTCAAATGCTTTAACAGAGATCAACATAGGCTGCAAGCAGCCGCACTGCTAAACTATCGTCTGCATTCGTTGAGGACCCGAAGAAGCAAGGATATGTCAATCGTTCCCTCTCCTTGGTGTAAAACCTGACTGCTCTGGTTGCTGGTGCTCAAGCAGATGGTACAAACCTGTCAATAATTATCCTGAGCAGACTGCCCGGCACTAGAGAGGGCAGCCACACCCCTCGTAGTTGTTGCATCTTGGCGACTTACCCTTTCCCTTTCCAGCGAAGGACAACATACGACCCTTGCAGTCAGTGGGAGAGCTGTTTTTCAGGCAGAGCACAGAACTGCAATGCCACGACATGAGTACACGCATTTCCAACAGCCTCGAGAAATTCAAGCATGATGCCACAATCCCACGGACCTTTACCCATTTGAACCGCCCACCGCAGCCTGTTGTTTCCACAAATGAAGGGTGGACACAGTTGATTGGAGTGTCAGCATTCGGATTGTACCTCTCTGACATCCAACTCGACAGCGGTGGATGCAGCCTGGTACAGGAGCCGCTCATAAGTAACGCAGCCCAGCGGGCCTTCACTTCGGACTCCTCTGTCAAGAGCCACCCACCCTCTGCTCCCAATGCAGTACAACCGAGGGACGGCCCTTTGGAGGAACCAATGCATGAATCCCCTGTAAGCAGAACAAGAACACTTCCCCGCAATGTTGAATTCCCCTGACCACAAGTGATGCTCTGCCCCCTCACAGATTTCGCACATCGCCTCACTTGTCCACCCTTAGCGCACGTACAGTTTATGCCTCAGCTCCCTGGATCAGCTTACTCTGGCCATTCAAGCCTGGCCCTGCACTTTCTTTTTATTTTTTCTGGTCATTGTATACATGTCCTTGAGGAGACCAAATCTTCTTCAACCCTCCAGTGAGTTCCAAGACCTTGACCGGTAACATCAGGACGGTGGTCTTGAAGGCACTGCCACAACTCTCAGGATCCCCCCAAAGCAACCCAGACCCCGCAAATCTCCACTTAGCCCTGCTCGCAACTACTCAGCTTGCCCCCTCCTCTTGAGCTTGCCAACATCCAGCTTAGTTTTGGATGGACTATTCTCCTGGATTTAAGCTGCCAACTTCAGAGTTGCTAACAAACAAGCCCTTGTGGTCGTATTGAGGAACTGAGCCACATCAGTAAGACCTGCAGTTTCTGGATCATCCTCCAGCGACATGAACGACACATGGTCAATCTCCTTTGCCCACAGCACGGCCAGCATTCGGAATACCAAATCCTGCGATGACCTGTGGGCGCTGAAACATCGAACCCAGCCACCCTAAACGCCATGACTTCTTGCAAAGTCAAGAAACTGTCGTGCTATTCTGGTTCACAGTTCCAGACCCCTGGGGACAACACATGTCTCAAACCATCCCTATAGTTTAAGTCGATGCATTGAAATCCCCCAAGACCAGAAGGAGTTTTTCGCCTGAAGAACTGTCAACTAGCAGACTCGACGCGTGGCATAGAATGCATCCTTCCACAGTGAACTCACTCGCCTGCAAGTCGGAGCATATACGAGGACCAAGGGAAATGACACCCAAAGAGTGGGACGAATCCTTAGTCTCATAATACTGTTACGAATTTGGGAATTCGCTTGCACACAACATACAGGTTCCTTTAGTCAGCTATGTCGATAAGTGCTTGTTCCTTAGATAGTTCACCTTTCATTGTTTAAATGTTCAGAAATCATTTCAGATGCGCCTGCGGATCGATTTAATAGTTAGGGAACTGTGTGTCGTCTGGGGGGCGTGTGTGGTATGGCGGGAGCCCGAGGCCTCGATGGTGGGTGGTCACGTGGTTGGTGGCTTCCATATGTCCCCCGACTCGCCGTAGGGGCTTTGTAGCACCATAGTCGGCTGTGTAAGCGCGCTCGGGCTACGCAATAAAAGAGTACAGCAGCACTCACGACTCTCACGAGCTCACTGCTTCCGCGAGCCCTCACACAAGTTACACAGTACACTACAGTGGCACGAGTTCTGTCGGATCAACGCGTGCTGACCTCGGTGGGTAACGGTGTCGTTACGGAAGCACCGGAATTCACGCAGCTCGCCGCGGGACGAGTTGACACCGGCGAGGGCCGGGGATGCACCCTCGCGGGTTTTCTGCGCCGCTGCTGCCGCACAACCTGCACGTCCGGTGTTCAAGCTCACGAACGAGTGGATAGGCGGACGGCTCGAGGATGGTGGACAGGTCGAGGCACCAGCGAGGACGGGTTGCCCGTCTTCAGTCGAGACGACTTCGAATTGTCTCGGAGCAGTTGGGGTGCTATTCCACGCAAACGATGTACAACGCGAGTGCAAAAGCGCGATCGGGTCTTGCCTCGCCTCGCTATCAACAGGGGGTATTATCGACTGCTGATGAGTTTGGTGGTGCCGAACAGGAGCCCAGTTGATACGGGCTGTCGTTTCAAGACGTGGTGGAGAAAGTGAAGACCCACATGGCCCGAGGAGTCATTGCAGCTGGCTCGATACATCTCGCTGCGCCCGGCGATTTCACGCGGTGGACGGCGGGCCGCGCTCGAAGATCGTTATTGCTATTTCGCAAGGCTCGGAAATGGTTTCTGCAATTCAACGGCTAAAAGACGAGGACATTATATAACAGCTCAGAGCGGCGTGGGTTTTTTCGGGCACAGACGTGGAGCAGGTGGTCGGGAGCTCGAGGGCCAGAGCACGACAGGCCGTGGTCCGGAGGTCCGCGCGGTGGTGCCGAGCACCCCACGGCGCAACTGCACAGTCTTCGTGTGGGTCGGTGACCGAACGTTGCAACGCGGTCAGTCGGACGGGCGGTCTGAACACTCAGGGGACATTACGGTGGTGTGTGTCGGGGGTCCCATGGGCCGTCAATAGCGGTCATCGGATGGCGGTGTGCGAAGCGAACCCAAGTCCGGATCGAGGCCTACTGCCGTACAAGGTGTTTTGTGGGCATGGACGTCACGTTTGCGCACCCGGGTCGAGTCCTGCAGTGCTGGGCATAGTGATTCCGCGGCGGGCCGGAGCAGGACACACTGCCGATGTTTGAGCCTGGTTTCAATTGGTCGCAGGGTTGGCTAGACCAATGCAAGTGGTGGTCGGAATGATCCGGCCACCGATCGGTTTCGAGTGGAAACCGGAGCGGCAAGGGCGGTCATAAGCGAGCGCACCCGCTCGTGCACTCCCCGCGTCTACTAACCGCCTTTTCGGGTCTACCTCGCATGCAACACGTATAACCGGTGAAGTGCCTAACCAAGCACGTTGGCAGGGCACACGTCTTGGTAGCCATCAAGGTCAGGCGATCGCGCTATCGATGTTCGTCGGTGCAGGGGAGGGGCTCGCCCTTTTGGGTCGGAGCGGGTTGGCCGCATTCAACGAGAACGGGACGGCGCAGCCCGTGGGCCTTGACGTCCCGTGCCGGCCGTTAGAGTGTCGGCGGGAGGCGAGGAGGAGGTTCCTGTTTCGGAGTTCGTAACCTCCAGCTGCACCTGGGTCTCCTTCGGGCGTAACCCACCCGTTTGGGCTAACGGGCCTCCCTCAAGACCCAGGCGAGGTTCTGCGGCAGGGCCGCGACGGTGCAACATGGTTTGCCATTCATGGCTTCCTGCGTCCTATGAGATGCCTCGTCTGAGTCAACCAAGCTCGGTTGGTGTGTCGCCACTGGACCGGAATCAAGGGCGGGCCGACTCACCGCCAGCAAGGTTCGCGGTGGGTCGGCTTCATGAGACCGTGAACGCCGCGTGTCGTTCACTCCACGGTTTCGGAGGGAAAATTGGAGCAATCCGGTCGCGTTCGAAGAAGTTCGTGGAGCGCGACTGTCGATGGTCTTCGTTTCGCATGCCCAGATGGCGGTCGGCCAGCGGTTCGTCTGCGACGTCGTGACGGTCAAGAAGCTGGGAACACTGCAATGGTTCATAATTGCTAATTGTGGTGTGTTCGTTCTCCGCGGCCCAGTGATTCAACTGCTGTTGTTAAAGCCAATACCGACGGGCGCGTGTGTGCATGACTTGTTTCGGTTGGAATTCAGTCAATATGATAACCATATCGAATCGATGTGATGTGAAGGACTTGCGACGCTCGTTGCGAATAAAGAGGTCTTGCGGATCTCCGGGGCGGGGAAATCCATCAAGTCGTTGTGCGTTCAATGTGTAGGATTATACTGTGGATACGCGCTGTCGCTGAATGGTTTTTGCGTCTGTGCAACGATGTTTCTATTATGTATGATATGGCTGGCATGCAGTATTTGCTGATCGTCCGCTGTGGACGGGCCATAGGAAGTTCTCGCTGATCTGATAGCGTATCCCCAGCGTCACCCTCCCCGTTGCTTCGTGGGGGCGGGCCGTTATCTTCCCAAAGCGCTCGCCCGCTGCTCCGCGCCCGCTGGCGGCGCCTTCGGTCTGTCGGACTCCGCGTGTTTACCTGTTTTCTGTCCGTGGGGAGACCAAGCGGGCAAGCGTCGGGCAAAGCGTGTCGGCAGCAGGCGCTGGAGGTTTCGTTCGGCGTGTCCCTGACTCGCCGAATGGCGTTTAAGCATGAGCCCGCCTGGGGGGCCTTCTGCTGGTGGTGATACTGTGCCTTCCTTTAGCTTGCTCTTTATATCTTTAACGCAGTCCCTTTTAGTAGGGTCGCAAACGCTATTGCTTCAACATGCAACTCAGTTTGGGTTTTCCTCAACTCACGACTGCCCGGTATATAAAGATATGGGGATCAGCAGATGAATTATGTGCAGCTGCGTGGTTGTTTCTGTGTTGTGGGCCAATGCCTTTTGTATACTGGTCAGGTTTGGTTCTCCTTTGCTTTTGTATCGTATGTATTCTAATGCCATGCTGCTGTCATTATAATGACAATTTTATATTCATATACATAAGGAGGGGGGAGTGTGGTGTATCGTCTGGGGCGTGTGGTGTATGGGCGGAGCCCGAGGCTCGGATGGTGGTGGTCACGTGGTTTGGTTGGCTCATTGTCCCGAACTCGCCCGCTAGGGCTTTGTAGCACCAGTAGTCTGGCTGTGGTAGCGCGCTTCGGGAATATCGCAATAAACAGAGTTTACAGAGCCTCACGCTCTACGAGCCTCAACTGCTTCCGACCCTACAACAGTTCTACAAACCGTACACTACAGGAACGCAACAATGGAGACATCCCTCCCCTCTCTATGAAGAGAAGAAACACCCTGCGTCCCGGGACTCATGTGTCAACAACTCCCTCCCACCCGTGGCTGAGCGGTGGGATGGAGCACGAGGTAAGTCATGAGTCACGCCGGAGCGGGGGAAGGGTGGGAGAGGGATAAGAGGAGATCTTTTCTTTTGTTCGTGGGGCAGAGTTTGGAGAAGGGAGTTGAGGGGAGTCGTTCAGCAGAACCGTCGGGTCCCTTTTTTGGCCTTGCGTTAGGGTTGAGGGCCTTCGAAGCTTTTGCTTCGGCTGCTCAGTGACTTCGGCTGAGCCTGGCTCGGGAGGAGGCTTTTTGGAGGGTCTTTTGCTTTGATGGTTCCGTGAGCTTCGGCTTCTGCTTGGCTCGGAGAGCTTTTTTGCTTCAGCTGCCCTGTTTGGAAGGAAGTAAGCCGGTTCGCTCGGCTCGAGCCTACGAGGGTGGCTTTCTTCTTCTTCGTTCGTGGGGAGCTCTTTGTTCTCCATTTTGGTTCCAAGCTTGGGCGACTCATGACCTGTTCCTTGGAGGTGGTTCCTCGGGAGCGACGCATCGCGGAAAAGGATCGGCGCCTCGTCTCCAGCACGTGTTGGAGAAGCAGCGGGAGGATTCGTGGGAGCTCGGGAAGGATCGCAGCTCGCGGCGATTGGGTCCAGCTCGCTCTCGCTGGAGCCCGGGTCCGAACAACTTGAAGACGCACAGAGGTGGAGAGGTTCGAGATAGGCTCTGGTTTCAGCTCTCCTGTCCTCCGAGCTGGAGCTCGTTATTAAGGCCTCTGCCACCATTTCTTTGGTGGTGGTGTGTGTGCGTTACTGTGTCCGTGGGCCCGTCTAATAAGTATGGAACTGTGTTAAGTTGCAAGTGACTGTCATAATCAGGGAGACGGTTGTTAGTTTCTTTGTCGTGCTTTGTTGCTTGTATAATTGCCATAGTGTTTTTCCTTGTTTAATTGCATACGTTGCTTTTATTATAATAAAATGTCCCTTGTGTGGAATGTAAACCTGTTTCGGTTGCGTCCATTCCTCATTGAACTACCCCATATTGCACTCGAATATAGTTGGTTTTTTAATAGCCGGTAAAGTGATCGGGTCCAACGAGACTGCGCGATAATACGCCCGCTTGGTTATCCCAAAAGGAAGCGGCTGCTTAGAGCGGCTCGTTTTCCTAAACGTCCCCGTTGACGAGACAATTCTCGGCTAACCTACCCGCCGAATAATTAGGTAAATCGAATGATTTGGTTCGATCGGACCCTGTAGCGCCGGGTTAGATGTGCGAACAAGGTTGTGGGTGGTTAAATAAACACACCTGTGCTGGTTTTCGGAGTTGATCCGGAAAGCCGCGACTGTGATTGTCGTTCGGTGGGCGAAGCGGCCGCTATTGGCTAACGCGGTCGTTCGCACGCCGACCGGGCGGGAATGCTACAAACAATACGCTTGTTGACCGGTGTTACCTCAATTATCATTGGAGTCAGCTTTATTAGGACACCAGCTACAGCAACTCTTTGGCGATGGTACCATCAGAGCCGACAGACCCAATAGCAGGTGTAACCACCCACCAGTGATCTCCACGCAATCCTGGTCTCCGAACTTCAGAGTGCGTGCAATACGTATGGTCCAAACACTTGACTCCAGCATGATAACAGAGCACAGTTGATCATCCTCTCTTAGGTATAGACATTCCAGGCACCCACCCGAAGGGACCACTCAGGTTAACCCAAGAGACCGCTCGTCTGGTGGACGACACCTCAGCAGCACACCGACACCATCCGACCGCAATCTAAATTGGGAAGATTACCCCATGGTTTCCCTCCTATCATCAAAGATTAGGGGTCCTGAAGGCTTTGCCCCAATGCCGTCATCCGGTGAGCTGCCCTGCGAAGGGCAGTTGCACAGGAGGTACTCCCACGGAGTGGGTTTTACGTCCTCGGTTCGCGGATTATATCCCGTGTGTCCATTCCATTCCCAGTACTCCGCCGTCCGCCATCGCCCTCTGCCATGCCCTTCGAGCACGTGTTGAAATCACCGTTGATCAACGTGTCTGCCTCATCTTAATAAAGACCGCTCGGGCGCCTGGGAGGTTGTCATTGTTAACCGCCTGGCTCCGACAAATTTGCGTTGGAGGGGTTAACCTGGGCCGGCCACCCCCGCGACAATGATTGCATGTATATATATATACATATACACAGCTCTGGAAAAAAATAAGAGACCACTCCAAAAAAAATTTAAATCAGCATCTCTACATGTATGAGATGAGAGATAATTGGGAAGATTACCCATGGTTTCCTCCTATCTATCAAAGATTAGGGGTCCTGAAGGCTTTGCCCAATTCCGTCATCCGGTGAGCTGCCCTGCGAAGGGCAGTTGCACAGGATTACTCCACGGAGTGGGTTTCGTCCTCGTTCGCGGATTTATATCGGTGTGTCCATTCCATTCCCGATCTCCGCCTGTCCGCCATCGCCTCTCTGCCATGCCCTTCGAGCACGTGTTGAATACCGTTGATAACGTGTCTGCCTCATCTTTATAAAGACGCGCTCGGGCGCCTGGAGGTTGTCATTTGTTAACCGCTTGGCTCCGACAAATGTTCGTTGGAGGGTTAACTGGGCGGCCACCCCCGCACAATGATTGCATGTATATATTATATATATATATATATTATATATATATTATATATATATTATATATTATATATATATTTATTTAAATATATATATATATATATATAATATATATATATATACACAGCTCTGGAAAAAATAAGAGACCACTCCAAAAAAAATTTAAATCAGCATCTCTACATGTATGGCAGCTATTCCATTCCAGTGTCTATTGAATTCCAACACAGGCACACCTCATTCTACTTAGTGAGGTACTGATTAGGTGATCACCTGAACCGAATCTTATTTAACAAGGAAACTTATAAAAACCACTGCTGTGGTCATTACTATCCTCTTGCAATAGGACCAGCTGGATGGCAAAAACAGTGCTCGTAGTACCTCAAAAGTAATTGGAATCAAAAAAATAACTATTGACCATGCAAAAGAGTTGAAAAGAAAGTTTTGAGTGAGGAAAAGAAGGGTTCAATTCTGGCTTTACTGGCAGAGGGATACAGTGAGTGTCACGTTGCTTCCATCCTTAAAATTTCAAAGATGGCGGTTCATAAGAACAAGGTCAAGCAGCAGACATTGGGGACAACAGAGCTACACACTGGCAGAGGGCGAAAACGACTTTCCACTGACCGGGATGACTGCCAACTCATTCGAATGTCACTCAACAACCGTAGGATGACATCAAGTGACCTACAAAAAGAATGGCAAACGGCAGCGGGGTGAAGTGCACGGCGAGGACGGTTCGAAACAGGCTCCTAGGAGGGCGGTGAAGTCGTGCAAAGCTAGAAAAAAGTCCTTCAATGAGAAGCAAAGAAGAGCCAGTCTGAGGTTTGCAAAAGACATAAGATTGGACTGTAGAGGACTGGAGTAAGGTCATCTTCTCTGATGAGTCCAATTTTCAGCTTTGCCCAACACTGGTCGTCTAATGGTTAGACAGAGACCTGGAGAGGCCTACAAGCCACAGTGTCTCGCACCCACTGTGAAATTTGGTGGAGGATCGGTGATGATCTGGGGGTGCTTCAGCAAGGCTGGAATCGGGCAGATTTGTCTTTGTGAAGGACTCATGAATCAAGCCACGTACAAGGTTGTCCTGGAAGAACACTTGTTTCCTTCTGCTCTGACAATGTTCCCCAACTCTGAGGATCGGTTTTTCCAGCAGGACAATGCTCCATGCCAAACAGCCAGGTCAATCAAGGTGTGGATGGAGGACCATCAGATTAAGACCCTGTCATGGCCAGCCAATCTCCAGACCTGAACCCATTGAAAACCTCTGGAATGTGATCAAGAGGAAGATGGATGGTCACAAGCCATCAAACAAAGCCGAGCTGCATGAATTTTTGCGCCAGGAGTGGCATAAAGTCACCCAACAGCAATGTGAAAGACTGGTGGAGAGCATGCCAAGAGCATGAAAGCTGTGATTGAAAATCAGGGTTATTCCAAAATATTGATTTCTGAACTCTTCCTAAGTTAAACATGAGTATTGTGTTGTTTAAAAATGAATATGAACTTGTTTTGTTTGTATTAGTTGAGGTCTGAAAACACTGAATCTTTGTTGTTATTTGACCAGTTGTCATTTTCTGCAAATAAATGCTCTAAATGACAATATTTTTATTCGGAATTTGGGAGAAATGTTGTCAGTAGTTTATAGAATAAAAAAAAAAATGTTCATTTTACTCAAACACGTACCTATAATAGTATAACCAGAAAAACTGCTAATTTTGCAGTGGTCTCTTAATTTTTTCCAGAGCTGTATGTATGTATATATATATATATATATATATATATATATATATATATATATATATATATATATATATAGTATATACATATGTATGTATATATATATATATATATATATATATATATATATATATATATATATATATATATATATATATATATACATACGCGATACCCGTGCACATGCACAGGATAGCAGTACAAACATAGCTGGTAGCAGAGGACAGACCGTACATGGGGAATGACAAAAATACGCATTGTGCAAAATGCAAGTGGTACTATGGAACGCCAAGACTTCCAAACATTGTCGGCATGTCCGCTAAGTGCCACAGCAATTTCATAGGGATCGTGTGATGGCGAGCCGAGTTTTTAGTGTGCAAGCTTGGTATTATAATAGAGATATATATGTATATATATATATATATATAATATATATATAATATATATATATATTATATATATAATATCAATACATACATACATACATATGCCTAACGACACATCACCAACATGGTGAGGTGTCAAGTGAGGAAATGAAGAAATCAAAAGAATAATTCCCTGGCCAGAGCTTCGACTCCACTCCGTAATCTTTTGTAATCTTCCTCAAGGAAATGAGTAAGATCTATCTTGATGTATAAATGGG
>CM068965.1:83106468-83117683 GCA_035128595.1 Eptatretus atami | reverse complement strand
GCCATGCTGGAACAAATGAAAAACGAAATAAAAGGAGTGAACAAGCAGATGGAAACAAACACAAACTAAATGAAAAACGAAATGAAAAACGAAATAAAAGGAGTGAACAAGCAAATGGAAACAAACACAAACGAATATGGAAACAAACCCATGCGGCAAGCGAATGAAGGAAGAAATAAAAGAAATGCGGGGTGAAACGCAGCAAATGGGCCGAGCCTGCAGGCGGGCATGAAGGCAACAACAGCGAAGTGCGTAATGGCGACGCCACGTGTGGGAGCGAACGAGCTGGAGGGGGTGCAACGGTTGTCAGGCCCGCGGTGAAGGCGGGTGAGGAAAAAAATAATTCGGGAGACGTGTTGGGCGAGAAGTGTGGAGGTGACGGAAAAAGTGACGGTAACCGAGAGGGAAAAATTAATTGGGGTGACGGAGACGTGCACGAAGGAAATAAAAATGTGGAGTGTGAGAAAAGACTTCAAGACATGACGAAGAGAGTTGATAAGCTGGGACTGGAGGTAAAAACGGAGACAGAGGAACTGGAAGACGGATAGACAAACACAAGGGCAAGCCGAAGAACAGTTAGAAGCCAAAGCAAGTCGGAGCGCGTGCGGAGATGAGAAAGGAATTGGAAAAGAAAACTGAGTTACAGAAACACCAAAACAAAGAGAAGGAACTACAAAACGAACTGAGAGTGTTAAAATAGGAACAAGAAAGAGTACTGGGAGAACAAGGAATGAGACAGGAGAAAGAAATCTGTCAACTGAAGAATGACGAGATTACAGAATGAGGAACAAGAAAGACAGTGGAATAAAAAACTGAAAGAGTATGAATTTGAAATTGAACGACAAAAACGAAAAAATAGGTTGGAATACGAGGAGAAGTTGAAGGAGCAACGAATGAAGCAGGAAGGAAGAATAGGAGATTGAAGGACACAACGAGATTGGAGAGGGAGAACGAGAGGAACAATGGGATAGAAAACAAAAAGACAACGAGGTGACCATTGAAACTGAGGTTTCTGTACTCAATCGGATTGAAGAAAGAACAAATGGCCAGGCAGAGTTAGCGAGGTGCAGATTAGAACAAAGATACAGCGATATGAACCTCACCACCAAGATAAAATGGCGCTGGCAAGAACCCATTGAAAGAATGAAATTGAGATTGGAAAAATGAGAAGCAGGAGGAAGAACGTGGAGAGAAAACAAAAACTATACGAGTTTGAAATTAATGAACTGAAGGAGAGAGTAAAATTGAAGTCCAGAGAGATTGAAAAACTCCAGAAAGAAACAGAAACGAATAAATGTATAGAGACGCGGGAGACAGGAAAAATAGAGGAGAGACTGCATGATAATGATGGGGTTAAAGGAACAGAACGCACACACACCAATACTATCATGTCACAAGCGGCTGCTGGTCTACAACAGTCGAGAACGAATACGTGGAGGATAATGCGGGGTGAGCTGCGCGGACATGGTAGACGACCCGGCATCCGCGAGCAGCTGGTGATGCAGTCCCTCCAGGAACGAGGAGGCGAGTAAGCCCCTTGAACGCCGATCATCACGACCGGTGGGTCCGGTCGTCCAGGCAGCGGAGGTTGCGAGAGGATCTCGCTGTGGGATAGGGCATCCGTGCAGCCTTGGGGGGCTATAAATGAGCGCGGAATCACTTGGGCACAAGGTACCCAGCTGTGGGTGCAGGGTGTGTGCAATCTCCAAGTGTGGTTGTCCGGTTGTGGTGGTGCAAGGTGTGAGTGGCCCCGTTGTGTGGAGAGACCCAGGTGTGAGTGCGACCCGTTGGGTGAGTGTTGGTGCGAGTGTTGCGGATGCGTGCTTCCCAGCGTGCGTGTGTGAAAGGGGCACCCAGGTGGATGAGGCACCGTGTGTGGAGGGGAGCCACGGGTGCGGTTGAAAGCACACACGGGTGGGTGGAGCGCGCGTGTGCGCCAGATAACGGCACGCGTTTGCGAAGCACGGTGTGTGAAGAATGCGGTTGTGTAGGAGACAGTGTGTGTTAGGTCGCGGTGTGTAAGGGAGATGTCGGTCGGCATGCGTGAGCATGCAGCCGGCTCTCTCCCGTGTGAATGTGAGTGTGTTGGGTGGAGTCTGTGCGTCGTACACGCAGGTGTGCGTGGGTGGTACGGAGACGACGGCGACAGAGGGACACAAAGCCGGGTAGCGCCGTAGCTGTTGGGGGACGGCCAGCGGCTGGTTCACCCAGCGCCAGAGCGAACAGGAGGTCCCGTGTGCTGGCAGCGCACGAGACCCCCCACGGCGCTCGCTTGCGGGAGTAAAACCGCGTCCGGAAAACGCCAGCGCGGTGGAGTTGCCGTATCCCGCGGGACGGACAAAGGTTAGGGCTGCAGGATTTCGGATTTGGACGGCGATGGTCTCCCACGCGAGTCGGTGTTTAAGTCCTCCAACGGGCAGAGCACATGTGTTCGCGTGGGGAGCCCCTCGGAGTTGCGAGGTTTGCTTTTTGGCGGTCGCGCAGGGTGACGTCATGGCTGCCACGTGGGGTTGGAATCCGGCAGGAGTTGAAATTCCTGCGGATTGTGAACCTGTCCATGCCAGAGGACGAGGTACCGCGTGCAGCTGCATGACGTCGGAAGGTGCAAATTGTGCGCCGAGCTGCGAAGATGCTCTCGGACAGCTGGGTTTGCTCAGGCCGCGCATTTAATTGGAATAGAATTAACTAAAAGCAAGCTCGCTTTGGGTTGGGAGGCGAGGATTTCCGGGTCGCAGTAAGAGGGTCGAGATACAACCCCCTGCCTGGCACAGGATACCACCGAGCTTTACGTCATATGCAGAGGGGAACAGGGCTTCGTGTTAGTTAGACACGTCTGGCCAATGGGGCCAGGGGTATAGTCTCATGGAGTCCGTGGAATTGGTTTAGTCTAGAGCGGATTGTTAGTGCGTTGCTTTAGGTGGCGAGGAAACTCGTAATGAGTTGACATTAGAGGAAGTGACAAGGACTTGGATGATGAGAAGGGGACGTAGCTTTAGCTACGTAGTGTTAAAAAAACAAAGTGTGATCACTCTACACACAAAAAGCTGCCTAGAAAGATAAAGAAACAAATTAAAACTAAATAGACAAAACCTAAAGTCCAAGGCCCTGTGAGGCCCCCTGACCTCCAGACTGCAGCAAGAGCTTCAGACGAAGAGAACGAGTGGCTGAAGGTGGTGATGGCAGCCCTAGAGAAGGAGGAGTTAAACAAGGGGGATTGGGTCTCGTGGTCTGCCTACCATGCTGACATCCAGCAAGCAGTGATCCCACCTGCAGCAATCAATGCACTGCTGCTCTCTTCCTGGACAATGCACACTCCGTGGCCATGATACGACATTCTATGGACATCGTCAAAGCAGCAGTTCAGCACCTGAACCCTGACAAGCTCCGGTTCTTGCTGCTGACCAACCTCTGTATGCTCTGGCCAAGGAAATCCAGTGGACGTGGCCAGCCAGTCACGGAGAGGACCACTTCGTGATCATGCTCGGTGGCCTCCACATCGAGATGGCTGTCTTGAAGGTATGCTTAATATACATCACAAGTTATGGATGATGGGCCTGTTCCTTGTTTCCAGCTGTAAAATGCAAAATGGAAAATAAACTCAACAGTTTTAATCAAAAAGTCACAGTTTTAATCAAAAACTCAAGTCTTAATCTGTGTTTATTTGCAGGTGCTGGGAGACTGGCTTGAGGATAGCGGGTGAACAAGTGCCCTGGTGCAGGCTGACATCGCAAGTTCTGGAACTGCAGATTCCTTTATTCGCGCCAGCCATGTGACCAAGACCCGCCATGCCCACCAAGTCACAGCTGCCAGCCTCTACACACTACTCCATCAAGCCACGATGAACATTGCACCTCAGAGGCCACTCCTTCGGCTTTTGAGGACTGGTGCTCACAGCGAGTTGATCAAAGTGTCCACTTCGACTACTGGCTGAAAACCCTATCGCTCGAGATCCTCATGCTCCTGTATGTCAGAGCACTGCGTGAGGGCAACTTCCAGCTCTATGTGGAATCACTGGCACAAGTCCTGCCCTGGATGTTGCCCTAGACCCACACCACTACTCCAGGTGGCTCTCAGTACACGTCCGGGACATATGACTCTCTCTGAGAAACACCCAGCAATCCTGGAGGATTCAAAGCTGGGAATTTGTCGTGCACAAAACCAGCAACAAGTCTCCGCCATGGCAATTGACCAGTGCCACGAACAGAACAATGCAACAGTCAAAGGATCGGGTGGAGCAGTTGGTCTGACCGAGAATCCTGGGGCCTTGCGACGCTGGATGGTGGCGGGTCCAGAAATCGCCAGAATGACCGAAGATTTGAGGGCCTCAATTCTTTGGAAGCACAGAGGAGCGTTGACGATACTAGAAACCGTCACCATGAGCAGCATCTTGGCTGCAAGCAGCCTTCCTGAAAGATGTGAGGTCATTTACAGCAGTGCTGGATGGATGGGCAACCCATTTCTGAGGAGAGCCAAGATCTTCTGTGCTTGACACCAAGGATATCATGGATGCATCTGTGGCAGAAACTGTGAGAAAGGTGGAGTCCTTGGGAGAAGATCAGTACAAGAGCTTCGTGGATGAGGGCTGACCAGCCGACAAAGCCAATCACAGACACACTTCCCAAGAACAAGCTGCACTCTTCAGTCGTCCACCAGTGAAGACGCAGTCGCAAAAGATGCAACTTGCAGCACTGAAGAGTGATTGAATCTCTTCTCCCGACTGTATGTGTCTTGCCAAACACGTGATGGGGATCTGGATCAATTCTTCACCCATGAAACCAGGCAGCACCACCATCCTTGTCGGACAGAGGCAAACTGCGAAGTTGCACCAACAAGGCCGATCTCCTGCGCTGCATAGAGTCTGATGAGACTGACTCACCAGCTATCGTTGTCGATGCAGTGTTCCTTGATGGTGCTCATAGTGCAGATGTTGAGTCCTGGTACATCAAAGACCTTCCAGGACTATGCAGATGGTGTCTTTGTGCCCTACGTATCAACTCAACTGGCGAAAACGAGGCGTGTTGACGTCATCTGGGATGTGTATCTGCCAGACAGCCTGAAAGGCAAACCCAGACAGAAGAGGGGCAAAGGTGTCAGGAGACGAGTGGTTCCCACCACTGTGATACCAAAGAACTGGAAAGATTTCTACGTGTTGATGAGAACAAAACTGAGCTGTTCAGTTTCCTCTCTGAACAAGTCACACGTTTGCCAACAGAGAATGACAAGGAAATCTATGCAACTCATGGAAGAGGGTGCTCTGCTCAACAGGCCAGTCTGACTTGACCAACCTCGCCCCATGCTCTCATGAGGAAGCAGAACAGCGGCTGCTTCTGCATGTGTCAGATGCTGTGCAGAAAGGGAGCACAAAAGTGACCATACGCACGGTCGACACTGATGTCGTGGTATTGGCTGTGGCTGCATTCCTGAAGATAAAGCCGGAAGAAATGTGGATAGCTCTTGGTGCTGGCGTCAGTTTCAGGTACATTGGTGTACACAAAGTGGTTGGCAAGCTGGATCCAAGAACCTGTGCCACTCTCCCAGTCTTCCATGCAATCACAGGATGCGACACTGTCTCTGCATTCGGCGGCAGGGGAAAGAAGACTGCCTGGGACACGTGGACGGCTTCCCTGAAGTGACTGAGGCCTTTGAAGAGCTCTCACACGGGTGCCAGGTGCTGTGAGCGAGCTGTCCATGTCACTAGTGGAGCGCTTCGTGGTGCTGATGTACGACAGAACCAGCGACACCCATGGAGGTAAATGAAGCGAGGAAACAGCTCTTCACTCAGAAGTCCAGGACCCTGGAGAATATCCCACCCACACAGGCTGCTCTGAGGCAACACATCATGCGTGCCACCTACCAGGCCAACATCTGGAACCAGGCGTTATTCCTGACCCTGAGCTCGCAAGCCCTTCTGATTGGGGATGGGTAAAGGATGAACAGGATGGCAGCCACTCTGGACCACCCTTCCAGAAGCATCACAATCCTGCTACGAACTGATACACTGTGGGTGCAAGCAGGGGTGCACGGGCGCTGCAAGTGCAACAAGGCAGCCCTCATGTGCACTGCCTGTGCTCATGTTCAGGAGACCGTTAGATCATCTACAGAGGACAAACATGGACAAAATGGCCTGAACTATATTACTATCACCCTGTCCATCACTATTCTTCAGATAATTGATACAAGATGCATATATGTAAACTTGTTTAATCCAGCCTAAATAAACACCGGCTGAGGTCATTGTTTGCATATAAAATGTAACCTGTAGGATATATGTGGAGTCTAAGTAAGAGGTATGTGCAGCAACAGGTAAAATAGCTTTTAAAAAGTGGTGTATATTGAGGTTTTTCCTGCGATAATGCCAAAAAAAGATTTTTCATCCGTACAAGGTCAATGACCTCTCATAGGGCTCAGAAGTCAAATCTGAAGTGGCTCCACGTCTGAAAATAAACTTTATGGTATATACAAACACTGCTGAAAATTTCATGCTTTAGTCATAAAATGCACAATACATTCCATATATGAGGTTATCTGCCCCACTAATTGAGAGAGATGGCCAAAAGCGAATGTGTACTGGTTGAGCTCTGCTTCACAGTGTCAGAGGTATGCGCTCTACAAAGAGTGCCCTTCTTATTTTAGTTTGTTTCAGATAATCGAATAACTGGAATGTCTAATCGGAATGTACAATCCATGTACTTTGGACATTTTTGTGTAATATTTATTTCTACCACATCTGATTCTTCCTGCTGTTGTTCGGAAACTTAAAAAGAGCAAACCAACTCCCTCCTTTTGTATTTTATTTCCAGCCCCAGAGAATTTTCCGATAACGTTTTTGCAAGAGACAAAGAACTCACGAACAAAACATTTTTACCATCGAAATGTGGTATTTGAGGTTTGGTATAGTTCGTAATGTGTCACGGCTGCAGCACTGATGAAATGTACTCTAAAGAGTGTTTCACCTGGACTTGTGTTATTTTCACCTGCCAGTCAGATGCACCGTGAGAGAGAAAAATATCAGTGGATGTTGATGGATTTGTACCCAGACTTATTTCCAGTTGTTACTGGAGTTTATCAGGGGTGTACACTGGCCCCCGCTCTTATCAGCACTTGTATCGACTGGATTATGGGGAGGATGTTGGAGAGATCAAGTTGTGGTGCATTGCTTGGGAATGTCAAGATTTCTGACCTTGATTTGGCATATGATGCAGTCATCTTTGCGGGCACTCTGGATATCCTTTTGGCGGCCCCCGAGGTGCTGAATGAAGAGTAGGAGCCGCTGGAATGATGGGTTTCCTGGGTCAAGACTAAGATCCAGGCTTACAATGACATCCTGGATGCTGCTATTCTGTCTGTACCTGTTTGTGGTGAGGATGTTCACGTCACAGATAGATTCACTTATCTTGGCAGTCATATTCATGTCTCTGCTGGCTGTGAGTCAGAGGTCACTAGACGTCTGGGTCGGGCCTGGGGAGTCATGGAATCACTGGATCATGGGGTGTGGCACTGCTGGTACCTGTGTCGGAGGACGAAAGTCCGCGTCTTCAGGTCCTTGTTGCTTCCAGCCTTGCTCGATGGATGTGAGGCTTGGACTCTGACCAGGGATCTGAGATGGAGATTTAATTCCTTTGGTATCAGGTCTCTTCGGAGAATCCTTGGCTATCGCTGGTTGCACTTTGTGTCCAATGATCGGTTGCTGAGAGAGACTCAAATGAGATTTGTTACCTGCATAGTCCGTGAATATCACCTGCGACTGTATGGTCATGTGGCTCGTTTTCCTGACACTGATCCTGCTCACCAGATTCTCTCAGTGAAGGAGCATCGTGAGTGGAGGAGGCCAATGGGCTGACCACGTGCCTTGTGGTTGCATAAGGTTGATCAGCATCTCAAGGAGGTGGGGAAGGGCCAGGCATCTGCCTAGGGGATGGCTAGACGGAGGCCCTTGGAATACCAGTGGAAAGTGGATGCAGTGACGTGCTACTCCTGCGCATTCTCCCATCCCTGACCTGAACTTTAACCATCTTAATTTTTATTCTCCAGAAACAGAGATGAGATGCGGAGGATTCTATTGAACCTTTTGTGAAACCTGTACGGATGTGACTTGGAGATGTAATGAACATATGAGCTGGGGTGTGAATGACGAAATAATGTGAGGCACTTCTGGTATGTTTTAAAATAATAAAATTACTCAGATCGAATAAACTTCAATGTATAAAGAGTTTCCATTTGTCAAAACCTGATTATGTCAAAACGATAACTAACACCGTTGATTTAATTTCTGTTCCCTGAGTTGTCGAGAGTGTGAACCTTCACCCTCACCTTGTTCTCCACAATGCAGCTCGTGGGATATACATTTAAACAAGACTTCCTGGACATACAGGTATCATAATGTCCAGAATTAGTTCCTATCCAATATAAACTGAACAATATCACGAAATCCATGAACCAAATTGTTGAGAATGAATACTGAATTGAATTTCTGATTTATTTACATGAAACTATCTGGAGTTCTCCAACGTTTAATTGAACAACGAATGACTCAACGTTTCGGTCAGCAACACACAATAAAACATGCCTCCGTTAAGCTTTCTCAATAGAGAAGAAAATCATTCCAAACTGCCCTTGAGAAACCCAAACTAGGGAAGATTGGCTGGGGCTGAAAGCCGCACAAAACTTGCTGATGAGGTACTATGGGTGGCTGATACAATTCAACTTAGATGACCAATCAAATGGACGACCAAATACTGCATTGGAGTCATCAGAAGGAACCCGAATAAGCAAAGAGCAAAGATGGAATCATCAGGAGGAGCCTGGATAGGATTTGGGTTTCAGTCGCAATTGCACAACCGACAAACCCATCCAGGTGCAGCCAATTGAGCCTCACAGAAACCTTTGTGCAATAATTCACTTCTCCTTAGACAGATAGATGAAGAAAGAGAGGAACAGAGAACAAAACAAGAATTAGAATGAACAAAGAGAAATGTAAACATTTATAAAGAAAGGTGAGAGGAACAAAGGACCGAGATTGCAGGGAGAACCCAGAAAAATAGGTTTAAGCAGTTACTCCGCAGGTTCAAATGTAGCAACAGGTACAATCTACCAAGTGAGTTGTGGTTCATGAGTACAACGGAGAGTGCACATGTTTGCTGATAACACTCGACCATCAGTGCAGAGGTGATTGCAGAACAAGTTTTCCACTTTGAAATGTGAATCTAGGTGTGACACAAGCACAGTAATGGACACAAGCACAGTAATGGACACAAGCACAGTAATGGACACAAGCACAGTAATGGACACAAGCACGATCCAGAACGCGATGGTGATTAACTTTTCGAGTAAACGGTTCACAGAAACACAAATGAGTCGACGTCACGATTACTCCTTGGGTGTTCCGAATGACATAATTGTATCTGGTCGAGCTGCACCAAAACACACAAGCAAGGAATTCCACTGTGACTCTTGTCTCCTGCAACAAGGACCATCCTCGTCTTTGTATTTCTCTCTCCAACATTCCAACCATTTGGTGGAAAAAGGAGCAAGCTTTATGCAACAGCTCGGGGTTTGTACAGAGAGTGAAGCAGGTTACCCATCGATGTGGTATCCTTGTTCACCAACGTCTCCATAACTCTGGCAGTCGAGGACATCGTTGTGAGACATTTCTGGAAACAGATGGTGCCATGTTAAACCCAGATGTTTGTATCTGCCCAGGTTTCCTTTTCTACATTTGTTTTTGTTTTTGCAGTGCATATTACAAACAGGTATTTGATCTCCATTGTCTCTCTCTGCCTCAGATGTGGGAATGTGGTGATGGAGAATTGGAGGAACATAACATCCCGTCCTTTATGTGTAGTTAAGTGTGTGTATATCATGTGGACAGTGGAGACAAATATTTGTCATCTTTCCCAGCAAGTGGTTCACACATCCATGAACTCTTGGAAAACCTTTTGTTCCATCAGGTTATCTTCAAAGAGAACAGAATGGATCCCTCTCTTTCCTGCACATCATTTTGAAAAGGGGTCGTAAAGGAGGTTTGAACATGACAGTTTACAGGAAGACCACTTACACTGACCATTACATGGATTTCAACTCTTGCAATCCCATGGACCACAAACGAGCTGTGTTTATGTATACACCTTCCTAAAAAGAGCACGTGATTTACCAGTAACAATCGAAGACAAGTGGGGAGAGGTGAAACATCTTCAAAGTATCCTGAAGGCCAACGGCTACCCTGACAGATTTTTTACCGATAATGGAAGCGATGTTAGTGGCTCCCCACATCAGAGTGGATCACAGCAACAAACAAAAGGTTTTTGTGTTCTGCATTTTATGTGAGGTGTGTCACTGGAAATTGGCAGAGTGTTGAAACTGGCAGGTGTGAGATTAAATTTCTAACCTGTATTCACCATGAGACGGGCACTGATGAAAGTCAAGGACAAGCTACCCAGGAAAGATTGGGTGTGGGTGGTGTACATTGATACCTGTGGTTGTGGGGTGGAATATGTTGGTGAGATGGGAATTACCGAAGGCCAAAGTATCACTGAACATTGCAAGGTCTTCAAATGCAACTATCCGAGGAGATCTGCCTTTTCCAACCATGGGTTGAAGGCCGGCCATGTTCTCCTCTGGGATTGTGTCACCATTTCAGGTGCGACCCCGAAGAGGTAGAAGATTGATTTTGGAGGCAGGACATTCAGAGGCAACAGTCACATCGCTCACGGAGGAGGTGGTGGTTTTGCCACTCTCGTTTAGTTCACTTATACTTACACACGCGCACCAGGGATATAGAGTAAATTGAATATAATGAATATATTGTTGTTCTTGATTCATATGCAGTATGTGATGATGGTGGCATCATCTTCTGGAAGTGCGACTGTGCAGTTGATGCAGTGCCCCTGGTACCAGTGAGCTGATTTTCATTTTTCCAACACCTGAAGGAAGACAGGCCGAGTCAACCCAGCTGGAATTATTTATACGGAACAACAGTCCTTTCGGTCGTTTGTCCATCCGGGTAATTTCAACCATTAAGTGATTGTGAGTCGACTAATTGTGTTTATAAATTATCGTAAAATTAATTATCTTCTTCATGAAACATCTTATAATCGCATCAATCCAAATGGTGGGATGTTTGATATTTCTTTGGTTACAATTGTTGGTGGAGTCAGGTCAACTGTCCAACCAATCTGTGGGAGGGATTGTTACAGGAACACGGACGGACACGAGAAGA
>CM068965.1:83067104-83092459 GCA_035128595.1 Eptatretus atami | reverse complement strand
ATATATTTCCCCACCATTGTTTAAAGGGAACTATTCATGTTAACCGGGCTGTGATCTTTGAGTTAGCTGTTATTCTTTACTATCGTTATTTTGGACCAACCATGACACCCACCAAATCATCTTCTCAACAACCGCTTCACAACAACCACCACCACATCAAACACCGCTCTCAACAACCGCTTCAGACCAACCGCCTTCCACCACCACAACCACACCTGCCTCTCACCAAACCACGCCATCCTCACCTACTGTCGCCAGCAACCGTCAACATCTCCACACACAAGCATCGCCTCACCTTCGTCTCCGAAACGACGCCATCTTTGCGCCAGCCGCGGCGAGTCCGCATTGAGCGGCGTCGCTGCAGGCCGACGCGGGACGTTTGCTCGTCGGATCCCAAGCTTGGTGATCTCGCGCACGTCCGCTCTCCGCGCAGAGGTCAGAGGTCGAGGATCGGAGGCCAAACCGCGTCTCACCAGCCCTAATAAAAGGACGAGCAGAGCGCCAAGCTCGCGTTCGAGTTGGGTCGAGTCGAGTTGATCGGTCGGCCTGAGTCAGTCCAGAGAGGTCGGGGAGTCGGGAGGAAGCTCGAAGCCAAGGAGCTGCGTGGAAGTCTGGGCTCGTAGCGGAGTCGGTGGAGGGTCCGGGCGTCGCGAAGGAGACGCGAGCTGGAGGCGCAGCCTTGCCTGCTGTGTCGCGCAAACCGCGCGTTCGTGTGGAGAGAGCCGGAGAGAGCTCGCCAGCCAGCGACAGGCGGTCCGAGGTGATCGGGCGTCGGCGCAGTTCGAGCATCACTGAGGGACGGACGGACGGGTTCTTACAGAGCATCAACTCTAAGAAAGCAAAGACGCGTCGTTCCTCTCAAACGAGTTGCCGACTGAGGCCCGAATCACCCGGCCGCTCGGCAAGGCCCGAGCTCGACCGCGCTACGCTAGATGTCGTGGGGAAGGAGCATCGCGGGTCGCCCAAGCGCGTTCGTGTGGAGAGAGCGGAGGAGCTCGCTGCCACACGGAAGGCCCGAGCTCGACCGCGGCTACGCTAGCTGCTGTGGGGACGGGACGTCGTGGGTCCCCCAAGCCAGACACCACGAGGGTGCAGGTAACCTGCAACGGTCTCGTGGGACTCGTTCGGTCTGCCAGTCCCACGCCATAAAGACCCAAGAGGTCCAGTCTGACCCATTGCCTTTGATGGGGTCTTTTTCCTGCTTTTCTTTCGAATGAATGTTGTGGCGCCGAGTCCCGTAAGTAAACCGTGTAAGTGACTGTACATTAATAATTGCTTATAGACGGTTGTAGCGCTTTGTCTTGCCCACGTGCCGTGCCACATTCATTGCTTGTTCTGTATAAGTGCATGTTGTTGTTTTTGAATGACTGCATGATTGTTCCTGCATACGTAGAGTAAATAAATGTGCTGGTTTAAAATGTTAACCCGTTCGTCGTGTCCTCTTTCCTTATAGGAACACCATCTTGCATTGCGGAATGTTAGTTGGTTTTAAATACCCGTTAAATAGAATCGGATCCGGGCAGGTCGGGCGATAATACCCGCTCAGTTATCTCAGAACGGAACGGGCCGCTTCAGCGGTTCGTGTCCAAGCCGACCTGCGTCGAGGTACGGTCCCTCGGTAGGTTACCCGCGCGAGTACTTAGGTATATCGAGATTCGGCGATTGACCCTATTTCGTGCGGGTAGAATACGGACTGGGCCGTGGTGGGGTTGAGAACCCACCCGTGACAGGTTCTGGCGTGGTTCCAGAAAGTCACGACTAGATTGCTCGTTCGGTGGGCGAACCGGCTGCTCTTGTGAAAGCGGTCGTTCGCACGCCGACGCGGGCGGAAATCTATAACAGTATTAAATAAGGTGACGTGTAAAACGTGGCATCAACGGCTGTAATCTTATGAAAAAAAGATATATTTTCTTCTGCAGCCTTTATAACCTTTATATTATTTCAATTGAATTATATATTTGAACACCGTAGAATACAAATTGCCTTGTTGGCATTTTGAAAACCCAGCCGTTTGGCAGTTTGTTCAGGTCAGGTATGGGAGCAGTGCCGCAGCAGCACGTCGCTGGGTCCACTTTCCGCCGGTACTCCAGCTTCCTCCGTCTGGCCACAGATCTGGATGAAACTTGGTGGACAGGTTGGTTGTGTGACAAGGACGAATTGATTTGATTTTGGTGAAGATCAGAATCCGGATCTGGATACGATAATTATTTATTTTTTAAAGTGATTCCTCACCATTGAGAGAGATGGCCAAAAGCGATATGGTACTGTTTGCCTCTGCATCACGTGTCAGAGGTATGCGCTCTACCGAGTGCCCTTCTTTTTTTTTTGTTTCCGATAATCGAGCAAGTTCTGATGTGATGTATTGGAGGAGATATTATTCGTGGCCCTCTGGTAAAGTTTATAACCTTCACTGATGAACAGCAATCTTTCCACGTCTCGGTATCTGAATCAGAAATAACTGGAATGTGTAATCAGAATGTACAATCAATGTACTTTGGACATTTTTGTGTCATATTTATTTCTACCACTTCTGATTCTTCCTGCTGTTGTTAGGAAACTTAAAAAGAGCAAACCAACTCCCTCCTTTTGTATTTTATTTCCAGCCCAGAGAATTTTCGGATAACGTTTTTGCAAGAGACAAAACTCACGAACAAAACATTTTTACCATCGAAATGTGGTATTTGAGGTTTGGTGTAGTTCGTAATGTGTCACGGCTGCAGCACTGATGAAATGTACTCTAAAGATGTTTCACCTGGACTTGTGTTATTTTCACCTGCCAGTCAGATGCACTGTGTGAGAGAGAAAAATATCAGTGGATGTTGATGGATTTGTACCCTGACTTATTTCCAGTTGTTACTGGAGTTTATCAGGGGTGTACACTGCCCCCACTCTTTTCAGTACTTGTATGGACTGGATTCTGGGGAGGATGTTGGAGAGATCAAGTTGCAGTGCAATGCTTTGGAATGTCAAGATTTCTGACCTTGATTTTGCAGATGATGCAGTCATCTTTGCGGCCCCATATCCTTGTGGGGGCCCTCGAGGTGCTGAATGAGGAGTTGGAGCCACTGGACTGATGGGTTTCTTGGGTCAAGACTAAGATCCAGGCTTACAATGACATCCTGGATGCTGCTATTCTGTCTGTACCTGTTTGGGTGAGGAGGTTGAGGTCAACAGAGAAGATTCACTTACCTTGGCAGTCATATTAATGTCTGCTGGCTGTGAGGCAGAGGTCACCAGACGTCTGGGTCGGGCCTGGGGAGTCATGGATTCACTGGATCATGGGGTGTGTGCTGCTGGTACCTGTGCAGGAGGGCGAAAGTCCGAGTCTTCAGGTCCTTGGTGCTTCCAGCCTTGCTCTATGGATGTAAGGCTTGGACTCTGACCAGGGATCTGAGATGGAGACTTAATTCCTTTTGTACAGGTCTCTTCGGAGAATCCTTGGCTATCGCTGGTCGGACTTTGTGTCCAATGAGTGGTCGCTGAGAGAGACTCAAATGAGATTTGTTACCTGCATAATCATGATCATCACCTGCGGCTGTATGGTCACGTGGCTCGTTTTCCTGACACTGATCCTGCTCACCAGATTCTCTCAGTGAGGGAGCATCGTGAGTCGAGGAGGCCATGGGCTGACCACGTGCCTTATGGTTGATCAGCATCTCAAAGAGATGGGGATGTGCCAGGCATCTGCCTGTGGAATGGCCGGACGGAGGCCCTTGGAGTAACGGTGGAAAGTGGAAGCAGTGACGTGCTACTCCAGCACATGCTCCCATCCCTGACCTGAACTTTGACCATCTTAATTCTTATTCTCCAGAAACAGAGATGAGATGCAGAGGATTCTATTGAACCTCTTGTGAAACCTGTACAGATGTGACTTGGAGAAGTAATGAACATATGAGCTGGGGTGTGAATGATGAAAGAATGTGAGGCACTTCCGGTATGTTTTAAAATAATAAAATTACTCAGATCGAATAAACTTTAAATGTATAAAAAGTTTTCATTTGTCAAAAACGATAATTAACACCGTTTATTTATTTCTGTTCCATGAGTTGTTGAGAGTGTGAACCTTCACCCTCACCTTGTTCTCCACAATGCAGCTCGTGGGATATACATTTAAACAAGACTTCCTGGACATACAGGTATCATAATGTCCAGAATTAGTTCCTCTCCATATAAACTGAACAATATCACGAAATCCATGAACCAAATTGTTGAGAATGAACACTGAATTGAATTTCTGATTTATTTACATGAAACTCTCTGGAGTTCTCCAACGTTAAATTGAACAACGAATGACTCAACGCTTCGGTCAGCAACACACAATAAAACATAAAAAACAAGAATTAGAATGAATAAAGAGAAATGTGAAAAATTATAAAGAAAGGTGAGAGGAACAAAGGACCGAGATTGCAGGAGGATCCCAGAAAAATAGATTTCAGCAGTTACTCCGCAGGTTCAAATGTAGCAACAGGTACAATTAGCAAGTGAGTGGTGGTTCATGAGTACAACGGAGAGTGCACATGTTTGCTGATAACACTCGACCATCAGTGCAGAGGTGATTGCAGAACAAGTTTTCCACTTTGAGATGTGAATCTCGGTGTGACACAAGCACAGTAATGGACACAAGCACTAAAACAGAACCGGTGGGTGATTCACTTTTGGAGTAAACGGTTCACAGAAAACAAATGAGTCGACGTCACGATTACTCCTTGGGGTGTTCCGAATACATAATTGTATTCTTGGGTCGAGGCTGCACCAAAAACACACACGCAAGGAATTCCACTGTGACTCGTTGTCTCCTGCATCAATGGACCATCCCAGTCTTTGTCTCAGTTTCTCTCCAACATTGTCAAGCATTTTGTGTGGAAAAACGGAGCAAGCTTTATGCAACAGCTCGGGGTTTGTGCAGAGAGTGAAGCAGGTTACCATCGATGTGGTGTCCTTGTTCACCAACGTCTCCATGACTCTGGCAGTCGAGATGGCTGGACATCGCTTTGTGAAGTACGATTTCTGGAAACAAGATGGTGGCATGTTAACCCCACAGATGTTGGTCATCTGCCCAGCGGTTTCCTTTTCTCCATTTGTTTTGTTTTGGCAGTGCATATTACAAACAGGTATTTGATACTTCCATTGCTTCTCCTGTCTCAGATGTGGTTTTGAATGTGGTGATGGAGGAATTGGAGGAACATATCATCCCGTCCTTTATCTTGTGGCTAAGTGTGTTGTATTATCACGTGGACAGTGGACGACATATTTGTAATCTTTCCCAGCAAGGTGGTTCACACATCCATGAACCTATTGGAAAACCTTTTGTTCCATCAGGTTCATCGACAAAGAGGAACAGAATGGATCCCTCTCTTTCCTGCACATCATTATGACAAGGGGTCGAAAAGGAGGTTTGAACATGACAGTTTACAGGAAGACCACTTACACTGACCATTACATGGATTTCAACTCTTGCCATCCCATGGATCACAAACGAGCTGTGTTTATTATACACCTTCCTAAAAAGAGCACGTGATTTACCAGTGACAATTGAAGACAAGGAAGAGGTGAAACATCTTCAAAGTGTCCTGAAGGCCAACGGCTACCCTGACAGATTTTTACCGAAAATGGAAGCGATCTTGGTGACCCCAACATAAGAGTGGATCACAGCAACAAGCAAAAGGTTTTTGTGTTCTGTATTTTGTGCGAGGTGTGTCACTGGAAATTGGCAGAGTGTTGAAACTGGCAGGTGTGAGATTAAATTCCTAACCTGCATTCACCATGAGACAGGTACTGATGAAAGTCAAGGACAAGCTACCCAGGAAAGATTGGGTGTGGGTAGTGTACATTGATACCTGTGAATGTGGGTTGAAGACTGGCCATGTTTCCCTCTGGGATTTTCCCGAAGAGCAGAAGATTGATTTTGGAGGCAGGGCCTGCACAGGAAACAGTAACATCGCTCACGGAGGAGGTGGTGGTTTTGTCACTCTCGTTTGGTTCACTCATACATACATACGTGCACCAGGGATACTCTTGTGTGAACAGAGGAAACGGAATATAATTAATATATTGTTGTTATTGATTCATATGCAGTATGTGATGATGGTGGCATCATCTTATGGAGTGCGACTGTGCAGTGATGCAGTGCCCCTGGTACCAGTAAGCTGATTCTCATTTTTTTCGACACCTGAAGGAAGACAGGCCGAGTCAACCCAGCTGGAATTGTTTTTACGGAACAACAGTCCTTTCGGTCATTTGTCCATCCGGGTAATTTCAACCATTAAGTGATTAAAGGTCGACTAATTGTGTTCACAAATTGTCGTAAAATTAATTATCTTCTTATAGACGCATCAATCCAAATTCTTTGCTTATTCGGGTTCCTTCTGATGACTCCAATGCAGTATTTGGTCATCTATTTGATTGGTCATCAAAGGTGAATTATATCAACCATCCGCAGTAAGTTGTCAGCAAGTCTTGTGCAGCTTTCAGCCTCAGCCAATGTGCCCTAGTTTGGGATGATATAGGGTGGTTTGGAATTATTTTCTCCTCTCTTGAGAAGGGTTAACAGAGGCATATTTTATTGCGTGTTGCTGACTGAAACATTGAGTCACTCGTTGTTTAAGTAAATGTTGAAGAACTCAAGATGGATTCATGTAAATAAACTAGAAGGGCACTCGGTGGAGCACATACCTCTCCATGTAATGCCTGATGCACAATAACATATCGGACCCAATACATTTTACAAATATCATGCGATATAATCGTTTTTGGACCAATCTCTCAATGATGAAGAATCACTTAAAAATTAAATAATTCTCGGATCCGGATTCAGGTTTTCTCCAAAATCTAATCAGTTCATCCCCGCACCCACACACCCAATATGTCCACGACCACCCAATATCACACACCAATATGTCCACAAAATTTCATCCGAATCCATCCACAACTTTTGAAGTATTCTGCACACAAACAAACAGACAAACAGAAAGGGTTGTAAACATAACCTCCTTCACCTTCGGTCATGGAGGTAATGAAGCAAAACTCGAAAACACCAATTATATCGAAATAAAAAAAACCCAACACGTAATTCCTTAGATTATAAAGTTTAATCAAACTATCAAATGTACTTCATACATCATTTAGAGTTTAATTATGAGGTTACTAAACTCAAAAAGCCGAATATGAAACCAAACAGTCCTCAGTCTCTCCCTAACGGAGTGTTTGATAAACTATCACAACTCACAATCCTGTATCTGCACAATAACCAGCTCCAGTTGATCCCTGATGGAGTGTTTGATAAACTAACACAACTCACACGCTGAGTCTGGAGAATAACAAGCTCCAGGCTCTCCCTGACGGAGTGTTTGATAAACTAACACAACTCACACATCTGTATCTCCTCAAGAACCAGCTGAAGTCTGTTCCTGTCCCTTCTCTTGTGAAAGGCTGTACGAGCTCCATTGCTCCAATTAAGAGTTAAATTATTCACTCCCACAAAGCTCGGTGTTACCGTTTTGATTGTTTAATATATTCCTGTTATACATTTCATTTTATCAATTTTCAAACATTACTCTCTTCTCTGCTAACCTTTAGACTTCACTTTTATCATTTTGTTTTTGAAATTTTTACCCTCGCAGAAGGAGAGGATATTGCATTTGGATCTTTTTGTTTGTCTGTCTGTTTGTTTGTTTTGTCCACACTGAACTTTAATGTTTTTCTCTATAACCTCATTAGTGTTTTTTTTGGAGACGAAATTTTCACCAAGGAGTGACGACGCGTATGGAATGTTTTAATGGTGATGACGTCTTAGATCACGTGGTGTGGCAGCATTGTCGGAAAAACAGAAAAATTTTGACCTCTGTGTCTCTGAATTTCACCAAGGAAAAATTTAAACTTGGCACATAGCAAGTACTCCTCATGGAGAATGATTGATATTTTTATAATGTCATCGTTGCCACTGTTATGATATTATAATTGCATATGTAGAATGCTACATCCGATCAGTATGAACATTTTTGAGGGTCATCTCGGCATAAAATGGTCCACAAAAAAAATGATGACGTCATCAGTAACGTGATTCAGCAGCTATATATATATATAATATATATATTTTTTTTTTTTCAACCTTCAAAAATCTTCCTGGCTGAAATGGCTGATAGCAAGGCAAATCAAGGCAAAACTTTACAAGTATGACCGCCTATCCATGGGGAACAAAATATTCACACATTAGATGTCATCGGTGACAATGGTTTAGCAGCCACATTGGATTTACCCTAAAACCTGTAAAAAATCTTCTTCTCCAGAACGGCTGGACAGATCGAAGGGAAACTTCAAAGAAATGTTCCCAAGGCATGTGTGCACAATTTTGTGAAGGAATAATTGATAGCTCACATGGTTTGGCAGTCGTATTAGATTTAAGAAAATATTAAATCATGTTTTCTCTGGAACTGCTTAATCAATCGACATGAAACTTACAATTATGATCAAATTTTGGTGTGGAATATAAAATTGAAAATGTCAACTTTATCGGACACATGGTGTGTCAGTCAGAATAAATTAATTTTGGGGATCTGGCTTATTTTGGTTTTTTAATTTTCTTTTAAAAAAAAAATAAGGTCACTTGGCTGTGCCTGGATGGCTTTGAGGGTGGAGGAGTAGCAGCTGAAATGCGAATCTTATCCAGGTTCCACCTGATGACTTCATTTTGGCTTTTTGCTTGTTCAGGCTCCTGATTACTCCAATGCAGGACTGTACCTATTTGGTCTTCCATTTGATTTGAATTGAATTTATTTTAATCACATTCTCAATTTGATTGAATAATAATGAAAAAAGTCAGGGTCACGTGTCTCATCAAAGCGGGACGTCCTGGTACCCGGTCATCACTGCCAGCAGTAATAAAGTGGCAGTTCTAATTATGTCAAATAATAATTACGTAACACACCAGTACACCAATGCCACACAAAAACTACACAACACCATACAACACAAGTCCTGGCAAGGGTGTGCAATGTCCGATTGCTCTTTTTCTTGTTGTAAATCTTATTTTGTGATTGGTTTCAGATTGTTTTTTTAAATAAGCTCAATGGATCTGATTTATTCATTCCTCCGTTTTTCAGATCTATCATCGTTCCTTCTCCTGTCCTGCACTCCAAAATTATTTGTTTAAAATTTCTAAACGTGTTCTGTGTTCCCCCTTGTTTGTCGCATTGACAACCACTCATGTCATGCAGTGGAAATCATGGATCGTTCAAATTGACCATTCATATTGGATGTGGTTCATTCCTTACCTGAAAAATATTTTGTGCATATTTGTCGGAAAACATTCAGACTGATTATAAAAACATTTCGTAAGATGATGAAATGTTTTTTTTCAATATTGTTGTGGACCCGGGGTCGTGGGGAATCCATGAAGGATGGAAATGCCTGGAGTTGCTTGCCGGACTCACCAGAATCTCAGGCCATCGCACACGAATAACTTTGTTTCGTGGCGGGTCGCTAATCGACCGCATGACTTTGGGTCCTCCGTCTAAAACCGTTTACCTCAAGGTAATGTGATCTCATTACCGGGGAACACGCCCTTGGTACATACTTGCTTTAACCAGATCACCTACCAGATCAGATGCAGCCAAGTGGAACTGCCAAGTACGTAATGCTATGAAACAGATAATAATCAGCGAATAACATCCTGGCTAAACTGGTTGCGGGCCATGCTGGACCAATGAAAGAAACATGAAAAACAACCTAGGAACATTTCAAAATGGCACATTATTTTACAAAAGCGAGGAAAGATATGTGGTGCAATGGATGGGATTTATGTAAGTGCAGCAGGGATAGCAAGGAATTTGTGGGTTGCAGCAAAAGACAAGCATTCTTACAAAGCAGACACAGAGCGAAGCTATCCCATATACCTTCTACAGTTTGAATTATACGAGGACAGCGCCATCAAATACACACACACACACACACACACACACACACACACACCACACACAGAAAATTATAGAATGGAGAGAAAAAGAACAGGTGAGATTAAGCACCCTCTAAATACCTGGTATGGTCAGTTGACCAATGCGACCCAGAACGCTTAGCGAGAGGCAGGCGGGAGGAATACTGATTTCTAAAGTGTGGGAGTGGGAGGTGTGATTTATTGCAACGTGAGGGGTGTGGTGTCTTGTAGAGAGGAAAATGCAAGAGCGCGTCAGGACATTCTTCCTTCGTTCTGGCCGCAAACAACAATTGGGCTTATACGTCCACAGTAGATGGGATAGATGGAGAGAGAGAGAGAGAAGAGAGAGAGAGAGAGAGAGAGAGAGAGAGAGAGAGAGAGAGAGAGAGAGAGGTAGACAGACAGACAAACAAACAATGAAAAATCACTCAACATAGATCTTTTGACAACATAGATCAACCTTTGATCTATGTTGACATCAAAAATAAAGGTGGTTCAATTCAATGACCTGATATGTAAATGCTTTTCAAATTTCAAGTCAATCGGATGAAAATAGGGAATTTTGGAAATACCACTTAGTTGTTGACCTTTGGCCTATGTTGACCTTTTGGTTGGCGTTGACCTTCAAAATAATTGGGCTGGTTGAATTTCAAATGACATGAAATAAATGCTCTTGAAATTTCAAATTTAATGGGATGAAAATTAAGCATTTTTGACATCCCACCTTAGTTGTTGACCTTTGGCCTATGTTTGTCCTTTTGTCCTCAAAAACAAGGGATTCTTCCTTATGACAAACTCTACCATCTGCTGAAGTTTCGTGACGATCGGTTAAAATTGTGACCTGCAGGTGACAAAAACAAACAGAAATAACAAAATCGACCAACAAATCCACTTCGTGTACAAACAAACCCAAACGCAATACCCTTCCTTGGCAAGGTTAAAAAAAACCCCCAAAATTAATCCTTTCAAGCATAAAGTTTAATCTCATTACCAAACGCACTGCAGATAATTTGGTGTTTAATTATGAGGTTACGATACAGTGAGCCAAATGTGAAGCAAAAACCATCTCTACTCTCTCCTTAACGGAGTTTTTGATAAACTAACACAACTCAAGGAAATGCATCGCACTAATAACCAGCTCCAGTCTCTCCCTGATGGAGTGTTTGATAAAACTAACACAACTCAAGCAACTGTATCTGCACCAGAACAAGCTCCAGTCCTCTCCTCACGGAGTGTTTGATAAACCTAACCACTCTCACACATCTGGCTCTGCACACAAACCAGCTGAAGTCTGTTCCTGTCCCTTCCTCTTGTGAAAGGCTGTACGAGCTCATTGTTCTGATGAAGAGTTAAATTCTTCTCTCCCACAAAGCTCAGTGATACCGGTTTGATTATTTAATATCTTCCTGTTTTAAATGTCCTTTAAACAATTTTCAAACATTTCTATATTCCTCCAAACATTTAGACTTCACTTTTATCATATTTATTTTGTGATTGATTTCGATATTTTATTAATGGGCCTCATCGGGCCTGATTCGTTCATTTCTCTCCCGTTTTTAGCTCGCCTGTTCGAAGAACAGAGAGCTATAGCGATACCCCCCTGGCGTGAGCCGTCAGCATGAAAATGTTAAATTTTTTGTATTACGGAAAAAACTCATCGACGGATTTCGACGAAACTTGTGGGGGGGTTAGGTATGGTCCAAGGATCATGCCATTAGATTTTGGACTTGGTCCCCCCCCCCAAAAAAAAAATTGTTAGAGAAACTTGTTTTTTTTTTGCATTTCTACATGTTTTAAAGTGATTTCCAACCCCCCCCCCAAAAAAAAAATTGTTAGAGAAAAAAAATTTTTTGCAACTTTTTTCAACAAAACTTCGATTTCTTTTTTTTTGCATTTTCTACATGTTTAAAAGTGATTTCCAACCCCCCACCCCAAAAAAATTGAGAAAATTTTTTTTTTTGGCATTTCTACATGTTTTTAAGTGATTTCCACCCCCCCCCAAAAAAAATTGTTAGAAAAAAAAAATTTTTTGCAAACTTTTTTTTCAAACAAAATTTCGATTTCTTTTTTTTGCATTTCTCATGTTTAAGTGATTAGGATTTCGACGAAACTTGGTGGGGGGTTAGGTATGGTCCAAGGATCATCCATTAGATTTTGGATTGGTCCCCCCCCCAAAAAAAAAATTTAGAGAAAATTTTTTTTTTTTCGCATTTCTACATGTTTTAAGTGATTTCCAACCCCGCCCCCCCCCCCCCCCCCAAAAAAAAATTGTTTAGAGAATTATAAAAAATATTAATTAAAGACTTTAAAAAACGATAAATGTATAAACAGGCGAGCATTGGGTGGCTTTGACACCCAAAACTCTGGTTCAGTTTCATATTGTTCTTCTCCTGTCCTTCACTATAAATTAATGTTAATAAGTTCGAAACGTGTTTCTGTGTTCCCCCTTGTGTTTGTCATCACTCACAACCACTCATGTCATGTGATGTGAAATTGTCCACCAAAGTTTCGTCCGGAATGCCGTGAACAACTTTTGGAGATATCGTGCTATATATATCGAATTAGCCCGATCTCCTCAATGGAGAAGAATCTCTTAAAAAATTCAAGTGGGTCGGATCCTGAATCCGGACCTTCACCAAAATCTAATTCAGTTCATCCTGTCACACCACCCAATATGTCCACAAATTTCCATCCGCATCCATCGCAACAACTTTTGAGATATCCTACACACAACAGACAGACAGACAAGCTGGTAGGCGGACGAATGGGTAGTCCCGATCAAGTCGAATTTAGTCGTGTTCACCGGTTACTAGCCAACAAAAGGCGTCCATAGCAACGGTTCTTTCTCACACATAACTAGACATACATGAACCTACCATACCAGTTTCATGTGTATCTGACTCATAGTCTCTGAGAATAACGAACTTTCGTTTTTATTGTTTTCGACGCAAGGGTTCATTCAAAGTCTAATCTTCTCCGACAGTTTTTAAATAGGATCCGGGCTGGAAATTTTTGACAATAATGGATGAATGTACTGCCCAAGTCGCTCGTGGGGCGGGCCCGAAATTTTTGAATTTTCGAAAAATAAATTTTGAGATTTTATTTTGAAAATTTCAAAGTTCCGTGGCTAGGGCAACGGATGGGTCCATAGCAAACGGTTCTCATTGCACACAAACTAGGTCATGGACTGAACCTACCTAACCAGTTCATCGAAATCGCATTTATTCACGGAGCACTGGACCGAACAGACATACATACAGACAGACAGACCAGACAGACAAACATATTGACGAAATACTGATAACAAGGGTAGACTAGATTGACTACCCAACAGACAGAACAGACAAACATATCGACGGAATACTGATAACAAGGGTAGACTAGATTGACTACCCAACAGACAGACAGACAACATATCGACGGCAATCCTGATAACAAGGGTAGACTAGATTGACTACCCAACAGACAGACAGACCACATACGACGGAAATACTGATATTATATGTAGGGGAGGACTAGATTGACTACCAACAAGACAGAAAGGGTTGAAAACATAACCTCCTTCAACCTTCGCCACGAGGTAACACCTCGTCACATTTGCTCTACGGCTAGGATACGGCGGCCATAAATCCCCCCTGAATTGACGAGAAAACGAGCGGCGGCCGCAGAGTTTCTGAGGTGACCTCAGGGTGGCCCAAGACGTATGGGCTATCTTTTACAGGCCGTGGGGTCTCGCTGGAATTATAGCACGGAGTTTAAACTTTTTTCATTACTAGGTTGGCCGTAGCAATTCGACAAGCGTAGCCATGACTAGATGTGTTCCACGTCGACCGTACGTCGGGCCGTACGGTGGGCTTGGTTATTCGTGCGGCTGCCGTAGGCTCTTATCAATGAAATGAATTTTGCCAACCCCCAAAAAATTACGGCGGCCGCATACTATTTCACGGTCGCCGTAGCGTAGTTCCCTAAGGCTCCCTGTGTTCACCGTAACGGTGGCTTGCGGTCTGTGACTAGCTGCGGGCAACACAAGGGTCGACGCACGGTTCCCCTACGCCGCCGTGCGTCCTACGTTCGGCCTCCGTGGCAGTCTGCGTCGGACCGTGGTGCGTCCACCGTGCGCTAACCGGCTGAGATCGGAGTAAGTGTTTGCCACACACATACTCACATTTCACCAGCAGCTCGACCAGACACATACCAGCGCCATCTTAATAACCTGGTCCACAATCTATATGACAGATTTATGAGATATGATATACATATGAAAAAGAACTTGGTATTATATACCGCACATCGTTACAGTCCGTCTGCCGAACGTTCGCCTTAGGGCCCCCCTGCGAGTCGCCTTGCGGGCACCTTGAGGCTACCTTGCCGTCCAGCCTTGAAAAATTCTTGCGCGCAGGGACGCCTAAGGTCAACCCGTGCGATCATCAAATCAAAGAACCGTACGGCACCCCCACGTTTTCGGTCTCCACAATTTCTAAATACAACCGTGCGGCTCCCCGAAAAAATAAACATATGTGACTGCTACATTGGTGTGCCGTGGAAATACTGCGGCCGCCTATAATTGCTAGTGGCCGTAGATTTTTTTTAGACCGCTACGGCGCCGCCGAGCCAAATGTGACTGAAGCATAATGAAGCAAAACTCGAAAACACCAATTATTTCGAAATTTTAAAAAACCAACACGTAATTCCTTAAGATTATAAAGTTTAACAAAAATTAGCAAATGTACTTCATTACATAACTTAGAGGTTAATTATGAGGTTACGAACCAAAGAGCCGAATATGAAGCTAAAACAGTCCCTCAATCTCTCCTAACCGGAGTGGTTTGTACTAACACAACTCACACATCTGTATCTGCCTAAAGAAACCAGCTGAAGTTCTGTTCCTGGTCCCTTCCTCTGTAAAACGCTGTACGAGCTCCATTGCTCCAATTAAGAGTTAAAATTATTCACTCTACAAGCTCGTGTACCGGGTGATTGTTTAATATATTCCTGTTATAAATGTCATATTTTCAATTTTCAAACATTACTCTTTCTCTGCTAACTTTAGAAATCACTTTTATCAAATTTTGTTTTTGAAAATTTTTACCCTCGCCGAAGGAAGAGGATATTGGCATTTGGATCCGTTTTGTTTTGTTTTGTTTGTCTGTCTGTTGTTTGTTGTCCCGCACAGAATTTAATGTTTTTCTCTAATGAACCGCTTTCGTGTTACCAAATGTTACCACCTTTTCCAACCAAAGGAGTGACGACGCGTATGGAAAGTTTTTATGGTGATGCGTCTTAAGGTCACGTGGTGTGGCAGCCATGTTGGAAAAACAGAATTTTTTTTGACCTCTGTTCCTCTGAAAATTTTACAAAGGAAAAAATTTAAACTTGGCACATAGCAAGTACTCTCATGGAATAATGAGGGATTTTTTTAATAATGTCATAGTTGGCCATTGTTATGATGTTATAATTGCATATGTCGAAATGCACATCTGATCAGTAATGAAACATTTTGAAGGGTCATCCTCGGCATAAAATGGTACACAAAAAAGATGACGTTATCAGTAGTGAAATAAGGCCAGCCATATGTTTTTTTATATCATTTTTAAACCTTCAAAAAATCCTTCTGGCTGAAATGGCTTGAACAGATCAGGCAAAACTTCAAAGTATGACCGCCATATCATTGGGAACAAAAGTTCACACATATGATGTCACTCGGTGACAATGGTTTGGCAGCCATATTGGATTTAACCCATAAACCTGTAAAAATCTTCTTCTCCAGAAAGGCTGGACAGATTCGAAGGGAAACTTTCAAAGAAATGTTCCCAAAGGCATGTGGCTGTACAATTCTGTGAAGGATTAATTTGATAGCTCACAATGGTTTTGGCCGCATATAGTAGATTTAAGAAATATAAATAATGTTTTGTCTGGAACCGCCTTATCATCCGACATGAACTTCACAAGTAAATCAAATTTGGTGGGGAAATATAAATTGAAAATGTCAACTTAATCGGACACATGTGGTGTCAGTCAGAATTATTAAATTTTGGGAATCTGAATTATTTGGTTTTTCAATTTTTCTTTTTTTTTATAATAAGGCTCACTTGGCTGTGCCTGGATGGATTAGGGTGGAGGAGTAGCAGCTGAAATGCAAATCTTGTCCAGGTTTCCACCTGAATGACTTCATTTTTGCCTTTTTGCTTGTTTCAGCGCTCCTGATTACTCCAATGCAGGACTTGGAGTACTTGCTTCATATTTGGTCTTCCATTTGATTGAATTGAAATTTATTTTAATCACATTGGTTAAAATTTTATGAATAATAATTATAACAAGTCAGGTCAGGTCACTGTGTCCTGATCAAGCGGGACGTCCTGGTAACCCCGTCCATCACTGCCAGCAGTGATAAGGTGGCAGTTCTAATTAATGTGAAATAATAATTACGTAACACACCAGTAACACTAATGCACAACAAACTACACAACACCATACAACACAAGTCCTGGCAAGGGTCCTGCAATGTCTGATTGCTCTTTTCTTGTTGTAAATTTTATTTTGTGATTGGTTCAGATTGTTTTTTTATATAAGATCAATGGATCTGATTTGTTCATTCCTCCGTTTTTTAGAAAATCTATCATCGTTCTCTCTCCTGTCTTTCACTCCCAAAATTAATTTGTTTAAAATTTCTAACGTGTTCTGTGTTCCACCTTGTGTTTGTCGCCATTGACAACCACTCATGTCAGCGTGGAAATCATGGATCGTCTAATGACCATTCATATTGGATGTGGTTCATTCCTTACCTGAAAAATATTTTGGCATTTGTCAGAAAAACATTTTCAAACTGATTATAAAACATTTCTTAAGAGATGAAGAAATGTTTTTTTTTTTTTTATTTGTTGTGGACCCGGGGTTGCGGGGAAAATCCATGAAGGATGGAATGCATGCAGTTGCTTGCCGGACTCACCGGAATCTCAGGCCGTCGGCACACGAATAACTTTTGTGGTCGTGGGCGGTGTCGGCTAATCGACCGCCATGCTTAGGGTCCTCTGTCTAAAACGTTTACTCAGGGAAAGTGATCTCAAATACCGGGGAACACACCCTTGGTACGTACTTGCTTAACCAGATCACCTACCAGATCAGATGCAGCCAAAGTGGAACTGATTCATGTTAACCGGGCTGTGATCTTTGAGTTAGCTGTTATTCTTTACTATCGTTATTTTGGACCAACCATGACCACCACCAACATCTTTCTCAACAACCGCTTCACAACAACCACCACCACTATCAAACACCGCTCTCAACAACCGCTTCAGACCAACCGCCTTCCACCACCACAACCACACCTGCCTCTCACCAAACCACTTGAAAGTTTCCTCGATCTGTCCAGCCGTTCTGGAGAAGAAGATTTTTTACAGGTTTTAGGGTAAATCCAATGTGGCTGCTAAACCATTGTCACCGATGACATCATATGTGTGAATATTTTGTTCCCCATGGATAGGCGGTCATACTTGTAAAGTTTTGCCTTGATTTGCCTTGCTATCAGCCATTTCAGCCAGGAAGATTTTTGAAGGTTGAAAAAAAAAAAATATATATATATATATATATATAGCTGCTGAATCACGTTACTGATGACGTCATCATTTTTTTTGTGGACCATTTTATGCCGAGATGACCCTCAAAAATGTTCATACTGATCGGATGTAGCATTCTACATATGCAATTATAATATCATAACAGTGGCAACGATGACATTATAAAAATATCAATCATTCTCCATGAGGAGTACTTGCTATGTGCCAAGTTTAAATTTTTCCTTGGTGAAATTTCAGAGACACAGAGGTCAAAATTTTTTCTGTTTTTCGACAATGCTGCCACACCACGTGATCTAAGACGTCATCACCATTAAAACATTCCATACGCGTCGTCACTCCTTTGGTGAAAATTTCGTCTCCAAAAAAACACTAATGAGGTTATAGAGAAAAACATTAAAGTTCAGTGTGGACAAACAAACAAACAGACAGACAAACAAAAGAATCCAAATGCAATATCCTCTCCTTCTGCGAGGGTAAAAATTTCCAAAAACAAAATGATAAAAGTGAAGTCTAAAGGTTAGCAGAGAAGAGAGTAATGTTTGAAAATTGATAAAATGAAATGTATAACAGGAATATATTAAACAATCAAACCGGTAACACCGAGCTTTGTGGGAGTGAATAATTTAACTCTTAATTGGAGCAATGGAGCTCGTACAGCCTTTCACAAGAGAAGGGACAGGAACAGACTTCAGCTGGTTCTTGAGGAGATACAGATGTGTGAGTTGTGTTAGTTTATCAAACACTCCGTCAGGGAGAGCCTGGAGCTTGTTATTCTCCAGACTCAGCTGTGTGAGTTGTGTTAGTTTATCAAACACTCCATCAGGGATCAACTGGAGCTGGTTATTGTGCAGATACAGGATTGTGAGTTGTGATAGTTTATCAAACACTCCGTTAGGGAGAGACTGAGGACTGTTTGGTTTCATATTCGGCTTTTTGAGTTTAGTAACCTCATAATTAAACTCTAAATGATGTATGAAGTACATTTGATAGTTTGATTAAACTTTATAATCTAAGGAATTACGTGTTGGGTTTTTTTTATTTCGATATAATTGGTGTTTTCGAGTTTTGCTTCATTACCTCCATGACCGAAGGTGAAGGAGGTTATGTTTACAACCCTTTCTGTTTGTCTGTTTGTTTGTGGTGCAGAATACTTCAAAAGTTGTGGATGGATTCGGATGAAATTTTGTGGACATATGGGTGTGTGATATTGGGTGTGTCGTGGACATATTGGGTGTGTGGGTGCGGGGATGAACTGATTAGATTTTGGAGAAAACCTGAATCCGGATCCGAGAATTATTAATTTTTTTAAGTGATTCTTCATCATTGAGAGATTGGTCCAAAAACGATTATATCGCATGATATTTGTAAAATGTATTGGGTCCGATATGTTATTGTGCATCAGGCATTACATGGAGGAGGTATGTGCTCCACCGAGTGCCCTTCTAGTTTATTTACATGAATCCATCTTGAGTTCTTCAACATTTACTTAAACAACGAGTGACTCAATGTTTCAGTCAGCAACACGCAATAAAATATGCCTCTGTTAACCCTTCTCAAGAGAGGAGAAAATAATTCCAAACCACCCTATATCATCCCAAACTAGGGCACATTGGCTGAGGCTGAAAGCTGCACAAGACTTGCTGACAACTTACTGCGGATGGTTGATATAATTCACCTTGATGACCAATCAAATAGATGACCAAATACTGCATTGGAGTCATCAGAAGGAACCCGAATAAGCAAAGAATTTGGATTGATGCGTCTATAAGAAGATAATTAATTTTACGACAATTTGTGAACACAATTAGTCGACCTTTAATCACTTAATGGTTGAAATTACCCGGATGGACAAATGACCGAAAGGACTGTTGTTCCGTAAAAACAATTCCAGCTGGGTTGACTCGGCCTGTCTTCCTTCAGGTGTCGAAAAAATGAGAATCAGCTTACTGGTACCAGGGGCACTGCATCAACTGCACAGTCGCACTTCCATAAGATGATGCCACCATCATCACATACTGCATATGAATCAATAACAACAATATATTAATTATATTCCGTTTCTCTGTCACACAAGAGTATCCCTGGTGCACGTATGTATGTATGAGTGAACCAAACGAGAGTGACAAAACCACCACCTCCTCCGTGAGCGATGTTACTGTTTCCTGTGCAGGCCCTGCCTCCAAAATCAATCTTCTGCTCTTCGGGAAAATCCCAGAGGGAAACATGGCCAGTCTTCAACCCACATTCACAGGTATCAATGTACACTACCCACACCCAATCTTCCTGGGTAGCTTGTCCTTGACTTTCATCAGTACCTGTCTCATGGTGAATGCAGGTTAGGAATTTAATCTCACACCTGCCAGTTTCAACACTCTGCCAATTTCCAGTGACACCCTCGCACAAAATACAGAACACAAAAACCTTTTGCTTGTTGCTGTGATCCACTCTGATGTTGGGGGGTCACCAAGATCGCTTCCATTTTCGGTAAAAATCTGTCAGGGTAGCCGTTGGCCTTCAGGACACTTTGAAGATGTTTCACCTCTTCCTTGTCTTCAATTGTCACTGGTAAATCACGTGCTCTTTTTAGGAAGGTGTATAAATAAACACAGCTCGTTTGTGATCCATGGGATGGCAAGAGTTGAAATCCATGTAATGGTCAGTGTAAGTGGTCTTCCTGTAAACTGTCATGTTCAAACCTCCTTTTCGACCCCTTGTCATAAATGTGCAGGAAAGAGAGGGATCCATTCTGTTCCTCTTTGTCGATGAACCTGATGGAACAAAAGTTTTTCAATAGGTTCATGGATGGTTGAACCACCTTGCTGGGAAAGATTACAAATATGTCGTCCACTGTCCACGTGATAATACAACACACTTAGCCACAAGATAAAGGACGGGATGATATGTTCCTCCAATTCCTCCATCACCACATTCAAAACCACATCTGAGACAGGAGAGACAATGGAAGTATCAAATACCTGTTTGTAATATGCACTGCCAAAACAAAACAAATGGAGAAAAGGAAACCGCTGGGCAGATGACCAACATCTGTGGGGTTTACATGCCACCATCTTGTTTCCAGAAATCGTACTTCACAAAGCGATGTCCAGCCATCTCGACTGCCAGAGTCATGGAGACGTTGGTGAACAAGGACACCACATCGATGGTAACCTGCTTCACTCTCTGCACAAACCCCGAGCTGTTGCATAAAGCTTGCTCCGTTTTTCCACACAAAATGCTTGACAATGTTGGAGAGAAAACTGAGACAAAGACTGGGATGGTCCATTGATGCAGGAGACAACGAGTCACAGTGGAATTCCTTGCGTGTGTGTTTTTGGTGCAGCCTCGACCCAAGATACAATTATGTCATTCGGAACACCCCAAGGAGTAATCGTGACGTCGACTCATTTGTGTTTCTGTGAACCGTTTACTCCAAAAGTGAATCACCACACGGTTCTGTTTAGTGCTTGTGTCCATTACTGTGCTTGTGTCACACCGAGATTCACATCTCAAAGTGGAAAACTTGTTCTGCAATCACCTCTGCACTGATGGTCGAGTGTTATCAGCAAACATGTGCACTCTCCGTTGTACTCATGAACCACCACTCACTTGCTAAATTGTACCTGTTGCTACATTTGAACCTGCGGAGTAACTGCTGAAATCTATTTTTCTGGGATCCTCCTGCAATCTCGGTCCTTTGTTCCTCTCACCTTTCTTTATAATTTTTTCACATTCTCTTTATTCATTCTAATTCTTGTTTTTTTATGTTTTATTGTGTGTTGCTGACCGAAGCGTTGAGTCATTCGTTGTTCAATTTAACGTTGGAGAACTCCAGAGAGTTTCATGTAAATAAATCAGAAATTCAATTCAGTGTTCATTCTCAACAATTTGGTTCATGGATTTCGTGATATGTTCAGTTTATATTGGGAGGAACTAATTCTGGACATTATGATACCTGTATGTCCAGGAAGTCTTGTTTAAATGTATATCCCACGAGCTGCATTGTGGGAACAAGGTGAGGGTGAAGTTCACACTCTCAACAACTCATGGAACAGAAATTAAATAAACGGTGTTATTATCGTTTTGACAAATGAAAACTTTTATACATTTAAAGTTTATTCGATCTGAGTAATTTTATTATTTTAAAATACCGGAAGTGCCTCACATTCTTTCATCATTCACACCCCAGCTCATATGTTCATTACTTCTCCAAGTCACATCTGTACAGGTTTCACAAGAGGTTCAATAGAATCCTCTGCATCTCATCTCTGTTTCTGGAGAATAAGAATTAAGATGGTCAAAGTTCAGGTCAGGGATGGGAGCATGTGCTGGAGTAGCACGTCACTGCTTCCACTTTCCACCGTTACTCCAAGGGCCTCCGTCCGGCCATTCCACAGGCAGATGCCTGGCACATCCCCATCTCTTTGAGATGCTGATCAACCATAAGGCACGTGGTCAGCCCATGGCCTCCTCGACTCACGATGCTCCCTCACTGAGAGAATCTGGTGAGCAGGATCAGTGTCAGAAAACGAGCCACGTGACCATACAGCCGCAGGTGATGATCATGATTATGCAGGTAACAAATCTCATTTGAGTCTCTCTCAGCGACCACTCATTGGACACAAAGTCCGACCAGCGATAGCCAAGGATTCTCCGAAGAGACCTGGTACAAAAGGAATTAAGTCTCCATCTCAGATCCCTGGTCAGAGTCCAAGCCTTACATCCATAGAGCAAGGCTGGAAGCACCAAGGACCTGAAGACTCGGACTTTCGCCCTCCTGCACAGGTACCAGCAGCACCACACCCCATGATCCAGTGAATCCATGACTCCCCAGGCCCGACCCAGACGTCTGGTGACCTCTGCCTCACAGCCAGCAGACATTAATATGACTGCCAAGGTAAGTGAATCTCTCTGTGACCTCAACCTCCTCACCCAAACAGGTACAGACAGAATAGCAGCATCCAGGATGTCATTGTAAGCCTGGATCTTAGTCTTGACCCAAGAAACCCATCAGTCCAGTGGCTCCAACTCCTCATTCAGCACCTCGAGGGCCCCCACAAGGTATGGGGCCGCAAAGATGACTGCATCATCTGCAAAATCAAGGTCAGAAATCTTGACATTCCAAAGCATTGCACTGCAACTTGATCTCTCCAACATCCTCCCCAGAATCCAGTCCATACAAGTACTGAAAAGAGTGGGGGCAGTGTACACCCCTGATAAACTCCAGTAACAACTGGAAATAAGTCAGGGTACAAATCCATCAACATCCACTGATATTTTTCTCTCTCACACAGTGCATCTGACTGGCAGGTGAAATAACACAAGTCCAGGTGAAACACTCTTTAGAGTACATTTCATCAGTGCTGCAGCCGTGACACATTACGAACTACACCAAACCTCAAATACCACATTTCGATGGTAAAAATGTTTTGTTCGTGAGTTTTGTCTCTTGCAAAAACGTTATCCGAAAATTCTCTGGGCTGGAAATAAAATACAAAAGGAGGGAGTTGGTTTGCTCTTTTTAAGTTTCCTAACAACAGCAGGAAGAATCAGAAGTGGTAGAAATAAATATGACACAAAAATGTCCAAAGTACATTGATTGTACATTCTGATTACACATTCCAGTTATTTCTGATTCAGATACCGAGACGTGGGAAAGATTGCTGTTCATCAGTGAAGGTTTATAAACTTTACCAGAGGGCCACGAATAATATCTCCTCCAATACATCACATCAGAACTTGCTCGATTATCGGAAACAAAAAAAAAAGAAGGGCACTCGGTAGAGCGCATACCTCTGACACGTGATGCAGAGGCTAAACAGTACCATATCGCTTTTGGCCATCTCTCTCAATGGTGAGGAATCACTTTAAAAATAAATAATTATCGTATCCAGATCCGGATTCTGATCTTCACCAAAATCAAATCAATTCGTCCTTGTCACACAACCAACCTGTCCACCAAGTTTCATCCAGATCTGTGGCCAGACGGAGGAAGCTGGAGTACCGGCGGAAAGTGGACCCAGCGACGTGCTGCTGCGGCACATGCTCCCATACCTGACCTGAACAAACTGCCAAACGGCTGGGTTTTCAAATGCCAACAAGGCAATTTGTATTCTACGGTGTTCAAATATATAATTCAATTGAAATAATATAAAAGGTTATAAAGGCTGCAGAAGAAAATATATCTTTTTTTCATAAGATTACAGCCGTTGATGCACCGTTTTACACGTCACCTTATTTAATACTGTTATAGATTTCCCGCCCGTCGGCGTGCGAACGACCGCTTTCACCAAGAGCAGCCGGTTCGCCCACCGAACGAGCAATCTAGTCGTGACTTTCTGGAACCACGCCAGAACCCTGTCACGGGTGGGTTCTCAACCCCACCACGGCCCAGTCCGTATTCTACCCGCACGAAATAGGGTCAATCGCGAATCTCGATATACCTAAGTACTCGCGCGGGTAACCTACCGAGGGACCGTACCTCGACGCAGGTCGGCTTGGACACGAACCGCTGAAGCGGCCCGTTCCGTTCTGAGATAACTGAGCGGGTATTATCGCCCGACCTCGCCGGATCCGATTCTATTTAACGGGTATTTAAAACCAACTAACATTCCGCAATGCAAGATGGTGTTCCTATAAGGGAAAGAGGACACGACGAACGGGTTAACATTTAAACCAGCACATTTATTTACTCTACGTATGCAGGAACAATCATGCAGTCATTCAAAAACAAACACATGCACTTATACAGAACAAGCAATGAATGTGGCACGGCACGTGGGCAAGACAAAGCGCTACAACCGTCTATAAGCAATTATTAATGTACAGTCACTTACACGGTTTTACTTACGGGACTCGGCGCCACAACATTCATTCGAAAGAAAAGCAGGAAAAAGACCCCATCAAAGGCAATGGGTCAGACTGGACCTCTTGGGTCTTTATGGCGTGGGACTTGGCAGACCGAACGAGTCCCACGAGACCGTTGCAGGTTACCTGCACCCTCGTGGTGTCTGGCTTGGGCGACCCACGACGTCCCGTCCCCACAGCAGCTAGCGTAGCCGCGGTCGAGCTCGGGCCTTCCGTGTGGCAGGCGAGCTCTCTCGCTCCTCTCCACACGAACGCGCTTGGGCGACCCGCGATGCTCCTTCCCCACGACATCTAGCGTAGCGCGGTCGAGCTCGGGCCTTGCCGAGCGGCCGGGTGATTCGGGCCTCAGTCGGCAACTCGTTTGAGAGGAACGAACGGGTCTTTGCTTTCTTAGAGTTGATGCTCTGTAAGAACCCGTCCGTCCGTCCCTCAGTGATGCTCGAACTGCGCCGACGCCCGATCACCTCGGACCGCCTGTCGCTGGCTGGCGAGCTCTCTCCGGCTCTCTCCACACGAACGCGCGTTTGCGCGACACAGCAGGCAAGGCTGCGCTCCAGCTCGCGTCTCCTTCGCGACGCCCGGACCCTCCACCGACTCCGCTACGAGCCCAGACTTCCACGCAGCTCCTTGGCTTCGGCTTCCTCCCGACTCCCCGACTCTCTGGACTGACTCAGGCCGACCGATCAACTCGACTCGACCCAACTCGAACGCGAGCTTGGCGCTCTGCTCGTCCTTTTATAGGGCTGGTGAGACGCGGTTTGGCCTCCGATCCTCGACCTCTGACCTCTGCGCGGAGAGCGGACGTGCGCGAGATCACCAAGCTTGGGATCCGACGAGCAAACGTCCCGCGTCGGCCTGCAGCGACGCCGCTCAATGCGGACTCGCCGCGGCTGGCGCAAAGATGGCGTCGTTTCGGAGACGAAGGTGAGGCGATGCTTGTGGTGTGGAGATGTTGACGGTTGCTGGCGAAGTGGTGAGGATGGCGTGGT
>CM068965.1:83026656-83040575 GCA_035128595.1 Eptatretus atami | reverse complement strand
ATGAAATTGAGGATTTTGGAAATACCACCCTAGTTGTTGACCTTTGGCCTATGTTGACCTTTTGGTTGGTGTTGATCTCCAAAATAATTGACTGGTTGAATTCAGTTACCTGAAATATAAATCCTTTTCAAATTTCAAGTCAATTGGATGAAAATTGAGGATTTTAGAAATACCACCATAGTTGTTGACTTTGGCCTATTTTTACCTTTTCGTCAAGTTGTACTCATATCAAAAATAATTGTCTGGTTGAATTCATTGACATGAAATATAAATGCTCTTCAAATTTCAAATCATTGGGATGAAAATTGAGCATTGTAGACATCCCACCTTAGTTGTTGACCTTTGGCCTATATTGACCTTTTGTCCTCAAAAACAATAGACGTCTTCCTTTTGACAAACTCTACCATCTGGTGAAGTTTCGTGAAGATCGGTTTAAAATTGTGACCTGCAGGTGACAAAAGACAAACAGACAGAACAAGCCGGTAGGCGGCGATGGGTCGCCGAGCATGGAAACTATAAGATATAGAGCAAAATGGATGTCATATAGCGGATAGGGAATCACCTCAAGATTATGCATATCAAATCTCATCCAGTTCCATCTACTGATAACTACTCGGTATCCATTTGAATGAAAAGTACCGAAAATGCGGTTTGAAATCGGAAATCCCCAAAGTTCGAGGGGTGCTGTGGGTGAACAAAGATCTAAATCGAAAATCCGGCTTGATCGTTTGTGCACAATGTATTCCAGACGATTAGTGTGAATTTTCATGACCATCCGACCATAACCTAGGAGAGTAGCATTTGGCGCGAAGAACCCTCCAGCTCTCGCATATTATCGATTTTTGCACTAATTGACCTTTGACCCCTGACCAAAGCGAAATCGGTCAATATGTCCTGAGGCAAAGTTGTAGTACTCATTGAGTACCATGAACCTGCAAAGTTTCATTCGTATCGATGCACTCACCTGGTCGCTAGGGGGCTTCAATTTTCGCCAATTTCCGCGCATACCTAATTGTAGGGGGCGCTGTGTAAAGTATTCCATATATCACAAAACGGAATATATTTGATAGAGCATCAGCTGTAGATCATTCTTGCCAAATTTCATAACCCTACGTGGGATAATGGCTTTCGGAATTGATTTCGCGTGAACGGTACCGAATTTGAAGGTTTTTCGAGTGTTGCTAGGGAACCAAAGCGTCCCTAGCAACCATCACAATTTCCAAAGCACTGGGTCATAAGATCTACCTACCACCTGAATTTGGTCAAAATCCGCCACGTTTACTACCAATTATGCTGATGACAAACGAACAAACATCCAAACAAACAGACAGAATTACTGACTATAAGGGTCCCCTATTTCGGCGACCCAATAACAAATCGACGAAACAAATACACTTTGTGTACAAACAAACCCAAATGCAATACCCTCTCCTTCGGCAAAGGTAAAAAAAAAATATAAAAAATTAATCCTTTCAAGCATAAAGTTTCATCTCATTACCAAACGCACTGCAGATAATTTGTTGTTTAATTATGAGGTTACGAAACAGTGAGCCGAATGTGAAGCAAACCATCTCTCCTTAACGGAGTGTTGGTAAACTAACACAACTCAAAGATCTGCAGCTATAACCAAACACGCTCCAGTCTCTCCTCACGAGTGTTTGATAAACTAACAACACTCAACATATCTGGATCTGCAGCAAAACAAGCTCCGTCTCTCCCTCACGACGAGTGTTTGATAAACACTACACAACTCACATATCTGGAATCTGCAGCAAAAACAAGCTCCAGTCTCTCCCTCACGGAGTTTTTGATAAACTAACACAACTCACACATCTGATTCTGTCCACTACCAGCTGAAGTCTGTTCGTGTCCCTTCTTCTTGTGAAAGGCTGTACGAGCTCCTTTGTTCTGATGAAGAGTTAAATTATTCTCTCCTACAAAGCTTAGTAATACCGGTTGATTATTTCATATCTTCCTGTTATAAATGTCCTTTAAACAATTTTCAAACATTTCTATATTCACTCCAAATTTTAGACTCTCACTTTATTCATTTTGTTTTGTAAATTTATATTTTGTATTGATTTCAGATATTTTATTAATGGGCCTCATCGGGCCTGATCCGTTCATTTCTCCGTTTTTCAGTTTTTATCATCGTTCTCTCTCCTGTCCATCACTATAAAATTAATTGTTTAAAAGCTGTTAACCGTGTTCTGTGTTCCCCTTGTGTTGTCACCACTCACACACTCATGTCATGTGGTGTGAATTGTGGATCGTCATGTTAACTGTCATATTGGATGTGGTTCATTCCTGACCTGAGAAATATTTGGTGCATTTTTCTAAGAAAACTTTTAAAACTAGCTGGAGCACCTGGCATTGCCTGGGGAAAAAAAATAAGATAAGAAAGGGTAAATTGTGGTGGTTAATATTATCACATTTAATATATCACATTTAATTTGGACACATTTCACATTTTCTTTGTCGTTATCAGCAATCTTTCCCATGTCTCGGTGTCTGAATCAGGAATAACTGGAATGTCTATTCGGAATGTACATCCATGTACTTTGGCATTTTTGTGTATTATTACTTCCACCACTTCTGATTCTCTCTGCTGTTGTTAGGAAACTTTAAAAGAGCAAAAACCAATCCTTCTTTTGATATTTTATTTCCAGCCCCAGAGAATTTTCCGATAACGTTTTTGGCAAGGGACAAAATATCTTTTCGTCAAAGTTGTACTCATATCAAAAATAATTGTCTGGTTGAATTCATTGACATGAAATATAAATGCTCTTCAAATTTCAAATCATTGGGATGAAAATTGAGCATTGTAGACATCCCACCTTAGTTGTTGACCTTTGGCCTATATTGACCTTTTGTCCTCAAAAACAATAGACGTCTTCCTTTTGACAAACTCTACCATCTGGTGAAGTTTCGTGAAGATCGGTTTAAAATTGTGACCTGCAGGTGACAAAAAGACAAACAGACAGAACAAGCCGGTAGGCGGCGATGGGTCGCCGAGCATGGAAACTATAAGATATTAGAGCAAAATGGATGTCATATAGCGGATAGGGAATCACCTCAAGATTATGCATATCAAATCTCATCCAGTTCCATCTACTGATAACTACTCGGTATCCATTTGAATGAAAAGTACCGAAAATGCGGTTTGAAATCGGAAATCCCCAAAGTTCGAGGGGGTGCTGTGGGTGAACAAAGATCTAAATCGAAAATCCGGCTTGATCGTTTGTGCAACTGTATCCAGACGATTAGTGTGAATTTTCATGACCATCCGACCATAACCCTAGGAGAGTAGCATTTGGCGCGAGACACCTCCAGTCTCGCATATTATCGATTTTTGCACTAATTGACCCTTGACCCCTGACCAAAGCGAAATCGGTCAATATGTCCTGAGGCAAAGTTGTAGTACTCATTGAGTACCATGAACCTGCAAAGTTTCATTCGTATCGATGCACTCACCTGGTGCTAGGGGCCTTCAATTTTCGCCAATTTCCGCGCATACCCTAATTGTAGGGGGCGCTGTGGGTAAAGTATTCCATATATCACAAAAAACGGAATATATTTGATAGAGCATCAGCTTGAGATCATTCTTGCCAAATTTCATAACCCTACGTGGGATAATGGCTTTCGGAATTGATTTCGCGTGAACGGTACCGAATTTGAAGGTTTTTCGAGTGTTGCTAGGGAACCAAAGCGTCCCTAGCAACCATCACAATTTCCAAAGCACTAGGTCATAAGACTCTACTACACCATGATTTGGTCAAAATCCGGCCCAACGTGTACTACCATTTGCTGATGACAAACGAACAAACATCCAAACAAACAGACAGAATTACTGACTATAAGGGTCACCTATTTCGGCGACCCAATAACAAAATCGACGAACAAATACACTTTGTGTACAAACAAACCCAAATGCAATACCCTCTCCTTCGGCAAAGGTAAAAAAAAAAATATAAAAATTAATCCTTTCAAGCATAAAGTTTCATCTCATTACCAAACGCACTGCAGATAATTTGTTGTTTAATTATGAGGTTACGAAACAGTGAGCCGAATGTGAAGCAAAACCATCTCTCCTTAACGGAGTGTTTGGTAAACTAACACAACTCAAAGATCTGCAGCTATACCAAAACCAGCTCCAGTCTCTCCCTCACGGAGTGTTTGATAAACTAACACAACTCACATATCTGGATCTGCAGCAAAACAAGCTCCAGTCTCTCCCTCACGGAGTTTTTGATAAACTAACACAACTCACACATCTGATTCTGTCCACTAACCAGCTGAAGTCTGTTCGTGTCCCTTCTCTTGTGAAAGGCTGTACGAGCTCCTTTGTTCTGATGAAGAGTTAAATTATTCTCTCCTACAAAGCTTAGTAATACCGGTTTGATTATTTCATATCTTCCTGTTATAAATGTCCTTTAAACAATTTTCAAACATTTCTATATTCACTCCAAACATTTAGACTTCACTTTTATCATTTTGTTTTTGTAAATTTTATTTTGTGATTGATTTCAGATATTTTATTAATGGGCCTCATCGGGCCTGATCCGTTCATTTCTCCGTTTTTCAGTTTCTATCATCGTTCTCTCTCCTGTCCATCACTATAAAATTAATTGTTTAAAAGCTGTAAACGTGTTCTGTGTTCCCCTTGTGTTGTCACCACTCACAACCACTCATGTCATGTGGTGTGAATTGTGGATCGTTCATGTTAACTGTTCATATTGGATGTGGTTCATTTCCTGACCTGAGAAATATTTGGTGCATTTTCTAAGAAAACTTTTTAAAACTAGCTGGAGCACCTGGCATTGCCTGGGGAAAAAAAAATAAGAATAAGAAAGGGGTAAATTGTGGTGGTTAATATATATCACATTTATATATCACATTTAATTTGGACACATTTCACATTTCTTTGTCGTTATCAGCAATCTTTCCCATGTCTCGGTGTCTGAATCAGGAATAACTGGAATGTCTATTCGGAATGTACAATCCATGTACTTTGGACATTTTTGTGTATTATTTACTTCCACCACTTCTGATTCTTCCTGCTGTTGTTAGGAAACTTTAAAAGAGCAAACCAACTCCCTTCTTTTGATATTTTATTTCCAGCCCCAGAGAATTTTCCGATAACGTTTTTGCAAGAGACAAATAATTTAATTACTGAATGTTTATCGAGAATATGACTCAAAATTAGAGAAATGCTGTGAAGAAAATTAGATCACCATCATCCGAAGCAAATTTGAAACCTTATCTGATGCAAATTGGATATCTTCTCAAAATATGATTCCCATAATAATTCAATGTCATGAATAATACACTTTTATGACCAAATAAAGAAACCATGATTTTAGTGCTTTTGAAGATAAGTAAAGAAACTACGAAATAAATAAATAAAGTCTGATCTAAGTACTAAGAATCCCACCAAATAAATAAATAAATACCGATTCTATGTTTGGCACATTTAGCACTGTCTGATTTTTCCTTGTTCGGGTTATTTTGTAACCATCGGCTCAGATAATCTACACCATGGCAACTACAATCCCATGGGTTACTATACACATAAAGTGATTGCAGGCTGGTCAGGCAGATATGATCGACAAATATAATGATTATTAAAAATTAAAATCTTTCTTACCTTGTCTCTTCGGAATTCATTGATAAAAAAATTCCTCTGATTCACTTTTCTGATCAATCGCTGGTATGAGGCAGTCCCTTGAACTCTTTTCATGAGCCTCAACTCTGATAAATAACCAAAGTTTTGCAATTAGTATCAAATAAATCACTAATACTTCAATGTTTCCCTCTTATCCCCACCAAACCTTCCTTTTACCCACAAGCCTCCATAGGCAGAACATCTATCCTTATTTGAATGATTCTCGGGATTGATCAATGTAAAGAGAGATTAATTTACTCATATTTACTTATTAAAACTGGTCTGAGGTCCCACATAAATGTGGCTAAGATAAAATTATAAAAATAATCAATAATTGATATTTCCTTCTACTCATGACGCGATGCTGATTGGTTAACAGGACAGCTGAGTTGTAACGAACTTGCCTTTGAACCATCAGGTCTGGGTTTGATTGGTGAGTGAGTTAGAAACAGTCATCCTGGTGATTTACAGGGGAGTTCCATCAATCAGAAAAATGTTGATCAGGGGAATTTTAAGCCGGCTATCCCATGTGCGAGCTTCACTCGTGTGTGGTTAATGATCTTAAGATATATTTTTTAAACATTTGTTCATTGTCTATTATTATGGTACTTCTAAGTTCACATGTCTTGTTTAATTATATGGATTGACAGAGAAGTATAATCATTATTAATAAATAATGAAATCCCAATCTCGACAAATATGTAAATGATAAGGAATAAAAAATATCCTCAGAACAAAATGTTTAAGGAAACAATGTGTTTGTTATGAAATAGTCGACATGGGAATCAGGAAGAGACTGGAACTGGTTGTGGTTCAGATACAGATTAGTTAATTTAGTTAGTTTATCAAACACTCCATTCGGGAGAGACTGGAGCTGGTTGGTGTTTAGATTCAGATATGTGAGACTGGTGAGTTTATCAAATACTCCATTAGGGAGAGACTGGAGCTGGTTATCCTTCAGATGCTTATTTGTTCAGTATGACCCGTTTGAACATGCTGTTTGAACGTTCCCCATTTAGTTCAATCCTGTGCTAATGCTGGAAGATGGGACCACCCACCACCGAACAGTGCCCTTCGCTAGCTGTAGAAAACATATCAGTAAACCTTTTTTTCCATATCATATCAGTAAAATTACAACCTCACACGGCAAAGCTATAGGTGCTACCGGTTTGATTACCGTATTTAATACCTCCCTGTTATAAACGTCCTTTTAAATCATTTTCAAACATTATTATATTCACTACAAACATTTAAACTTCACTTTTGTCATTTTGTTTTTATAAAAAAATTTTTTCATTCGTTTCAGATGATTTTTGATGAAGTCTCAATGGGTTTCAATTGATTCCCCCCCCTCCTGGTACTTCATTATAGATCCAGTGCCATCGCTGCTACTCCACAAGTGTCGACCCAGTATACCCACACCCACACCGGAAGTACCGCAACCTGAAGTTGCGAGATGACGTGCCCCAAAAATTTCTGGTCACGTGGGTGATGAGCACCATTTGGTTTCCATCGACATCTCATTGAATGAACACATGACAGCTCATCATTATTTTTATAATGAGAGGATGCTGTGCCTTTGGATGCATCAATCCATTCGAGTAGGGTTTCAAAATGTATAGTTTCCCTTACCTGCAGATATTGGAAGAAAAATAATTTGGGAAAATATAGTTAGTCTGAGATGGAAACCGATTTTGGGGCAGTTTCTGTGCAGGTAAGTTGTAGTTCTACAGATTTATGTGTGCTGCTGCATCATATTGTAGTTGGTAGTTGGATATAGCTTGTAAACAGAGATAACTCATCATTGAAATATATACAAATAATTAAATAAATCAAGAACACCCTGGAAAATTGGTTAATAAGTAAACACGCCACAAGTGTGTCTATGACATAAGTTTGTTTATTTATTAAAATTAGTCTAAGTGTTGTTGTTAACAACAGATCATGGTCCATGACGTGGTTAATTACAAAATTATTCAGGATCCATTTGCCTTCGGTCACACCTTGTAACAAAACTGTGTATTGTATTGAAGGTTTGTTGCCTCCAAACAGCTTAGTAGAGGAATCAGAAGAGTGGGAGAAAAAGGGAGAAAACGAGAAGAAGGTAGAAGAGTGTATTAACGAACTGTGGGAAAAGGGAAACCATGGATAAGATGAGAGATTTAATATGAATCGAAAATAATGAAGGTTTACACACATGCATGTTTTTACCACGTGTGAAGGATTACACACACATGCATGTCTTTACCACGTGTGAAGGATTACACCTTCAAACAAACGGACCCAAACGCAATACCCTCTCCTTCAGTGAGGGTAAATGTCATGCTGTATGTCGTTTGTGGCCCGATCTCTCAATGGTGAAGAATCAATTAAAATATTCTAGTAGTCAGATCTGGATCTGGATCTTCACCAAAAACTATGCAGTTCATCCTTGCCCACACCCAACCTGCCCACCAAAATTTCATCCTGATCCATCTCCAATTTTTTTTGAGATATCCTGCACACAGACAGACAAACAGCCAAACAAACAAGAAGAAAATGCCATGCAGAGCGCGATATTTGCAAAATCCAAAAAACAAATTTGACCTCAAATAATTGCTGGTTGAATTCAATGACCAAATATGCAATTCCTCTTCAAATTTCAAGTGAATTGGATGAAAATTGACAATTTTAGAAATTCGGCCTATGTTGATCTTTTGGCCTGTGTAGACGTCCAAAACAATTGGTGGTTAAATTCAATGACCCAACATACATATATATATATATATATATATATATATATATATATGAATATTATATAAATATATATATATATATATGTATATCCTCTTCAATTTCATGTCAATTGGATTAAAATTGAAGATTTTAGAAATACCACCTTAGTTGACCTTGGGCCGATGTTGACGTTTTGGTCGATGCTGACCTCAAAAATAATCGGCTGTTGAATTCAGTGACCTGAAATATAAATCCTCTTCAAAATTAAGTCAATCGGATGAAAATTGAGGATTTTAGAAATACCACCTCAGTTGTTGACCTTGGGCGATGTTCACCTTTTGGTCGATGCTGACCTCAAAAATAATTGGTGGTTGAATTCAGTTACGTGAAATATAAATCCTTTTTAAATTTCAAGTCAATCGGATCAAAATTGAGGATTTTAGAAATCTCACCTAAGTTGTTGACCTTTGGCCTATGTTGACCTTTTCACCTTTTGACCTCAAAATCGACAGGCTCTTCCTTATGACAAACTCTTCCATGTGGTAAAGTTTTGTGAAGATTGGTTTGAAATTGTGACGTGTAGATGACAAACAGACAGGCAGACAGACACAGACTGATTAACACGAAAAAGACGTCATGCAGAGAATGATAATTACAAAATCCACCCACTCCCCTAAGGTTGCCATGGATACATCAAATTGTCCATTTCATTAAGATTACAATTCACACTTTTAATCAAAGGTCAGGTCAATCGGATGAAAATTTATTATTGTTCAGATAAAAATTGATGATTTTAGATATTTGACCTTCAGTTTACCTTTGACCTTTTGACCTCAAACATAGTTGGTTTCCCAATCCAATGATGTAGCATGCAAATGTTGTTCAAATTTCAAGTCAATCCGATAAAAAAATGATGATTTTCGAAATTTGACCTCAAGATAACCTTTAACCTTTGACCTCAAAATCAATCGGCTTCTCAGTTGAGACTAGCTCGACAGCTTGGTAAAGTTTCATGACAATCAGTTTAGAATTGTGACCTGATGGCGATAAACAGACAGAATAATAATAAGAAGAAGAAGAAGACGTCGTGAAAAGCACGAAACTTTCAAAATCCAAAAAACAAATTTGACCTCAAAAATAATTGGTAGTTGAATTAAATGACCAAATATGAAACTCCTCTTCAAATTTCAAGTGAATCGGATGAAAATTGACAATTTTTGAAATTCGGCCGATGTTGAACTTTTGGCCAATGTCGACCTCAAAAATAATTGGCTCAGTGAATTCAGTGACCTGAAATGTAAATCCTCTTCAAATTTCAAGTCGATCAGATGACAATTGAGGATTTTAGAAATACCACCTAAGTTGTTGACCTTTGGCCTACGTTGACCTTTTGACCTTTTGATCTTAAAAACAATAGGCTTCTTCCTTAGGACAAACTCTTCCATGTGGTGAAGTTTTGTGAAGATCGGTTTGAAATTGTGACCTGGAGGCAATTAACAGACAGACAAACAGACAACAATCAAATCGACTCACCAATACTGTATACTTGAAAAATCTTTGATTTTGCAAGTAATAAACAAACGGAGAGGGGTGAAAACATAACCTCCGACACCATTGGTGGTGGAAGTAATAAATACAAAAAATTGATGATTTTAGGTATCTTTGACCTTTTGACCTCAAAGGCAACAGGTTTCAATCAGTGACCCAATATGCAAACTCTGTTCAAATATCGAGTTAATCCGATGGAAATTGATGATTCCCAAAATACAATTTTGACATTATTTTATGATTATCGGGATCAAAAATACAAAATAAATAAATGAAAATCCCAATAGCCAAACAATTATTTTCAAAAGTATCGATAATTTTGATTTAGAGGTCCAATCAGACCCATACATGTAAACAGCGACATTTTTGAAATCCAGATTAATTTTTTCAGAGAAGTTTATGTTTATCGAGAAATTTAAACAATGTTGTATACATAATTCGTTTTAACTATTTTGAAAATACATAAAGTACCGAAACTGTCCCTTTACTTTGTTCGCTGACTTTTATCCCCAGTTTTAAACTCTGGTGTAACTTTTGATTTTTTTTTTTTACATTTCTTGATATGTAACTCTTGAAACTACAGAGTTCCCTGGCTGAGATGGAGCTGGTTATTGTTCAGATACAGCTTTGTGAGTTGGGTTAATTTATCAAACACTCCACTGGGTAGAGACTGGAGCTGGTTGTATTGAAGATAGAGGATTGTGAGTTGGGTTAGTTTATCAAACACTCCAATGGGTAGAGACTGGAGCTGGTTGCTGTTCAGATACAGCTTTGTGAGTTGGGTTAGTTTATCAAACACTCCACTGGGTAGAGACTGGAGCTTGTTTGTTCGCAGATCCAGAAATGTTAGTTTGGCATGTTTTCCACACAAACTGAGAGGAAGGAACATCAAAGGAACTGAATGAAAACCCGACACAGCTTATCAAGGACCACCACACAAAAGGTGAAATTTAAATCGAGACATAACCACCTGGACATCGATGTTTCTGTTCAAATGAACACCAGCAGGACAACACGGTTCACCTGAAATTTAAACCCTTTAAAGGACGTGTGAAGGATTTATTTTATATTGTTTTTATATTCAGATACAGATCTTTGGGATGAGTTAATGGAAGAGTTCCTTCACAAAGCATATAAATGTATTATTTATTTATTTATCGATTCACCTCGTTATACGTTTTTTCAATGTCTTGGGACAATTGTAAGTATCTCGTTTGTGGAACATTTTGAACTTCTACCTATTTGCTAAGATGGTAACAACAAACAGGTGCAAATAAGACAAGATTAGTGGAGAGGAGAGGAGGGGAGAGGAGAGGAGAGGTGGGTAATTGACTGTCGGAACACCAGTGCAGTCATCTTTGGAGCCTTCCAATCACCCATTTTAAGGTGAGCACTCCTGAAATAATACTACGATAAAGATGACTTTTGGAAAAGTCTTCACCTTGTTGTAAAAAATATATTTTTGTCTGGAACAAAAATCTAAAACAATACCGCTCTACTCGAAACTCCACTCTGAGGTTTCTGGATATTAGACCAGACTCTGGTGGGTTAAACTGGTTATACAAGGGCTCAACCGTCACACTTCCCTCAGAGGATATTTCTGGTGTGGGCACTACTTGTATTTGTCTGAAGGCCTTTAAGCTTCTCCATAGCCAGATGACATTGCTCACTCTGAGGGCCATTTTGGATGTCGTGTCCACAACAATCTTCCTCTTTCGATCTAAACCCTAAAGTTTCCCCTTCTTGTTGTCATGTTAAGATTTTCAGACGGGCTTGCTGGACCCGGAACATTTAGCACTGTCTGGATCCGTGTAACCATGACCAACAACTTCTTATACATTATTTTACAAAATGACAACAACAATAATGACTAATATTTGAAAAACTGATTAATCTTCATCACCTCGATTTTGTCTTTAGATTCATCATTAACTAATATTGAAGAGTTTTAATAAATCCTGTTTCACATAACGAGTTATTTTGATCGGTGGAGTAGAGAAGGTACAGGTTCGAACCTGAATTGTAAATTTAATTTTTGGTTTTACCTGAAACAGAAATGGCAGATTCGAGTTTTGAATTCCTTCTGACTTGTGTGTTCAACAACCCGACTCAAGAGGAGATGAAGTGTTACGTACTTTCTGCTCACATTTTCAATCTTTTTTAGTTCAGTAAATGGTGGTGATTATTGTTGTTGTCTGTAAGTTAACAGTTTGAGAAAGACCATGTGGTGTACAACCTCCAAACGCATTGTTCTGCCTTTATTGCTGTCTAAGTGTGTTTATTATCCATTTCACAACCCAAGTGCAGTTTTCCACAATTACTTCAGTCCATGGAATTCACCACCCCAGACTTTTTGGGCATTATCGAAGGATCTTTGGGTTATGTGAAGATATTGTGAATGGGTTTAAGCCCCGTTCTGATATGAGTGTCACCCAAAACTCAGGGAATGTGCTCCGAAAACCCAAGGTAGTTTGGTACAACACACACTCCGAAAGTCTCCTGTCATTTAGGGATTTACTCCAGGATGCTTCCTTAGCTTCTCCATCCGTGCATTCCAGGAAGAAGTGGATCCCATGGATATCAACTCAACCAGATAGATGCTGACTTCGTTTGAACATGGATTCTGCATGGTCTTCAAAATGGCAAACAAGCCAAGATATTGGTGTTATATCTACAGCATCACAATCATGAAGGTGACCCATCAATACAATATAAAATATTATTAGTCTCTTATTTTATCTGTTCTCATGCGTCATATGATACAGTCATGATCCACTTCTTAATTACACGACCAAAGTCATCTTTCGAGCCGTGTTAATAACTTTCTTTCTTCTGGTCGTCTGATTCAGTTTCCACCTTCTTGTGTTTCTTGTGGGTACTAGGTGAGTCTTTTCACCTGGAAACATGTAAACATGTAGGTATTGTTACGCACTTCCTCTGAGCACCGATGCGAGTGCACCAATTACCCAGAGGAGTATCACGGCAGAAATGCTTTATGGACAATGATATGTCCTGTCTATTGTTTAACAGGTGAAACCAACTTATGACACAAAAAAGTATATTTAATAAGTAATTATTTAATCCCTATTGTCTACCTTTCAAACACTAATACCATTTAAAAGCATCCTGTAACAATAATTTCAAAAGAAACACTCAATGCTTCGAAAGGTCCCCAAAGTTACTCGCACATGACAGGTTTCAATGCATTTTTGAATTAACTCACGACTTTCAAGTCGGCAACTTATCTCATGCACCCAGTTCTTAATAAACCCCAGCAGGAGACAAATTTATGTTGAAGTCAGTTGTGGTCACGTTCGAAGCAAGCTTGCCCCATTGAGTGTGCACAAGTTTGAAGTCTGACCGGCCAGTCGCGTTGCATGTCTCCAGAGGGTGATCTTTGTATCACCAAAGCAAGCAGATGAATTGGAGTCCACTACTCACCTTTAAGGACCACAATGTAGACCGACTGTGCTGTGGAGTGAGAAGGAGAACACAGGCCCTTTGCTCTTTTCAATATGACCAGAGAGGAATTTCCTGCTTGGATGTCATCTCCAAGACATCAGCAAGGTTGTATGGGTTCGTGGAGAACCCAACCGGCCAGCAGATAAGATCGACCAGCATCCGCAGAGGTGCAGCTGGTTCTTAGGTCAGGGCTTTGGAGTTGCTAAACCATCATGGTTAGTATGTAGCACTCAATAGCCTGTTTGCTGTTTGAGCCAGGTTTTAAAAATGAACTCGGCCATAGGACGTGCTGCAGCTGTTCCTTCTCTCACAGATCACATTGTGTTCTCCTCCTGATTTTTGACACTTGGTTGGCTATTTTACGGTCGTGTGGCACAAGGTCACTCCCAAGCCTGGTGTCGAGGTGTCTGCATGCTTTGGTGTCTTCAAAGACTCTCTCCATCATAAATCTTTCGCCCAATGTGTTTCTCTTTTTTGTGGGAGTATAGTTTGGACACATTAGTTTAAACACAGTACAGAGTGATTTGGC
>CM068965.1:82983349-82996370 GCA_035128595.1 Eptatretus atami | reverse complement strand
TGTACATTCAAAATTTACTCAATCTGAACTTTGACTACGCAGCCTTGGGCATTTCATTGAAGTTCATCTGATTCTGTCCAGAGGTTCTGGAAAAAAAATCTTTACATGTTTCAGGGTAAATCCAATATGGCTGCCAAACCTGTGTGTCCTGATGTACGTCATATGTAGTGATACCCTTGTTCCTCATGGATAGTTGGTCAAATGTAAATTTCACTCGATCTTTCAGCCTTTCAGAGAAGAAATTTTAAGAATTAAAAAGAAAAAACATTATGGCTGCCGAATCACTTGACCGATGAGTCATCATTTTTTCTTTCTTAGACCTATTTTATCCCTAAGATGACCCACCAACAATTTTCATACTGATTGCCAATTTTATTTGAGGATGCAAATCATTATGAAAACCAGGCATGTAGTACCACTGTACTCAATCAGTGGATTGGATGTAAGATTCGTACATATGCAATTGACTAATAACAACGGCAACATATGACGTTTATAAACAAAAAATTCATTATCCCCATGCACGAGTACTTGCTCTGTTTGCAAGTTTATATTGTTTCCTTGGTGCCGGTTTCCAGAGATAGAGGTTCGAAAGTGTTCTGGTTCTCCAAACATGGCTGGACCTACACCCGTAACTTGTCACATCATAATTTATCATTACAACCATTCTACATGAGGTAATCGCACTTAAGGTCGAGAAATTTCGTGTCATCTGACAAAACCGGTTCTTGCGTGAGGAAAAAATGAAAGTTCTGTGCAGAAAACAGTACAAACAACAAACAAACAAACTGATCCACATGCTAATACCCTCTCTTACGTTGAAGTAACAAGAACATTTTATACATTATAAAATTACAACATGGAAATCACAGTTGTTTATTTAACAGATTGTGTTAAGAGAATTGACATTGCTTACAAGATGCCTCAGACTCGCACCACTTCAAAAGGTATGTTTTTTTTTTTTTCCCTTTTTCGGTTCTGTTGTTTCAGACCCTCGGGCCCCCCAGCTAGTATAACTGTTCACCGCGTTTTCAACAGGACTGGGTGAATCATCAATTTTGGTCGTCCTCCATAAACTTTCAGGTTGTGCATCTCCAGACAGTAGTTTGGTGGACGGTTAAAGATCCCCACGTGTCTTCAGGAAGATATGGGGGAGCTATTGGGTCTCCGTGGTCAAATTACAAAAATTTCTCTCCGCACTACAATGGAAAAAGCAATGGCAAACCATCCAGTTTTATACCCTTTCCAGGAAGCTGCTTCTGTGGCACCAGCCGTTCTGTGACAGGGTATGATTATCACAAAGTTGAACAAAACCATGATCAGGCATTGTTAATAACAAGTAGCCGATACTGAATGGTCTTTGAACAAAGATGAAGTTGTTAAACTAGTGGGCCCGTTGTCCATGGACCATCATTTTCCATTAGGTCGCTCAGTCCCTCAAGCCTGTGCTATTACCACCCGCTTTGTCGCCTAGCCTCTCTATATATGAATCTTTCCTTGTTGCTTCACTAACGCCCAGAGTCGAATTTTTGAGTGAGCCTATGTCACTACATTATCAGTGGAAAGGTGCATTAATTATCGTGTCTCCATTTATTATTGCGTAAATTCACCATTAATAGAATTTAAGAACTACTAAAATTGTTCCCAGCTTATTTGTATCTCCTTGTTCAAAGATTTAACTTAAATTCTTAGTCATTAAAAAATATATTATCCACAGATGCTTCTAGATAATGTAGCTCGTGTTATCATATTTATTTTATTGCGTCCATTTCTGATATTTGTCATGGTTCTACTTCCGATTGGAACATTATTCCGATCGGTTTGAGATGTTGTTGTGCACAAGCTGAATTCGTTATATTAAGCTGTCGTTTTTAATCGATAAGCATCACCAAACTTAAACGAATGCGCGGCTAGCATCTTGTGCAGAATTTCCAAACTGGAACATCCTACAATCTGATTTTTTGTTTAGATTAAATTATCCAAATAGCTAATCAAGACTCCAGCTTGAAATTTTCAGAGAGTTATCTTCTAGATAACTGCTCTGCTAGTCAAAACTGAACAATCATATATACATTAAAGACTTGGTATCACAGATTCCACCATCAGAATAGAATACCTCTATTATCAGATAGAAATCTCTTATCTAAAGAGACCTGCAAATCGAAACGTATCGACAACATCACACAGAAAACAAAAAAATCGACTTTCAGCTTTGTACATCGAACAAAAGCCCCAAACATCTTGCAGAACACACCACTAATACATCTATCCACATCACACACTTTCGAACCCAATTCACACCTCAGAAGCCTTGAAAATTTTTATTGATAGTGGAATCTATACAATAAAAGGCGGTTGTACTCGTAGCGTGTGTGTTTGCGAATTCATTACATTGTTTACTTGTTCCATTCATCTCTAGTCACTGAATTGGTCCATTCAGTGCTATCCGCAGTCTTCTTCATTTTTGAATTATGAAAATATTCAGTATTGTCTCCCACACGCATTATTGAGTTGATTGCAAAATACTAATGACATTGCAGAGGTTTAAATAAATTTACTCACTTTCCTCTTAATCTCTTTCACCTTAATATGGATAAGAGCATTTCCTATTCCTTTCCAAATGTGTCCCATAATCAACCTAGTGGTATTATTTAAAAAGATACTACTTATATATACCTTTTTTCTTAAAAACTTCCTCTGCTAACTCAGTGCGTTAAGCATCATTGGACATACTGAAGTGGAGTGTGTGTGCATGGTGTGCTCACTGGGCACCATGTTATATCGAGTGCTGAATGCTGTTGAAGTCTTGCTCATGTACTCCTACATATATTATTGACTCAAACTAACACAAAACATATATCACATACTGCAATAACATATGTCTAATTAACGAACATTCCACTCATCAGATTATAAGGATGACTATGATACGTCCGTTTATCTCGCCCTTTTCTACAAGCCTGGAGGTGCAGCTTAAGCTACTGGCTCGACCACCGGTTGAGTAAGGGGGGCTTCAAACTTGAGCGTCACATACTGAGATATATACTCATCACCATAGAGACCAAGGGAAGCAGCCCACACACCCAAATGTCCTCCCAACTGAACGAATAGGTACACTACAGGCAGGCTGCATTTAAATCAACATACTCAATGCGACTGAGATCGATCAGCGAGCAGATACAACCAACTATTCCTGAGTTTATACTATTAATTTGCCTTCGCCTCCATGCAGATGAGTTACTCGAATATGCTAAAATTACAATGAGAGAAACAAAATGTAGTACATATTAATCTCATATTTTCAACAAACCCTTGTCGAGTGTATCCTAAGTAGCAGAATAGCGACTTATTGATTATGTTTATCTATGAACTGGAGTATTATACTAACATATGTACTATTCAGCAACACTAGCTACAGTAACAATCAGCGAGTAAAAGGTCGACCTTTTTCTGTTGCACTATATTACGCACACAACCCCAAACGCCCGGCGCATAGACTTAGTCCAGAACAATCATTTTATTCAAATATTTTAAAAAAATATTGATAGAAATAACTTCGAAAAAGTATTATACCTAATAACCCATCATCTCTTTTTCCATATTCTACACTGTTAGGTAAAGCGCATGAATAGCTCTTTCAATGGGCAACCGAATTTTCGAATTTGAGGTAAATATCAGTGCAATATTTTGTCAGAATCCCTAACATCTGGGATTCGCTGTGAGGGAAAAAACTGAACATACAGCTTTTCAAATTTTGTGTATATTGTTTTAGAGGTAGTACAAGAATGCGTAGGTAATTATATATGAATGATAAGAAAAGCTAAACATGATTGATACTACTACCATTACAGTTATTACCTGAAAACTTTCAAGCTTCTTGGATTGGTCAATAAAATATATGGGGTCTTTCAAAGTTGGGTCTTCATACAAAAACCAAAACATTTTTTTTCTGTGATTTCAACTGATCAGTCATAAAAATGAATAGAGGTATACTCGTTTTAATAGTTGTTCTTACAGAGCAGTTATAGAAGAATAATCTCTGAAAATTTCAAGTCCAGCATTAATATTTTAAAAAGTGTGGAGTATTATGAATAAAGCACATATTTCTTGAGTTATGATGAACCCTTCCCATCTCGCCTCATTTCATCACCTAAGTAAACAAAGTAGGCGTCCGAGCAACCACATTTTTCAACCCTCAATATCTCGGAGTTGACCGCAATCTGTGGACCTAAAATTTTACGCCAGCTCATTTTTGATACCTGAACTGATATTTTTATTCTAAAGGTAATTAACTATGCTAAATTGGCTAAGTTTAGGGGGTGCCTCACCTGGGATGGCCTCCTCCGCTTTATGTTACCGGTGGAGGATTATCCTACAATGTATGGTTACACCTCTCCTCGTGATGCTCTTCGTGGGTGCTATCCAAAGATTTCTTTTAGATCTCATTTTTTTGATATCGGTCTTGTTGTTATTTTGGTCATTTTCTTGATTCTGCGCATTATTTAGATGCTATCATATCTGTCATCTGCCAGGGGTTCGTGAGATTTTCGGTTTGAAATTGAAAGAAAAACATCTATTTGATTTCCAATTCAAGCACCACCAAATATAATAATTATTTCTTTTCGGAATTGATTAAAAGAAACCATAATATATTTTTGAGAAAAAACATTTAGGTTTTTTTTAAAACGGAAAATCATTGGCTCCATCTGGATCTGGTATACCATACGATATCGGCAGAACATCGACTGCGATTACTAACTAACACTGAGGTCAAACAGAAAATATAATTTTAATTTGTTGCTAATAACAGAGCAAGTTCTGATGTGATGTATTTGAGGAGATATTATTCGTGGCCCTCTGGGAAAGTTTATAAAAACCTTCAGTGATGAAAACTAATCTTTCCCACGTCTCGATGTCTGAATCAGGAATACCTGGAATGTGTAATCGGAATGTACAATCAATGTACTTTGGACATTTTTGTGTAATATTTATTTCTACCACTTCTGATTCTTCCTGCTGTTGTTAGGAAACTTTAAAAGTGCAAACCAACTCCTCCTTTTGATGAACACACGAGCTGGGGGTGTGAATGGCGAAAGAATGTGAGGCACTTGCGGTGCCATCTCTTCTGGAACCATAAAATTACTCAGATTGTACAAACTTCAAATGTTTAAAAAGTTTTCGTTAGTCAAAACCTGATCGTGTCAAAATGATAATTAACACCGTTTATTTAATTCCTGTTCCATGAGTTGTTGAGAGTGTGAACCTTCACCCTCACTTGTTCTTACATTGCAGCTCGTGGGATATACATTTAAACAAAACTTCCTGGACATATCTTCATGTCCGGAATTAGTTCCTGTCTTGTAAAAAGTGGACACTTTCTCGAAGTCCGTGGCCCAAATTGTTGAGAATGAACACTGAATTGAATATATTATTACATCCGCCACCGAAGGTGAAGGAGGTTAATGTTTTGCACCCCTTTCTGTCTGTTTGTCTGTGGGCAGGATATCTCAAAAAGTTGTTGACGGATTCGAATCAAATTCTGAGGACATGTTGGGTGTGTGACATGGAAGAAGTGCTTCAAGTTTGGTGAAGATCCGGATCCGGATCCGACTACTAGAATTTTTTAAGTGAATCTTCACCATTGAGAGATCGGGCCAAAAACTATATTGTATTGTATAGCATGATATTTCAAAAATGTATTGAGCCCGATATGTTCTCGAGGATCAGGCATTACCATGACGGAGGTATGCACTCTACCGAGTGCCCTTCTAGTTTATTTACATGAATCCATCTTGAGTTCTTCAACATTTACTAAAACAACGAAGGACTCAACGTTTCAGTCAGCAACACGCAATAAAATGTGCCTCTGTTAACCCTTCTCAAGGGAGAAGAAAATAATTCCAAACCACCCTATATCATCCCAAACTAGGGCACATTGGCTGAGGCTGAAAGCTGCACAAACTTGTTGACAAGTTACTGCGGTGGCTGATATAATTCACCTTCGATGACTAATCAAATAGATGACCAAATACTGCATTGGAGTCATCAGAAGGAACCCGAATAAGCAAAGAACAAAGAACCCGGATAAATAGATTTCAGCAGATACTCCCAGACTCAAACGTAGCAATAGGTACAAACTAAAAAGTGAGTTATGGTTCGCGAGTACAACGGAGAGTGCGCATGTTTGCTGATAACACTCAAACATCAGTGGTGAGGCGACTGCGAAACAAGTTTTCCACTTTGAGATGTGAATCTAGGTGTGATAAAGCACCGTAAAGGATGCAAGCGCCGTCCAGAACCGATGGTGATTAATTTCTTGAGTAAACGGTTCACAGAAACACAAATGAGTCGACTTCACGATTACTCCTCGGGTGTTCCGAATGACATAATTTGTATCCCAGTTCGAGTCTTTACCTGAAGTACACAAGCAAGGAATTCCACTGTGACTCATTGTCTCCTACAGCAACGGCCATCCAGTCTTGTTTAAGTTTCTCTCCAACATGCTCAACCATTTGCTAAGAAAAATGAAGCAAGCTTTATGCACAGCTCGGGGTTTGTACAGATAGTGAAGCAGGTTACCATCGATGTGGTATCCTTGTTCACCAACTCTCCATAACTCTGGCGGTCGAGTTGGTTGGACATTGCTTTGTAAAGGACAATTTCTGGAAACAAGATGGTGCCATGTTAAACTCCAGATGTTTGTTATCTGCCCAGTGCTTGCCTTTTCTCCACTTTTGTTTTTGGCAGTGTACATTACAAACAGTATTTGATTCCGCCAAGTGCTCTCCTGTATCTGCCGAGACAGCGAATATGGTGATAGAGGAATTGGAGGAACATAACATCCCATCCTTTAGAATGTAGCCAAGTTTGTGGTATCATCACGTGGACAGTGGACGATATATTTTGTCATTTTCCCCCAGCAAGTTGGTTGCACCCATCCATGATGCTATTGGAAAACTTTTTTGTTCCATCAAGTTCATCCATGAAGAGGAACAGAATGATCCCCTCTTTCCAGGACATCATTGTGACAAGAGGTCTTAAAGGAGGTTTGAACATTACATTTTACAGGAAGTCCACTTACACTGACCATTACCTGGATTTCAACTCTTGCCATCCCATGGACCACAAACGAGCTGTGTTTATTAAACACCTTCCTAAAAAGAGCACTGGATTTACCAGTACAGTCGAAAGAGAAAGAGAGAGGTGAAACATCTTCAAAGTGTCCTGAAGGCCAACGGTACCTTGACAGAATTTTTTTTTTACCGAAAATGAAGCGATCTTGGTGGCCCCAACATCAGAGTGGATCACAGCACAACCACAAAAGTTTTTGTGTTCTGCCTTTTGTGCGAGGTGTGTCACAAAGAATTGGCAGAGTGTTGAAACTGACAGGTATAGACGAAATTTCTAACTGCTGTATCCACCATGAGACAGGCACTGATGAAGGTCAAGGATAAGCTACCCAGGAAAGATTGGGTGTGGGTGGTGTACACTGATACCTGCGGTGGTGGGGTGGAATATGCTGGTGAGACGGATAATTTCAGGCCAAGGTATCACTGAGCATTGCAAGGTCTTAAATGCAACTATCCGAGGAGATCTGCTTTTTCCAACCATGGTTGAATGCTGGCCATGTTCCCTGGGATTGTGTCACCATTTTGGGTGCGACCATGAAGAGGCAGCAGATTGATTTTGGAGGCAGTGGATTCAGAGAAACAGTTACATCACCCCGGAGGAGGTGGTGGTTTTGCTACCTCGTTGGTTACTCATCCATACATACGTACACCAGGATACTGTTTGTGTGAACAGAGGAAACTGAATATAATGAATATATTGTTGTTCTGTTTCATATGCAGCATTTGGCTGCTGGTGGCATCATTTTCTGGAGGGTTGCGTTGCCGGCCGATGCAGTGCCCTTGTTACAAGTAAACTGGTTCTCATTTGGCCGATGGAAGGATGACAGTCCAAGTCAACCCGACTGGTATTATTTCAACGGAATGATATCCTTGATCGGTTGATTATTATCCGGGAATTTCAACCATTAAGTGATTATGAGTCGTCTAATTGTGTTAAATAAATTATCGTAAAATTAATTATCTTCTTCGTGAAGCATCTTTATAATCGCATCAAATTACAAAAGGAGGGATGTTGGATATTTCTTGCAATTGTGGATGGAGTCAGGGCAGCTGTCCAACAATCAGTGGGAAGGATTGTGACACGAACAGGCCGAACAATTATAATTATGATATAATTGTTATAAATATATAAACTAAATGAAGCAAACTCCAACAACCCAATAATCTCAAAAGTTAAAAAAAATATATCCAATTTCCCGTAAATTACAAAGTTTAATCCTATTACCAAAAGTACTTTATACATAATTTGGTATTTAATTGTGAGATTTCTAAAACTAAAAGAGCTGAATGTGAAGGAAAAACAGTCCAGTTCTCCCTAACGGAGTGTTTGATAAACTAACACAACTAAAAGAGCTCTGGCTGTACAAACCACCAGCTCCAGTCTCTCCCTAACGGAGTGTTTGATAAACTAACCAGTCTCACATATCTGAGTCTGCACATCAGACGCGCTGTCACAACGGAACCCACGGGTTCACAGTCTTCCAGTATATGAAATATATCTATATCTATGAGTATGTAGTATATATATATATAAACATATACGTGAATGCAATACCTGCTCTGTCTCCCTCTCTCTGAACAAGGCTGTTAACTTCATGGTTGCATTCCTTTTAAAGTTTTAAAATGTTGTGAAGGAAACAATGAACTGTATTTTTTTTATGAAAAAATAAAATTTATATGATTTATTTTTTTCATTGATTTTATGAAAACTTTGATGGCAGTTCACTGCAAACTGACAGAGCATACTATCCATGAATAGACATCACCCAAAACATGGTTAAACCGATTCAAGCACTTCATGATGGCATGACTATCCAAAATGTTGTTGTTGGCAAATTAATTGAAACCAACTTAAAAGTGTTCGCAGTCATCGTGGCCGCTTTCGGCAGTCGAACACGCAGACAACCAATTATTGTTTGATGTGTTTTTCTGAAAGTATTTTTGTAGTAGTGTTCTATACCTGGTTTAAAGTAATTAAATATTATCTATTTATTGTTTAAAGTTTTTAATTTTTGTATTCCATGGATCGATTATCTGCATAAATTATGTTTAGAAAATTGTTCGGATTTTAAATGAGTTTGTTATCCATCTAATAGACTAGGAGTAGAGCAGCTAAAATGTTTTCATTCAACACCCGCTAACACAGTTGGTTGTCAGCTCTACGGCTTGAGAAGCAGTGAACTCAAATCTGGACATGATACCGGTGCATGATGAATCGCTTTCCCTTCTACCACCAAAACGCATGAAAACATAGAATGGGGCCAATGTGTAATTTGCCAAACAATTAATCGAGGCAGATCAATAGGAAAGCCGGAGATGAAGGAATTGCAAAGTTTGGTCTGCTGCAAAATACCGAATAATGCAACCACCAACGCCTTCAGAATTTTATTGAATCATGCACACCTAATGGCAATGTTTGCACTGTGCATCTACCACTACACCAGCTCACGTAATCACAATACGTGCAGGAAAGCAGGTTGTGCTAGCTGCAGCAAAGAAGAACATTGGAGTGCTTCTGCCACAAGATGTGAAGCTCACACCTGTTTATGATTGGTGTCTGGTGTCTCTTTTGCCAATACAAGTCCCACAAGAAAAAACAAGGTGGTGCACAACATTTCAACATTTGATGCCTGCCAAATCGATGGAAGAAGCAGCAAATGCTGGGGAGATGCTGAAATGGTTATCAAGCTTACGCAGCATGACCTTTAGCTCGGACCAAATACCATGACGCATGCAGGGTTAGTACACAAGTAGGAATCTCAAGTACACACTATTCAAGGAAAACAAGGGTAATGAATATGTTATGGCAGATGCCTTTCCACAGAACTACATCCTCCATTGAATGCATGCATGAGGAAGAGCATATGAGACGGCAGCCTTCTAACAAGTACAAGTCTATTCTGGGGGACCACGGTGTCACGAAAGGGCAAAGAGCTATACAAGTCAGTGACTGAAAACTGAGGTTCAGAACCATTTCACGGATAATGTTATTTTTCACCAGCAGCAAGACTCGAAGCCAATCTCGCTGATGTATACAGCGGGATTTCTCTGCAGGGGTCATCAATGCAGGTTCCTTGAAGAGAGTGAAGCAGTATCTCACTGGCATGACATACAGTACATATCAAATACACACATCATCATCGACACCATGTGAAAGCTTTATCCCTGAGCAGGGTCAGCTTTTTTGCGGGCTCCATCCGGTACCTTTCTTTGGCAATGTTTGACGCTGGATGCCCTTCCTGACACACACACTTTAGTCGCCTTCGACCCTGCAGGATAATTACCAGTATACTGGTGCTGATTTGCCGACCTTCGGAAAGGATGACAGGCTGAGTCAACCCCCCTGATGTTAACTCAGTTGCCACCGGGGCTCGAACTCAGGACCCCAAAGATCCCAAGCCACCACATTAACCACAAGCCACACCAGGTTCGTTTCCTTCTGCAAATACACAAGAGACCGGAAATTCTGCGGATGAATGCACTTCATCATGCTTGGCAAAAGATCATCCACAGTGTATCGTATGGAAGAATGAAGACACCCAAACATATCAGCCTCGCCATGTCATGCATCACTGACTGATCGAACAACTCATCAACATACTCATAGGCATGGTCACTATTCCTCATATGAAGAAGTTGAATCGGTCGTTACCAGCCTGGTGATGGAAGTTGTTGCCAAGTCCAATCTGCTTGTGTCATTACTACCCCGTCAACATCATTCAAATATTAATCTAGTATAGCAACAATAAAAATAACTACTATCAAAGCAACATGCCAATACAATTAGTAAGGGCTACTAATTAATCTGGCCCATGTCAGTTGACAGAAAGAAAAAAATCTGATTTTTTAGATTGTGCCTTGGCCACCAACCCCAATGATGGAAAACGTCTGTAAAATTTTACTGTTATTCAAATTAACTGAACATCAGGGCTGGGATGCTCCAGAACATCCCCAAGTCGATTGAAGTGACAAACCATGTGTCGTGGGTGTTGAAGGAAACCCTCATCTCAGTTTCTTTTGAAAATCACTCTTAGTCTATAACATGGAATCAGGACAGACTTCAGCTGGTTGCTGTATAGCTGCAACTCTGTTAACTTCGTGAGTTTATCAAAGATTCCCATGGGGAGAACTTTATCTGATTACGATCCAGTTCAAGATTTGTCAGTTGTGTAAGTTTATCGAAAAACTCCACTCGGAATGGACTGAAGCTTATTGCTTTTCCAATTCAATCGTTAGTCTGGTTAGTTATCAAACACTCCATGAGAGACAGACTGCAGCTTGTATTCAGTTTTGTTTTCTTTCCTTGTCAATAATTTAAAAAATCAAAATGGAATTCAAATGTTCTTGTTGATTGTGAAGAGGTTGTGTTGTCTGTAATTGTTCTTAATCCCATTTCATTCTGATATTATTGACTATAATTGAACCAGAACACGTTTTTTAGTTTGATAAACATGACGCAATAATTATACTTTTCAGTATACCAGCACACAAGAGCCTATTTTGTATCATATAATTTGTTGATCATAATTTTGTGCGAATTCGCGCCCGCGCGCTGCGATCGCCACGTGCTCGAAATCGCGACGCCTCGCCACCGACGGATAATTCAGTCGTGACCCTCTCGACTAACGCCGGAGCCAGTCACGGGTGGGGTTTAACCTCACCACAACCCAGTCCGCATTCTACGTGCAGGTAGGTGATCGCCGAAAGTCGTATACCTAATACTCGCACGACCTACCGAGGTTGTACCACGCACAGGTCGACTTCGGACACGAACCGCTTAAGCGGCTCGTTCCTGCTACACGCATAAACCGGCGGAGTTATCGTCGACCTTGACGGTTCCAATTAATTATCGGGCGTCCCGCGCCCACTCGAACCTTTACGTGAAGCAAAGATGGAGACCCAAACAGAGGAAAGAGCGCAGCGAACGGGGAAACAATTCAACAAGCAAGCATTTTATTTACACAGACACAGGCACAAGCACACGTATAGTCACAAGAAGAATGCACATATATCACAATAAAAGAAAAGCAACGACACGCAGCTCTACAACCAGACCAACGCAACAACTCGCAACACTTAACTTTCTACTTCACGAACACGCGCGCCACACACACACGTTCACACAGACCAAAAGAAATGAAGTCGCGACTCCCTGGTTCGAGTCCTTGCGACCTAACTCCGAGCTACCGTGCCTTAGCGTTCCTTGCGACCGACGACTCCTCTCGCTCCACACGACGCGAGGAAAAAACCAGAACTCCACTACCCGTGTCGAAAAAAAGACGCGCAGCTCCTCTGCCTCCGTCGCCTTCGCCGTCCCTTTTATCGCGGGCCCGCCCTCCACTCCGCCCCCGTTTCCGCTCCACCCTCCTCAGAACATGCTGAACCTTCCCAGAATTCGTGGGTTCCTCGTCAATCGGTGCGCCGCACCGACGTGGCATTCTTCTTTCTTCTCCTCCAGGCGTAATCCACGCGCGACGCGCCATCCGGTGAGGGGGGGGAACGGGCCGCCTGCTTTTCCCTCTGAAGGCCCCAGGCCTGCTGGCAACCAGTGTGCCGAGTCGGAACCGGTGGGTTGTTTGTAAGTGGTGGCGTGGTTGGCGTTTGTTGTAGTGGTGGGCGTGGTTTGGCGTTGTTGTAGTGGTGGCGTGGTTTGGAGCGTTGTTGTAGTGGTGGCGTGGTCGCGTTGTTTGTACATGGTCTGAGGGGTTGGAGCGTGGTTGGTTCGAAAATAAAGAAAGACCAGAAAATAACGCCTAACTTTCAAGGATGCCGCAGCCGGGAGACGAATGAATCAACATTAAATGTCCCCTAAAACAACGGTTTGGGGCTAACTATACATGTACTCAGAAAATACCCCTCACCTATTGGGAACTGAATAGGTGGTTGGTAAT
>CM068965.1:82946356-82958540 GCA_035128595.1 Eptatretus atami | reverse complement strand
ATACTTTTGGGGTGAAGGACAAGGAGAGGGAACGATGACAGAAACAACAAAACAATGGAACGAACGAATCATGCCTGTTGAGGCCCAGGAAGAAAAAATATATCTGAAACCAATCACAAAATAAAATTTACAAAAACAAAAGGACAAAAGTGAAGTCTAAAGGTTTTTCAGTGGAGAGAGTATTGTTTGAAAATTATTTAAAAGGACATTTATAACAGGAAGATATTAAATAATCAAACTGGTAACACCGAGCTTTGTTGGAGTGAATAAGTTAACTGTTCATCAGAACAATGGAGCTCGTAGAGCCTTTCACAAAACAAGGGACAGCAACAGACTTCAGCTGGTTGGTCTCCAGATCCAGATATGTGAGTTGTGTTAGTTCATCAAACACTCCCTTAGGGAGAGACTGGAGCTGGTTTTGGTACAGATACAGCTTTGTGAGTTGTGTTAGTCCAGAGAGAGATTTGGTTACATAGTCAGACTCATGGAAGAGCTAGTACATTTGAACATATTAAGACGTTACAGACAAAAACAAGACGCCAAAAGGAATACTGGAGAGAGGGAGAACACAAACAGCAGAGTTGAAGGCCAAAGATGAGGGGAACTTGGACAAACAATGGTGTGGGATAAATGGGGGCAGGGGAAGGATGAATGGGGTAGAAAAAATGAATTAGAAGGACAGGAGGGAAAACTGGAAAAAAAGTTTTGAAAGATTGTCAAGGCTCGAATCGCAAACACAGAAACAATAACAGGGGAAGCAGGAGACAAGAGGGTGGGAGAGTGAAGCACAAAACAGTGGGGAACAGAGACATATGAGGCGATATGTAGAAGAGGAGAGAGGAGGGAGAGGGAGAGGAGGTAGGGTATGATGGGGTAAACAAGATGGACAATTACAGGGATTTTCAGGAAGGAAAGAGCGGAATTTGGAAGGAGGTGAGTTTGGGGTGGATTAACGGGGGTAGAAAAGATCAAGGTTTTGGATGAAAGAAAGAAAGTGTGCCCCGATAGTCACACAGGTTGCATGCAGCTCAATTGTGAAGTCTATCCCTAATCTGTCCTAACTCACCCTGGGTATAAAATTCTTCCTTGCACCCAGTAATCAGATGGCCGAGTTGAACCACACTGCGGCATTTCTTTTGACTGCTGCCACAGAAGAATGACCACGTTCTATCCAAGAAAAATCCTGCTCAGGATAAGAGAGATCGTCCATCTTCCTTCTCTGCAGCTTTGAGAGGCAAACAAGGGTGAACACAGAACATGTTTACTGAAGAACGTTTAAACAATACTTTTGGGTGCGAAGGACAAGAGAGGGAACGATGAAGAAACACAAAAAATGAAGAACGAATCAGCTGCCAGAATGACATATATCTGAAACCAATCACAAAAAATAAATTTACAAAACAAAGGCAAAAGTGAAGTCTAAAGGTTTGCAGTGGAGAGGTTTGTTTGAAAATTATTTAAAGGACATTTATAACAGGAAGATTTTAAATAATCAAACTGGTAACACCGAGCTTTGTTGGAGTGAATAAGTAACTCTTCATCAGAACAATGGAGCTCGTAGAGCCTTTCACAAGAGAAGGGACAGGAAGAGACTTCAGCTGGTTGGTGTCCAGATCCAGATTTGTGAGTTATGTGTTAGTTATCAAACACTCCCTTGGGAGAGACTGGAGCTGGTTTTGGTACAGAACAGCTTTGTGAGTTGGTTAGTTTATCAAACACTCCAGGGAAGAGACTGGAGCTGGTTGTACAGAACAGCTTTGTGAGTTGTAGTTAGTTTTCAAACACTCCTAGGGAGAGACTGGACTGGTTTGGTACAGATACAGATGTGTGAGTTGTGTTAGTTTATCAAACACTCCTTAGGGAGAGACTGGAGCTGGTTTTGGTACAGATACGATGTGTGAGTTGTGTTAGTTTATCAAACATCTCCTTTAGGCAAGAGACAGGAGCTGTTTTGCTCCAGATCCAGCTTTGTGAGTTGTGTTCGTTTATCAAACACTCGTTGAGAGACTGGAGCTGGTTTTGCTCCAGATCAGCTTTGTGAGTTGTGTTAGTTTTCAAACACTCTCGTTAGGGAAGAGACTGGAGCTGGTTTGTCTACAGATACAGCTTTGTGGTGGTTCGTTTATCACCACTCCGTTAGGGAGAGACTGGAGCTGGTTTTGGTACAGATACAGCTTAGTGAGTTGTGTTAGTTTACTAAACACTCCGTAGGGAGAGACTGGAGCTGTTTTGGTATAGCAGATACAGCTTTGTGAGTTGTGTTAGTTTATCAAACACTCCTTGAGGGAGAGACTGAGCTGGGTTTTGGTACAGATACAGTGTGTGAGTTGTGGTTTAGTTTATCAAGACACTCCGTTCGGGAGAGACTGAGCTGTTTTGGGTACAAGATACAGATGTGTGAGTTGTGTTAGTTATCAACACTCCGTTAGGAAGAGACTGGAGCTGGTTTTGGTACAGATACAGCTTGTGAGTTGTGTTAGTTTATCAAACACTCCGTTCGGGAGAGACTGGAGCTGGTTTGGTAGCAGATAACAGCTTTGTGAGTTGTGTTAGTTTATCAAACACTCCGTTAGGGAGAGACTGAAGCTGGTTTTGGTAAGATACAGATGTGTGAGTTGTGTTAGTTTAATCAAACACTCCGTTCGGGAGAGACTGGAGCTGGTTTTGGTACAGATACACGTGTGTGAGTTGTGTGTAGTTATCAAACACTCCGTTAGGGAGAGACTGAAGCTGGTTTTGGTACAGATACAGATGTGTGAGTTGTGTTAGTTTATCAAACACTCCGTTCGGGAGAGACTGGACTGGTTTTGGTACAGATACAGTGTGTGAGTTGTGTAAGTTTATCAAACACTCGTCGGGAGAGACTGGAGCTGGTTTTGGTACAGATACAGCTTTGTGAGTTGTGTTAGTTCATCAAACACTCCTTAGGGAGAGAACTGAAGCTGGTTTTGGTACAGATACAGATGTGTGAGTTGTGTTAGTTTATCAACACTCCGTGAGGGAGAGACTGGAGCTGTTTGGTACAGATACAGATGTGTGAGTTGGTTAGTTTATCAAACACTCCGTTCGGGAGAGACTGAGCTGGTTTGGTACAGATACAGCTTGGAGTTGTGTTATATCAAACACTCCGTGAGGGAGAGACTGCAAGCTGGTTGACCCCCAGTTCAGATATGTGAGTTGTGTTGTTTATCAAACACTCCATTGGAAGAGACTGGAGTTGGTTTTGGTTCATATTTGACTCTTTTAGTTTGTATAACCTCATAATTAACCACAAATTATACGCAGTATATGAAAACACCTGGTGTTTGAAATTATGAATGCTCCGTGATTGTTGGGTTTAATATTTTGGGATTATTTGTTTTTTGTGAGTTTCCCTCGATTTTGACAATAATAAAGTAGTTTAACCCTCATCCTCATCCAATGGAAATAAAAATTTTTTAATATAATAATAATACAATAAATATATTTAATAAATATTAAATAAAATAATATAATTATAATTAAAATTAAAATTAAAATATATATAAAATAATTAATATATATTATTTATTAAAATTAATTTATTATATAAATTAATATATAAATATAAAAATATTTAACAAAAATTAATTATTATATAATTTTTAATTTATAAAATAAATAAAATTAATATATAATTATAAATTTTAAAAATAAAAAAATATTAATAAAATAAAAAATTTAATAATATATATATAAATCAATTATTAAATATATAATATAAAATAAATAATAATATTATATAAGATATAAAATTAAAAAAATTAATATATATAAAAATATAAATATATTAATTTTAATAAAATTTAATTATATAAAATATAATTTAAAATAAATAATAAATTCTATAATTATTATATATTTAAAAATTAATTATAATATTGTAATATATTAACTAACCATAATTTATAATATAATAATAATCCCAAATAAATAAATATAATTAAAATTATTAAATATTATTTTAAAAAATAAAATTTTATAAATAATAAATATAATTAATATATAAATAAATATTTTAAATATTTATATTATAATAAATATTTTAATAAAATCATATTAATATAAAATAAATAATATATATAATATATAAATTAATAAATATTTTATTTAAAATTAATAAATATAATAAATAAAACAATAAAATTTTATAAAATTTAAATATTATCTTTTAATATTAAATAAAATAATATTATTATAATTATATATAATTAATTAATAAAATATAAATAAAATAAAAAAATAAAAAATAATTATAAATATATATATAATAAATATTTTATTAAATAAATTAAATTATATAATAAATATAATATCTAAATGTAAATATAAATAATTAATTATTTTAATATAATATATATAAATTATAAAAAATATAATTATTTTATAATATATATAAAATAAGATAAATTATTTTAAATTATAATTTAATAAAAATAATTAAAAAATAAAATATATTATTTAAATTATTAATAATAGATAATTAATTATTTAATTATATAAAAAAATTATTTTAATAATTTAAATTATAATAATATTTATAATTAAATTATAAAATAAAATTAAAATAAATTATAAAAATTAATAAATATATAATAAAAATAATAATATATATTTTTAATTATTAATATAATATAATAAAAAATAATTTAAAATATAAAATATAAAATATAAATTATAAAATATATATTTTAATATCAAATTTTAATTATATTAATTAATAATATAATTATTAATAATCTAAATAAATAATAAAATAATAATAAAAATATAAACTTATAAAAATTAAATAATTTATTATTATATTAAATATAAAAATTTTAAAATAAATATTATTATAATAAAAAATATAAATATTTATAATTATATAAAATTTAAATAATTTATTATAATATTAATGATAATACTAATTAAAATAAAATATATATTTATAAATATATAAATATAATATATAAATATCTAAAATAAAAATAAATAAAATTATAATTAATTTAATTTTTAAATTTAATATAATAATAAATTTTTAAATATAAAATTTATTAAATTTATATTAAAAAAATATTTTTTAAAATTAAATAAAATACTTATTAATAAAAATTTATTATATCTGTAATAATATAATAAGAATAAGTAATAAATTAAATAATAATGACTCTTTGTATAAATAATAATTTTTATAAAAATAAATTATAATTTATTATTTTTTTAATTTATATTTTAATAATATTAAATAAAATATATACAAAATTATAAATAATATAATTTAAAAAATAATAAAAATATAAATTAAATTTTAATATAATAAATAAATATTATAAAATTAATGTTATTAAATAAATATAAATATATAATTAAAGTTCTTAAAAAATAATATAATTAAATTAATTAAATAATATAATATTTAAATTAATATAAAAATAAAATTATTTTAACATAGAAATATTAAATTACTATTAAAAAATTTTATTATAATTTAAATATTTAAATTATTATAATTAATATTATAAATTAAATATTTTATTAAAATATTAATAATTAAAATTATAATAATTATTAATAATAATATTAAAATTTATAATTAAAAAAAAAAAATAATTAAAATTAAAATAAATAAATAAAAATAATAATAAAAATATTAAAAATTAAATAACATTAATAATATAAATTAATATAATTAAAATTATAAAAATATTTAATTTTTATTATTTAAAAATAAATTTTATAAAAAATTATATTTATATAATAATTTTATTAATTTTATATATTATATTTAAATAATTAATTAACAAAAATTTAATTAAATTATTTTAATAATAATAAATAAGAATCAGTTAATAATAAAATTTAATTTTATATAAAATAAATATAATATATTAATATTATTAATTTAAAAATATTAAATCTAAATAGATATTATATTTAATAAAATAATTAAATTTAATAAATAAATTATAATTTATTATATATAAATTATTAATATAAGAAATAATAATATTAAATAAAACCCATATATAAATTAAATAAATATAAAAATTTTAATATTTATTATAAAATATAATTATTATATAAAATTTAGATAAAATAAGATAAATAAATTATAATAATATTAAATAAATTATTAAATTAAAATTTTTATAAATATTAATTAATAATTACATTAATAAAATATTATATAATTTTAATTTAAATTATATAAATTTATTAAATTAATATAAATAATTTTTTAAATAATCAAAAGTAAAATATTATTTAATTAAATATATATAATAATTTAATATTTATAAATAATTAAATTAAAATATTTTATATTAATAATAAAATATAATTATTTTTAATTATTAATAAATAAATAATAATAAAAAATATAAAATAAATAAAATATAATTAAATATAAAAATTATATATAATTTATAATAAAAAAATTTAATAATATAAATATTATATATATAATATAAAATTAAAAATTATAAATTATATTTTAATAAAATTATTAATACTTTTTAAATATATAAAATATATTATAAATTACTTAAAATAAAATTTAATATTTATATATAAAAATTAACCTTAAAATATTAAACATTTAAATTATAAAAATTAATAATTATATTTATTTAAAATTAAAATATATTAATATAATAAAAATATAATAATCAAATAATATAAATAAAAAATAAAAAATTAAAATAAAAATTTAATTTAATTTAATTATAATATATATATTATAAAATAATTAAAAATAAAAAAATAATATAAATAATAATATTAAATAAAAAATAAAATTAAACCAAAATTATAAAAATAATAAAATATAAATTTAATAAAAATTATATTTATATTACAAAAATTAAATTTAATAAACAATTTATAATAAATATTATAAAAATAATTAAAAAAAATAAATTTAAATAAAAAATTATAAATAAATTTTTGTTAATAAATATCTTAATAATAAATTAAATATAATAAATGATATAAATAAAAAAATATTAAATTAAATAAATTATATATAAAAAAATAAAAAATAAAATAAATAATAAACATCTACTATCCATACCCTAACCTTTACTACAATACACCACCCAACCCACACCACCTCAACCACCTAAACAATCAACCCAACACAAATCTATAACATTTTATAACCCCATAATATATTATTATATATTAAATTAATATAAAAATTAAAGTTAAAAATATTAAATAATATTAAAAATATAATATTATTATATAAAATCATTATAATATAAAAATAATTATAAATAATAAATATAAATAAATAATTTAATATTTAATAATAAAAATATTTATATTATAAATAAAGTTTAAATTATAAAAATAAATAAATTTATATATTAAAAATATATTTATTAATAAAAAAAATATTATTATAAATATTATATTAAAAATATTAATATATAAGATATTATATTAATAAAAATTAATTTAAAATTAATAAATTATTTAAAATAATTATATAAAAACAAAAAAATAAATTTATTAACTTTTTATTAATTTTTTAAAATATAATTTAATTAAATAATAATAATATTTTTTTAATTATGTTAATATTAATTAAATAAAAATTATTTAATAATATTCTAATTATATGTAAATAAAAAAATTTTTAATATTATATAAAATTATAAATAATTTTATTAATATTAATAATATTAATTTAAAAATCTATTTATAAATAAAAATTAAAAAATATTTATATTTAATAATTAAAATAAAATAAAAATATAGTTAATAAGATAACATAATTAAAATAATGTTAAAAATATTATATCCCTTTAGATAAATAAATATTAATTAGTTTTATCAAGTCGTTATCCACCAAACTTTTTATTTCTTATTAAGTAATTATGGTGTTCTTTACCTAGGTCACCGCACTCAACATGTTTAATTAAAGGAATGTAGGTATTACTCAAAACAGGCATCAACAGGGAAATATAAACATCAATCAAGTAGTTTTGAAATATCCGTGTGTTTTATAGATAATATTGAGCTCCTTTTATTATATCATACCGGGAGATTGACGCACTCCATTTTTTAACTAACACGAAGCGAGAAGTTGTAAGTTTAGTAATAATTCGTGCGTGTATAAAATTAAATGGGTTTTATTTTCCAATTAAAAAGATAAGGAAGAGGGTAAACCTAACTTTATTTATTAATAAGTACAAATAGAATGTGGAAAAAATACAAAACACAATAAAAATAACATATATTCCATATTTATTTTTAAATAAAAACAATCACAATAACGTGAGTCATTCAAAAAAATATTCAATTATACTAAACAGTAAGAATAAATAAATCCACTATTATAACATCGTGCTTGCGAGTGCGGTATCACATCCACCGTGGATTTATAAATTGGTGAGCCAAATAATCAATATATCACACGGATTATTTCAAAACAGTACTTGTATATATTGTGTTTATATATTCCTGACTTGCCATTGATTAGAGGTAAGGTATCCTACAATTTCTGATATGGATACATTTCACCATGTTTATAATCCCGGTTTCACATGGTACACCCAAAGGACATACTACAAGTATATTAAACACTTCTATTTTTTTCAGGAATAAGCAATGGTTTATTTGTTCTGTACAACACAAACAATTATTCTTAATCTATTAATTCTCAAATACATGCAAAACATTTAATACTCAGCCCCAACTACACTAAATTTCGGCGAAGTTGGGGGAGTAGTATCATACCCTCTGCGCACTGGCATGTGTATCTTAATTGATAAATCTACACAGGGTTCACGTTGGGTGTACTTGTACCCGCACTAAATTAAAACACTGTCTCCATATTCTTTCATGTCTTGCAAAAGAATCGAATACACCATGAACAGGTAGTTGTGAAAAAGTAGTCAAGCTACCATGGTCAGCTACCTGCCCATGAGTTAGACACTTCTCACAGATCAGGGTGCTTGCACTCTGATCAGGACAGAACAATGGTCGTCGACTGCAATCCTCCTTGACTCCGCAGCCATACTGGACTACATTCTTCCTTCTTCTTCTTTCTTCTTCTTCGTGTGCCAACTTGTGGCTGCTGGCACTTCTCATTGGTTGAGGTTGCGGCTATCCGCTGTTTGCGAATTGCCCCTGCTTCTCAGTACCTGAAAATCATTTCACCAACCCAGAGCCGATCGAACAGGCCTCGTTAGCTCCACGTACACAAGGGTTGGGCATTATTGCGTGTTTAGATTGCTGCGGTTGACATTTTTGGTTGTTTTGAGTGATCTTGTTGCATAATAGTACATCTTCCCCACTGAGTTTTCAAGACAAATAATGGTTTTCATCGAGAGGAGTGAGGACGTTTAACATTCAGGTCACACAAAACTCTCCAAAAGCACCTGTCCTATTTGCACTCTCCTACCTAGCAACAACTGAGTCCTGTTCATGCAACTTCTCTTCAAAATAAAGTTTTGGAAAGCTTTCCCGCAAACTGTGTCGGCAACACGAATTCCTTAATGAGATGGAATTTTTCATCTGTCGGCTTGATGCTAACCTGCACACACGGAATCAGCTCGATATGAAGCAAATAAATGATTATATATCTAGAACTCGTACTTCCTAAGAACCTCACCCCCACCGAATTATAATTTTAGTAGAAAGTTCGGGTGCTCGGAGATTATGTCTCTATCGTATAATCTACTGATAGAGCACTCACAATGGGCTGAAACACAATGCACACTCAACAGAAACAAAGTCGTCGATTTAAAGTATACTCAGATATCGAAACCGATGATACTTATAGAAATCCAAGTCTCTACCAATACTTCACTCTACACCCTCGATAGCGATGACTACGCATTACAGTTGAGATGATCATCTCAACTTACTGGATACCCTAACACAACTCCACATCATGGGTATATCCTCGTACCTCCTCCTCAAAGATAAACCCAGCTCCAGTCTCCTCGCGTGATAAACGTTAAGGCTGAAGGCCCTTTCACTTAATGGGTCATAGGAGAATGATACTCACACTCACATACCAGGTGATTATTCGATCATTTGGACTTTGGTTGCTGATCACCAACCAAAAAGTGCAATCTACTTTTAAGACACGGCTCCTGTTATTCAAGCCATGAATGATCCTACCACTGACGCAGTGCAGTTGGAGCCGGTGAAATTCAGCGGAGCACATGCTTGCACATGCCACATACAACAGTAGAACCAACTACTCGGGAGTCGGCGAGATCGCTGTCATCTACCTGGGATACAACGGTTGAACATTCATATCACTTTTCGTCACTCTGTGCCTCCCCTTCAGGATCTGGGTACATGAACATCTGGTGACTTGACTAAACTTCCGGTCGCTTTTTTCTTGTGAGATTGTGTTAAGTCTAGTTCCTTTATAGGAGAAGTATCATACGAGGAGCAAGAGCCGTGGGACTTTTACTTCAGAGAGTATGTTTAATGGGCTAATGGAATGGATCATCCCTCGGAAAGGTGGGGCTGGGCTTAGCAGAGAAGCATGTACGTTATTACCTAGTAATCTGTTAAATGGGATAATGTATGATGGTGTTGCTGGAAGTTATGAGAGATCAGTTAACAGGAGGTATCCACGCGCACTCGTACTTGACAGAGACTTGTATCTTGTATCGGAAAGTATACCTAGAGCATCTGATGGGTGAAGTGCTTGTCGGCCAGGTATGGTATGACGACGGTGAGTGGTTTTGAGGTGAGGAGAGTCCTGTAAAGCGGGTGTATGCTTAGCGCATAAGTGTATGCTATCTGGTTAATGCTTTTAATAACCAAGCCACGCCATTGCCACCTGAGTCGGGAAGCAAAATATCATAAATCCATACCAAAAGGAGTAATGTAAAATTTTTGTTTTTATTTTATGAATATTATATTATTAAAGCTTTAATATCACATATACTTTACTCTATCTACTCGTTTTATCTGTTTTTATTGCTCATGTTTATCAATACTTCACTATGTGATCTAATATTGTGATCGCATTAACTTAAGATGGTGTTCCGCCCATGAGCGGAATGTGGTATTCGAGTTAAACACTGAATGCGACCTCCACTATTCAGCTCCATTCATGTGTATTATAACTTGGTTAATACTGCCACACAACTGCGCAGTCTCCTAGTTACGTATCGCTACGAGTGTGGGTGCAGGTGCTTGGAGCGTAGTCCTTACAACGCACTGTTCCAACTCTTACTAGAAGAAATAGACACTCAAGACTTGGAGCTTGTAGTAATCGTCCAAAGAACAGCAATAGCTTCGGAAGAGTCTGTTCCCGACGCTTCCTTGACCGCAGAGTACGGCTTTATTCCGATAGTTGAAACTATACTAAATACCGTCCCAATCTACTCAGACTTGCCGATCGGAGAGTTCAATTGCGATTAAAATGTCTTGTGTGAGAATCCCCAACAAATAACTCCATGAACTCTCTCCTCGAATCGATCGTTCTGTTCTCTACCAACCATTGCTAACGCCACAAGCTGGCCTTAATGGGAGTGACATAATTTGAAAATGCTGGTAGTAAACACTGACGATACTAACCGCACATAGATAAGCACTTTAGATTATACATCTCTGCGACCAATAGAAACCCCACATTACAGCGCTTCGGATTCCCTAAAAAGGCATAGCGCCTTCAACCAATCGATAAGTGTTTGAATTACCACCCTAGTCAATCAAGACACTCACCAAAGAGATTGGATGAGTGTCCGGTGGTAGTCAGTATTTATTGCCAGAAGATCTCTCTCAGGTTCCATACTAGCAGCAGTAATCAACGGCAGGGTCCAGGTAGGACTTGGAATATCAAAGAATGCGATTTTGTCACACATATTGCCGTAACCCAGGTAGCACCCTCAGGGTTAAACTGCCATGTGGTGGAGCAAAGAAAATACCGACAGGACATCCAACTCTCAGCCAATAAGGCGGCAGATACTGACGCATTCTGCCTTGTTTCTCTGGAATCGCCACGAAAGTTGTTTGCTTCACCCACACTTGATCTGGCAAACCAGCTCAGTTCTCTCTAAAAGTTTGGTTTTTTCACCTACCCAATACCACTTGTATTTACCCAACCAGCTCCAGTCTCTCCTAAACGGAGTGTTTGATAACTAACATCACAAAAGGCTGTATCTGTACCAAACGCCAGTTCTCCTAAGGGAGTTTTGGAATA